>ML685787.1:1337687-1353973 GCA_007922175.1 Pelusios castaneus
TGTAGACAAGCCCTGAGACTCTGGTCCTCCACTTTTTACTGAGGGATACATAATGGGATACAGAGAAAGACTTTTATTATTTTTTGTGGTTTTTATACTATGTTTGATACATTCCAGTACAAATTAAGATGAATCTTAATTATATTTTCTCTGCCCCTCTCAGTTTCTTCTTTTCATACTCTTGGACAAAAGAGGAGCCCTTCTTAAGATTATTCCTACACTAGAGAAGCTTTATAAAAATAAATGAGACTTTACTGTTCTTAGACCCACTGATATAGGTTTTAAATTGTGAGAATTAAATTGTGAGAACTATTTTTTTCTTTTGTCTCCTTCCCCTACTCCTTCCAAACTTGATCCTGAAAAAGAATCTGTATAGATAGACCTTTATGTCTACATAATAAATAATTAACTGCACTGAGTCTCCAACTAAGTGTAAGGACCTATCTACATGGATCCCTTAGAATAATCAAGACCGTAGGTCCCTATTTAAAAAAGCAGTTAAGCATATGTAGTGAATGGGACCACTCACGCATGACCTTTACTGGAGTCCTGAGTCTGAGCCTTGATTTATTCCATTTTTGGCTCAAAGGAAACACCTTGATGGCAATATGTTTTCGAGAAGAATTTTTTTTTTTTTTTTTTTTTTTTTTTTTAAAGCAAATGAATGATTGGAAATATAGCTACTTCAGAAAACAGGGATCAAATTCAAGGTTTTCAACATCACTTAATTGAAGAATTAAAAAAAACCTGTTTGAACGAAGACACAAATCTAATCCTCCCACACTAGGTACATTTTAAGTATGTGATATATATGCCAAATAAAAATATTAACAGTGTATGTTCTCATCAAGCTCACCTATTTATTTCAGATTATATAATTCAGCATTTACAGGAGGTAGGTAGGGCCAAATGCCCGAGGCTGCATCTATGCTGGTAAATTAAGTCGACTTAAGCTTGCTTAAGTCGACTTAATTTACCCTGCATCTACACTACAGTTTCCTTAAGTCGATTTAAGCAGCTTGCTTAAGTCGAGTTAAGGAAAATAAAGTCGATTTAATTAAAATTAAGTTGACTTTATAACACCAACTTTCTATTAGACCTAAGGCTTAAGTCGACTCCCTAGAGTAGCCAGTGTAGCCGTGGGGTAGTCTACTTAAGGCTACTTAGGGCTACCCCAGGGCTACACCAATGCCCTCCCTGCCGGGGGGGGGGGCACAGGGGTAGCCTGGCATGCCCCCCCACCTGGCAGGGCAGAGCCCTGCCCACCCTTCTCCTATGCCCTGCCAGGGTCCCTGACCCCCTTTGCCCCTTTGTACCTAGGTACAATGGGGCAAAGGCTGAGCCCCCTGGCATTGGACAAGGGGTGCCCCCCTGCCCCCGTGGACCTGCCCTAGGTCCCTCTAGCCCCACAAAGTCAACCTAGAGCATCCAGTGTGGATGCTCTAGGTCGACTCTTTAAGTTCCCCTTTAAGTCGACTTTATTTTTAAGTGGGGACACACTAAGTTGACTTAAATTCCCCAGTGTAGACATAGCCCTAGACATTCACTGAAAGATTGAGTGATTTCACTGGCATATGCACTAGGAAAACATACAGGATTGGTCCTATAAACTAAACAGATTATGGGTAAATAAAAGGCAAAAGTAACAAGTTAAATGTTATATCAAGAAGATCTGTATATTGACACATTAGGGAAAATTCTTTAGAAATATTATACCCTAAATTTGCCCAAATAATTGATTTGACACCAGTGGGAGCAGGATGAGGCCCATTTTTTCTTTAGGAGGCAGATACATTTCTCTCCATGTGACTCTGCATAATGCAAAGCTGTTATTTTAGTCTCCTATTTCACTATGCATTTTCATGAGGTCCAGGTTTGCTCTCTGTATTTTTCACAGGTGGAGAGCATCTGAAAAGAATAATATTTTACCCTCCAGTGATGATTGCTCTTCAACAATTGAAACAATTTGCTCCTGAACCTGACTAACACAATAGAAAGAACAGATGTCAGATTGATTCACAAATGGCCGTTCCAGACACTACATTTTTGAGGAGACATATTAATATGAAACTACCAAAAATAAAAGGTTCTCTGTACTTTTTGAATGATCAGAACTTCTGGACATATTTCTAAAGACATCCTCAGGCATCTCAGAATTGGAGAAAAAGCCCTAATGTGACCTCACTGTAAAAAAAATGAGGAAACAGAAATGTTACAAAAGAGAGCATTTATTCTTTTAGTTTTTATAAAGGTTATAGAGTTGTATGTACTCCTGTTTGCATCTAAGAAGGTGTTGCAGGGACTTCCTGTCCCTCAAATAGCATTTCTATGTGAAGTAGCACAGTTCTAAACGAAGGGACTCCTTTGTAAATCTCCAAGAAATTGTGCTATTTCTGAAAACTCAGAGTCCCTAGTTTTGGAGGTCTGTATATACAACTCTTGATTAAATGACCCAACTCTGTTGAGTGACATTGTATCTGTAGGGAATTTCAGTTTCTGTCTTACAGCAGCAAGTAATACCCTGCCAATAATTCCAAAGCTCCTTCAGAAGGGAAGAGGCACAGTTCCTATATATAAAGTTCCTAGAACTTTCCAAGCAAGCTTTCAATCCAGTATATGGGCAAATGACTTAACATCAATCATGACATACTGCTGATTTATCTGTGACCTAACCAAAGAAGAGTCACAATGAGCTAGATTCACCATTCCTCATGAGTAACTCTTAGAGGGCCACAATGATCACCCACTTTTCTTCCCTGACTTGTCTTGCTTATGCATTCCCAAAGTGCTCAATCCTCTTTATGCTCTTATTCATTTTATACGGCAGGCAACTTAGGGAATTGAGATGTACTATGGGCTTCAGTGTCAACACTAAAATAACATCATAGTTCAACATCTCTTAGACATGAAAGGCATACAGTGCCATTACCCAGCTGCTGGTAGGAAAGAAGTACTAACTGGATACATGAGCCTTCAATTGGTAAGGAACTATTTATCTTAGATATAACATCTCCATAGTCCACCATCATAGTTGTGTTCAATGAAGAATATGAGGCTGATGTTCCAAAGTAAAAATCTCCTAAGCAGGAGACAATGTATTTTAGGAGAAGGTCATTGGCTTTGGGATTCCTGACCACTGGAGAAGAAGATGAAACTTAACTTTGCCACCTTTCAGACTTATTATTTGTGCGAGCTTTCCACAAAGACAGGTTGAATCTGAACAACCAAGTTGGAGATAATAATCAAGCACTGTTCCTGCTTAGAAATGTGGCATGAATAAGGGAGGGGAAGAAAGCATGGACCTTGGAGACAGATATATTGTTTATGGATCCTACATCCTGCAGTGGTGGGTGAATGAGCAATACAGAGTGGATTCTAGTGGCTACAAGTACTATGGAAATCTTTTCAAGAGGCAAATAAATGAAGTTTTTTGTACCCAATCTGCTGATGCTATAAAAAGCTCTAACAAGATTGAACAGACATAATACATCATAGCTAATACATTTGATAAAAGGTTTATGCATAATATTCAAGCACTGCTTCCTAATGGTGTCAGGCTGTCAGGATACAAAAAAATGGAGAGGAGAAGCACTGCCTACTCACAGAATGACATAGAGCAACCCGAAATGCAAATTCCTACCTCTTCCAGACCTTCAGGAGATTCCTCTCATTTGTTCAAATCACCTACAAGCAAATAATAGAGCATAAAACTGTTGTGCACATATTTGACATAAACTAGAAAAGCAGTTACCGGTATTTGCCTGAGATATCTGCTTTGGTGCTTCAGGCTTACCGCATCTGCCGGTTTTTGGATTAAAAACTGAATGCAGAATATTAACTTTGGTGTCTAGATAAAGATTCAAACACCTTGGCTATGTCTACACTTGCTAAAATTAGTTCGAATTAGTTAGTTTGAACTAACTAATTTGAACTAATTTTAGTTAGTTTGAATTAGTGATCCCCATTCATTTCAATGGCTGGTTAGTTTGAACTAAGAAATTAGTTTGAATTAACATGGCCACATTGGCTAATTCAAACTAGTTAGTTTGAATTAAAGCCTTACTTCTAAAGCCCTATTCAAACTTATTAGTTCGAATTAAGGAAGCCCTTAATTCAAACTAACTAAAGCCTAATGTAGCCATGGCTTTAGTTAGTTCGAATTAAGCCTCCTTAATTCGAACTAACTTGCCAGTGTAGACATAGCCCTTCACTTTGGCCCATTTTCAGTTTCTATTACTCCTTTGCACTCAATCCCCAGGCTTCTTGATAGATCCAGCAACAAAACACTTGTTTTTGTATAAACTTACAATAATAGCATGAAGCTCTGGCCTTCAAGGGAAGTGTTGGCAATAAACAAACAATCTGCATAAGTTCTCTTAATTTTTTGTCTTCAACACTGAAGAGTATGTTTTTAAAGCAGAATGAAGGAATTTTGCCTTACATTAGTTCCCAATCACTCTAAGGACTAGACTACACCTGAAACGTAGAGCAGCACAGCTCTATTGGTACAGCTTTGCTGCTCTAAGAGCGCTTATGTAGCTATATTATGTGAACGGGAGAGAGCTCTCCCACCATCATAATAAAACCACTTGAACAAACCATGATAGCTATGTTTATAGAAAACACTCTCCCCCCGACACAGCATTGTCCACATAGCGCTTATGCCAGCAAAACTTATGTCACTCCGAAGCCTGAAAAGACCCGTACCCCTGATCGACCTATGATTTGCCAGCATGAGTTCCAGTGTAGACAAGGCTACCAGAGTAGGGTGTGTTTTATGTACTACCATGAAATATTCTCTCATGTACATAGGAACAAATCACAGTGGTGAAAATTCATCACTATCTTTAATTTGTCCCCGTGTCTTGTAAAACTAGATCGGGGTATGCACAGGGATAGAAATTTGGCCACTTTTTGAGGGACAATTTCTGTGAGGATTTTGCTCTTCATCCCTTCCCCCAATGGCCCCTCATGATTAGCTCTCCTCAGGTGGCCAGAGAAGCCTGCTTTCTAACACCCGCCAGACCAAAGTCCCAGGACTTGAGGGGTTATATCCCATAGCCTGGCCCAGTCCAGCCCTGTGCAGGAGTTGCTCATGCTCCCTGCCATGGGCCTGGAGGAGTTCTATGCACCACCACTGCTTATGTCTCCTTGCACACGCCTCTGAACCAACTAATTGCAGAGCTGTGTCTTATAATAAAAAGACCTGTTTACATGCAGAGAAGGTGGTGTTACAAGATATGGCACACATACTACCCTCCAACAGAGTTTAGAATTGGATTCTAAACAAGTCAAAAAAAATTGGGGGAATAGTTTTCTCCATATAGGCATTATTTGCACTATATATATTTAAATATAATTTCCATTACATAGCATAATGGATGCACAGCCAGATGTTGTGACAGAAACCAGAGAAAGTAGACCATTACTACTGCAAGAAAATACTTTAACATCTGTCATGTTTTGATAATTTTGCACTGGATGACTGTGTGATCTATAGCTGGTGCCCACACCTTGAATAAAAAGCAAATTTTACAGCCAATTTTCTTCGCATCATATCTAGAGCTGGACAAAAGATTCATAGCAACTAACATTCAGTTTTTGTCCTGCTTTTTTCTTTGATTGTACATTATGTGCAAACAGAATTTAATTTTTCAAATCTAATTTTTCAAAGTTGTTCAACCTACAATTTAGGCCTGTTTGTGTTACCCATTATCACCTGAGCTGTGCCTTTTAGATTACCCATGTAGTAAGTAAGGTACTTCTCATCATGAGTAAAGATTGCAAAATCAAGCTGTTAACCTGAGCATACTTCATTCATAACCTGTCTGCATCATCATTGCTTTGGTTTATTCATTATTCATGGTGTGTAACAGTTCACCTAACTCATGTGGAATAGTGTTTCATCCTAGTTTGGGTAGATGAAACAGTGGTGCCAAGCTGCGAAGTTAGATATCTCTTGCGGGGTGGAAGGTGGGATGACGACGACGACCATTTATAGTTCCTACCCCTGGCAGAGATCCCCTTCCAGTCCCAGCTCGTCCCTTAGCTGGGATGTCTCCTCTTTCTTAGACACATTGTGTAAGATCTAATGTCTCAAGGAGTCAAGTTCTTAGAGGACTCCCTTGTGCTCTGCCCTATACGAAAAGGCTCCATGGGTGCCAGGTTGCAATATAATTTGGTCAGATCACCCTCCCTCTGGACAGAGACAATGCTGAGTCAGATTTCTGTAGTTTTGCAACCATGCAGCCAGAACAATGTTCCAGATCCCTCTAACAGTAGCTGTACTGATTCAGTATGGGATCATAGCTTTCAAGTGGCCAAGCCAAGGCTCCCCCTGGATCTGTGGCCTGTGGAACTTTGAGCAAGTACAAAAACTTTGCGTCATCCCAGTTGGTTCCACTGCTGAAAGAGCTGACTACCTTAGGGAAATGTGAACCAATGTAACTGCACTAATATAGCAACACTGATGGAAAGCTTTAATATAAATGTACTGCATCCATGAAAATGTGGTGTGTCCTGGCATAACTTCCTTTTGTATTATACTGCTGACAGTCATATCTAGATAAACTTTTTGTTACAAGCGGAGGGGGGAAAAAAGAAGACTTCTATTCTAAATAGTCATGTTCTCACTTTCAGTTATGAACCTTGGTGTAAGGATAATTTACTGGTGAGTTTGTGTTATGCATCCTCCTCTGTGCCTGGTTCACAAAGGGCATAACTCTTTTGCCATTCACAATTTGAAAGATTGGCTGTTCAGCTCAAGCTATAGAGATTCATGTTTATACCTCTGAGGGTCAGAAATATGGCCAAAAAGTTGGTGACTATTACTTAAGTGATGGCTTCTCAGGATTTTCAGTTCCGTGGGCTTCAGATCATAGAATCATAGAATAATAGGGTTGCAAGGGACCTCACGAGGTCATCTAGTCCAACCTCCTGCTAAAAAGCAGGACCACTCCCCCTAAATTATCCCAGCCAGGGTTTTGTCTAACCGAGCCTTAAAAATCTCCAAAGATGAAGATTCTCCCACCTCCCTAGATAGCCCATTCCAATGCTTCACCACCCTCCTAGTGAGAAAGTTTTTCCTAATATCCAACCTTGACCTCCCCAGCTGTAATTTGAAACCATTGCTCCTTGTTCTGTCCTCTGTTACCCTCAAGAACAGCCTAGCTCCCTCCTCTTTGGAGCAACCCTTCAAGTAGTTGAAGGTTGCTATCAAATCTCCCCTCAGTCTTCTCTTCTGTAGACTAAATAAGCCTAGTTCCTTCAGTCTCTCCTCATAAGTCATGTGCCCCAGCCCCCTAATCATTTTTGTTGCCCTCCGCTGGACTCTTTCTAATTTGTCCACATCCTTTCTGTAGTGGGGAGCCCAAAACTGGACACAGTATTCCAGATGCGGCCTGACCAGTGTCGAATAGAGGGGAATTATCACATCCCTCGATCTGCTGGCAATACTCCTACTGATGCAGCCTAATATGCCATTGGCCTTTTTGGCAACAAGGGCACACTGTTGGCTCATATTCATCTTCCCATCCACCATAACTCCCAGGTCCTTTTCTACAGCGCTGCTACTTAGCTGATCGGTCCCCAGCCTGTAGCAGTGCATGGGATTTTTCCGTCCTAAGTGCAGGACTTTGCACTTGTCTTTGTTGAACCTCATGAGGTTTCTTTCAGCCCAGTGTTCCAATTTGTCCAAGCCTCTCTGGATCCTGTCCCTGCCCTCCAGAGTATTTACCATTCCCCCCAACTTGGTGTCATCCGTCATCTTCTTCCATCCAGAGGATGAATGTAACCCACTGTTCAGCATGTTTGATGTGCCCCATTCTGTGAGACACAAAGATTATGGGTGTTTTTAGCTCAAGATATACAGACTTGTGCTTTTAGTTTCAGATATCTTGAGATCAATCACTGGTTTGTCAGCCAAGGTGGCAGCCATTACACAAGCCTGGGAGGAATACATTAATATGGGTATTCATAAACTTTCACTTTCTACAAATTCTTGGGAACAAACCTTTACTTGGGTCATCATTTGTGGGAAATAAATATTAAAAAGTCTCACATACTGTCAAGATAAATTCATCTTTATTCAAAGGAAGGGCCACGAATATTTTGTTGCAGTGCTCAACTCAACGCTAATCACATCCCTTCATTATGTGGAGTGCCACATGAATTAACAAATTATCTGAATGTTTACTGTATTCAAAGCTAATACAGTTACTAGGAGAAACTGCTAGAACTGAAGAATTCAGTTAAAACCAAGAAAAAGATCTATAAAAAGCTAACCATTATTTACTGAAGAAAAAATGAGCTCACCTGTATGCATACTGAGCAGGAATTTAAAAAAAAAAGCTTGTTAGCATGTGCCAGCGAGACATAATTACACCAATGAGCCATTTAAAGGAAGAGGCAACAAAAAAAAAGTTATATAAAATAAAACAAATTTAATCTCTTGACCATTTCCATTCACAAATGTCTATACTTTATGGTTTGTTGGTTTGTTTGTTTGTTTGTTTCAAAGACAATGTAGTAAGTGACTTAAAATGATTGCTCCTGTAGAAAGTTACAGTTCTGCCTTTATTTTATTTCTTTAAAAATAAAACAATAATATTTCTTCCTCTTTGCAATTGGGATTTTGAGTCCAGTCTTAGTTTTATTGACTTCAATGACAAAACACAAATAGACTTAAATGGAAAAAGGATCTTACCCTTTATGTCGTCATTACTGTTGCAATGTGAAGATTGCAATTTAACTACAATCTTCTGTCCTTCCACTGTAGACTAAGATGAATTGTTCATCAAGCTCTATCTAGCCCTAACTCTCTTCTGTAGCTAAAGGAAAAAAACAAATTTACTTTCCTCCTTATCCACATATTTATTTTCACTTATTGCCTCAATCACGTCCCACCAAATGGATTTAAAGTGTATATTGTGGGAATGGTAATAAGAAAAGAATGCAGTGGCTCTTTCACATAGTCATCAATAGACTAACCACCTGTTCACGTTTTCTTTCATTCTCCAATGTGACTGTTGGAAGGAGGCAGTATAATCACATTCCAGCTTTTTAACTGAAAACATTTCAGTCGGAGTATACTATGCACATTATGTACATTTTTGGGGGGTGGTTTCTGTGTGTGAACTTTTTGAGTCTTGTAGGAGTAGATGTAATCTCATTTTCTCTGATTTTTATTGTACATGTTATTTTGCTTTCAGAGCTTGGCAACCCTACACGTATCTGTAATTTCTCTTGTGCTGGTTCTGCTACATGCTATGTACTGGAGAGATTGACTGACTGATCAGATGACTTCCCGCATTGCTGGAATTCAGCACTGTCTTTATTTTTACAGTAATGACATTTTATTCTCTATTTTTTTAAACTAAGTTCTGCAGAAGCTAAAAGCAGAACCATTTGTTCACCTTCAGATCTTAAATGAAAAATAAGGTATGACAAGGTGGTCTTTCCTTTAGGAAAGTAGTGCCTAGAGGTCAGTCCCTTCAATACTTTAGTGGCCCTTTAAGGATTCTTCTGAGGCCCAGAAAAGATAAACCAAGGAAGGAGAGATAAGAATAGAGGAAAAAGTGATCCCAGGTATAAGTTGTGGTTGGGAGTAAGACAGGCACTGTTTCATTAATGGCCTGAGTCCAGGAGCCTGGAAGACTGGATAGGGCAAGCTTTTCCTCTTCCCTACTTAGTTGTGAGATGAACTGGGAGAAAAGGCCACCATAAAAGCTGCCTTACCCCTCACAGGGAGGGGAGGCATTGAGAGGAGAAAGCTGCTCTGCTGAACTGCTTCTATATTGGAATATTAGTTAGGGAAGCTATTTAGCTAAAGTGAGCTGGCAAAAATCTTTCAGCTAACTATCCCCAGTCAAGAGGAGTAAGACACAAATCCCATCTTGAGGATGAGAGATAACTTCTGCTTGAAGGTGAGAAGGACGCAATATCCTAAGGCAAGAGACTTGAGACACAAATCCAGGTTCCACAAATAGGGCTGAGGAGGAATTCTTGTTTGGAGCAGGGAGATACTGACAGCTCTAAAGGCATGAGAAAGGAACTATTCACAATCCAGCCCAGCTGTGGAAAAGGAGATTTGGGAGCAGTCTTCATGAAAGCACCTTCATAGCTGGCTAAACTGAGGCTGTGAGAAACTACAGATCTAGGTGGAGATTGCGGAATCTGGAGATCTGCCAAAGATTTCAGCAAAAGGGGTGAAAGTAGGAGTAGCTCAGGGAAGTGGTGGAGGCATCAAATAAATAGTCCTTATATACTCAAAATAAGGTCCCTCGGCTGGACCTCAGAGAAGAGGGAAGGTCTGGCTTCAGCTACCTCTCCACACCAACAGGATATTAAGAGACTCAAAGAGGTCAAGAACAACTAGTTTGAGCTAGATATCAGGGGACAAGGTTGAAGGCCATTAGATTATGAATTTCCTATTGGGGGACCTTATGGTGGTTCAGGAAAAAGAGACTCTTCTTTCATTTTATTCTTCTTTTGCCTACACTCAGGAAATGAAAAAGTAATAAATATGTTAGCCCTGACCTGGACCTGGGTCCTCATTTCTCCAATAACTCAAGGTTCATGATCCTTCCTTAGTCTCAGGGACATCACATGGCTTACCTACCCTGCTGCAGATTTCTGCTGCTCAAAGAGGCTATGTCTACACTAGGGAATTAAGGTCGACTTTAAGAAGGTCGACTTTAATAAGTCGACTTTAAGTCGACCTTATTAAGTCAACTTAGAGAGTCCACACTGGACTCCTAAGTCGACTTGAAGGGGCCCTTAGTAAATCGACTTAGAGAGTCCTCACTGGACTATCTAAGTCAACTTGTTTGCTCCAGGGAGAGCCAGCAAGCCCCTGAGCGGTCCGGGGCAGAAGGGAGCGAGGAGCTCCCTTCTGCCTCGGACCACTTGGCTCCCTTCTGCTCGGGACTTCCCACGTCCCGGGCAGAAGGGAATCCTCCTAGCCTGGACCCCTGGGGTCCTGGGGACAACTTCCCTGACCGAGTGGTCCGGGCCAGGAGGAAGAGCCGGAGCTCCGCGCTCCAGCTCCCCGCTGCTGAGCAGCTGGAGCGCAAGCTGGGACCCGCACTCCAGCTGCTCAGTAGCGGGCAGCTGGAGCGCAGGTCTCCAGCTCTCCTTCCTCGTCGGGACCACATGGTCCCGGCTAGGAGGGAGTGTGGGAAGCGTGGGGCTTCCTTCTCCCCAGGGTCCCCGCTCCAGCTGCTGATCAGCTGGAGCGCGGGTCATGGGGAGAAGGAAGCAGACCCGCGGTCCTTTCTTGCCGGGACCTGAGTAGTCCCGGCGAGAAGGGACCCATGCCCTAAGTCGACAAAGTCGACTTAGGGCTCCCCCATGTCTACACTGGCTGAAGTCGACTTTAGAGAGTCGACTTAAGCCTTAGATCGATTAGGAAGGTGGTGTTAGGAAGTCGACTTAATTTTAATTAAGTCGACTTTATTTTGCTTAAGTCGACTTAAGCAAGCTGCTTAAGTCTACTTAGGCAAAGTGTAATGAAGACGCAGGGCCAATTAAGTCGACTTAAGCCAAGCTTAAGTCGACTTAATTTGCCAGTGTAGACGCAGCCAAAGGCATTTGCTTCCACTGGCCCTCCTTCTCTTCTCTTACAGAGCAATGTCTTTATTTATATCAGCCAGCTGAGAATCACAGCTGCTGGTTAGCTGGATCTCCTGGCCCTCAACACTTCTCTTTAGGCCAATGGTTGCTGTTCCTTGGCTCCACGGTCCTTTAAAGAGGCAGACAACCCTGCTACAGGCGCTAAACTGCAGAAAGCTTACAATATCACATCTGAAAGCACACAGGAGGTCTGGAGGTGAGAAGTTTGCTTAGAGGGGGGTTCTCCCAACCTTCTGAATATCCCCAAACAGATCATCAGTGCTAATACCGAAGTTTATAGACTGTTTTAGAGGTATCAGAGCCACTACCAGAATCTCCTTTCATATCTGTTTAATTTGTACTGGACACCATAGATTCAATGTGCCAACTAATTAGATTAAAGTTCTGATCTTGCAAATTACTCCATGCAGGTGGAACCCGGCACCTTCACAGAGTAACTAAGGATCCAGACCTTAATATCCTGTTTGTCAAAGGCAGGCACAACTCCTTATGAACTGTAAAGGGAACAGTTCCAAGAAGGTTCATAGGGCATTACCCATAGTCACGATTGGTGAAGGTACATGCAGAGGTGGATGTGTCTCTATCTGTGGAGTTTTATGATGGCAAGTATTTGGGGTGAGGTGGGATGGATGGGAGGACTATGACTGTGTCCTGAGACCCCTGTCAGAAATGCAAAGTAAGACTTCTTGCTTCTTTCTCCCTCTTCATGTATTTATGGAAGGACTTGGCAAATCAAGCTCTGAGTCTCACATTTTCAGAAATGGTCACTAATTTTGATTGCCTCAACTACTCCAAGGTGTGCTTTGAAGACCACCATGAACCAAAACAAATCATAAAGTTATAAGGTGACAGGATCAGGAAAAGGGACCACAATGAGTCTGACTGCTCCTCCAGAAGGATCAGAGTCAAGATGAAAGAAATACTATGATCAAGGAAATAAGATCGAGATTGAAGGGAACTTCATTTGCCACATTCCCCTTCTCTCATTTTCTACTCCATGAGCCTTCAGGCACAGATGAGCCTGCCCACTTGACAAAAGGACAGGAAATACAGCAGGGAAATTATTCTGAATGAAAATTAGGAAAGCATTGTAGAGATGGAAGGTGGTTACATGCACCATCAAAGTCCAGTTCAAGGTATGTTGCGATAAACATGAATATGGGAGCAGAAGAGAGGATGTATCACCAGTGATTTGTATACTACATTTCTTTTTTATTGTTCGCTTTTTAATTCCAATTGCTGATGTTTTTCTATTTTTATTCAAAGCTTTCTGTCAACTAACTCAGAGTATCAGATAGATGTGCAGGGCAATAACATAGTAGTAAAAAATTACAAGCATGATTCACTTTAGGGCTGACATTTTGAGATAAAAAAAAGTCTTGCGTATTTACAGAAAATGTGGTGTATAAATCTTGTTAGGTGGTGTAAAATGTGCTCTATCCATTTTGCCTAAGTAAATATTCAGTAAAGATGTCAGAATTTGGCCACCTTTGACAAAGTTATTACAGTGTTTAGAGCCATTATTGTAGAATACCTTTTGAATAAGAATGTGAGATTAAAAAAAAGATGTATCAGATCAAATAATGCTATTGGTTTTATTGCTCGAATACATTTGGCTAGTATCTAGTATCTGGTTATTTGAAAGAGAGACTGAAAGTGAAATAGATATGGGCACTTAACAATAGAATGATATAGAACTGGCTGTGTAGTAAACCCATCATTTCTGAGTGCTGTGCTGTGACTTGCGGGTTCATGTCATGCATTGAGAGCATCCAACAAATACCACGTACTGGTAAAAGTACTCATGAGCCTGAAGACTTCACAAATTTGAGCATCAATGACTATTCATCCAAAAATTCATCTCAGGTGGTATTTTCTGACCTTTAAAAATACTTGGCATCCCATTAGAGAACAGAAAGGCTACTATATGGCTCAGGTGCCCAATCACACTACACCAATTATTAATGAAACAAAGAATGTTGAAGTGAACTATTTTCAAACAACCAAGAGCCTGAAAATGAGTTGGCCAACCTATTCCAGATATATCAGAATAGCAAATATATTTGAAGACAAGCTGGATTAGTTTATGGATGGTTTATTGACAAAAAAGGGCTAAATTTGTAGCAAACATCTGAAAATGATAGTTCATCCATTTCTAGATCAAGTGCAATACTCAGCTTTGTACATATATATATGAGTAAAATCATCATCTTTTCTAGCTTTGGTGTAAAGGCCACAATTACTTTAAACCAAGGATAATTAGAGCCAGTTTATCCTGCTTGACTGCTTCCTCTGTAATGCTATTGCAGGGTAAAGTGAGTGAAAAGGTTCTGGATTTCCACAATGGATGTAGATCTAACATAGCCAGCTCCTACACCAGCATTCCTATAGCACTCTGTGGAAGTGACAAAGAGGGTGTGAAGGGGATGGTATATGTCTGAAATACATTGTGATCCACAATCTTAATTTGCTATATGGTTGTGTGAATCTTTAGCCAGCTGATGTAGATTAATGTGGTCTCTTACAATTGTCAAAATTATACCAAGGCTAGCACAATGCATCTGAGGAAATTGATCACTGGGTTAAAAATTGCTTAGGGGCAAATAATCATGACCTAATAATATACACTTAGGACTTTTACAAGGCCAGTTTCCCAAAACTGAAAAGCAATAATAAAAATTATGAGCAAAATACATTAGGATACTAAATAAACTGGTTTTAGTACTTTAGTAAATACCCAAAAAACCCATAACTATACAATGATAAAAGAAGGCTGTATTGGTTTAAAGTGCATGTTAGTTAATCCTCTTCCACATTTGTGAGGTAGTATTGTACTGCATGAGTCTAGACGTGATAACTCATGAACTACTGGCTCTCCAGCTAGGTTGTTTAAGAACATTATCACTAGGTCCATGTACACAATTTAACAATAACAACAAAAAATGAAAAAAAAATGTGTATCAAATATTTATGTGGGATACAAATGTACCACAAACATGTAGTACTATTATCATGTATTTTTACTTGTTCTTTATAGACATATTTGCTTCTACTGAAAGCATTTAATATTGTAATCATTCGTATATGCTAATAGTTAATCCATTGCAGAGGAAATGGTTGCTGCATACAAATACCTTAAGGTAGGAAGTACTCCAGGCTTGTTAGGTAACCTAGGGTTTATTAGGTAACCTCAGTACAGGATAGAATGGTGCTTCTTTTTGCCTAATGCTTGTAAGAGGATTTTTTGTCTATGTTTTATGCTGGAAACACTGCAGACTCAGGAGATTATTAGAGGATTTTCTGTGTTGTGCAATTCATGGTGGTGAACAAATGGACATAATATTCTGCTTCTGACCTTATAAAAATTATTTGCAACTTAGAAAATCAGTTGCTGTGCGATGAATGTGTTAGATTATTATGTAATTTTGCAACAGATCATGTCAAGAGTTGCTCTGAGAAGAAAGACAATGTTTCCTTTGATTGTTCATCAAATTCATCTTCAACAATGCATTTATGTTCAGTCCTAGTAGAAGACTAGAAAAAAAGTAATTGGGGATAACTTCTTCACCAGTATTCAGCTTGCTGAAGATCTACTCAAAGAAAATTTGACCTGATGAAACAAACCAGATATACCAGTGTGATGAATTCAGGTTGCAGCAAAGAAAAAATGTCATTAGTGTTTGAGTTTGCAGGGCCAATGTTTCCTATGTTCCAAAAAAAGGGCAAGTCAGTAATAATGCTAGCAACAATGCACCATAACAAGATAGAAGGAGACAAAAAGAAACCACACATAATTCTCCACTATAGTGATACTAGAAGCCCTGGCATTGCAAACATTTACTCTTGCAGGCACCAGATAAGTATGTGGCCCTATTGTTCTTTTCTTCAACATGCTTGATGTTGCTATCATTGCAAATTTCTTTATTTTAGGTGAACAACAATCCTACTTGGCACCACTCTCATCTTGTCCAAGACAAAGAAGGCACTTGAGTTTTTTTATTAGTCTAGGAGAATGACTCAAAGATGTACATAGAAAGAAAAGAATCTTTCATACTGATCATCTCACCATGCCCATAAAAGCATCATTCACATCTCTTGGATACCATTGAAAACCAACCACCATGGCAGCACCTAGCAAACTCATTAGTAGACCCCCACATTTGCACAGGGCAACTGATGAGAAGCGCTGCAAGCAATGTGAAGAATGCATTGAATTTGTATATGCTGACCACTCTACATTGATTGTAATGTGTGAAAATTCAATATAAATTCACATCAAATTAGACTCCTGATAGTTCTTTCAATTTATTCTTTTAAATAAAGCTTTCTCACCTAAAACATTAAAGAGTTGTTCTTAGTTTCTGAATGCATTTTGGGGGACAAAAGTCCCCACAACACATGTAACATTTTTCTGAACAGTGGATGAAGGTTAAGATAATTGAAATCAGCAATAAAAAGTTTTTGTTTTTTTTAAATATTTTTTTAACAAATGGGGAGAAAATATTTTTTTTTAACAAATGGGGGGAATAAAGGAAAGTTGATAGCAAATTTAAACAGTCAGTTAATGAGAGATAATGGTATCAATGGAAAAAGTCTATGGCCAGTATACTATCTATCTATCTATCTATCTATCTATCTATCTATCTATCTATCTA
>ML685787.1:1353983-1386931 GCA_007922175.1 Pelusios castaneus
CTATCTATCTATCTATCTATCTATCTATCTATCTATCTATCTATCTATCTATCTATCTATCCTACTTCTTCATGAATACAGAATAGAGATCATACAGGATAGAGGTCATTAGTGAACATTGTTGCCTTTCTGGCATCATTGACATTTTAACTATCTCTCTACCTCCTATAGAACCAATATATAATATAATATAATTTCTTTCGTTCATAACTTTTATTACATAAGATCAGGAAATAAAGAAATCCTAGAAATGGTATAGGTCCAGTACTAAGCAGAGATGGTGAAAATGTCAATAATGATGCAGAAAAGGCAGCAATGTTCAATAACTAACTCTGTCCTGTATTTGTGAGAGACCAAAATGATTTATTTATATTTTACAGTAATAAGGAAATGCTTTCTGTTCCAACAGTAACTAGAGAAGAATGTTAAACCAAAAATATTAAAAACTTTTAAATATTAAATACTTTTAAATCTGCGAGGCTGAGAACTTGCACCCAAGAGTACTAACAGAATCCATGTGAACTAGTCATAGCTTTACAAATGGCTGGAAAGTATACCCTAAGATTTAGAGTGTTGATTAGTACCATTCCATTGTCATATTGCACAGTAATCTAATGTAGGGAAGATTTACATGGGGAATGCCACTATTTGGGTATTCAGGGTGTATTCAGCATACTCTTTACCAACAGATTAACAAGTGTTTGGTAGGCAACAATGTCAATAAATAAATAAAAGCTACTACATTGAAAACACTTCAGGAGTATGGACGTCTTTGGCCAATCTTTTGTCATGTCATGGAGCATTTAATTTTTTCTCTCTCTAAGCAATAATGTCATATTATTTTGGTGTCTATTTTGTGGAGGAAGGAGTGATTCTTCCTGAAAACTGAGCAGGATGGTCCTTTGATCTCTAGTTACCTCCTCATTTTCCTCCCGCAATGCCAGCAAAATGCCAGCTGCAAAACCTATTTTGCATCTAGTTGTGATTTCGGAATTAAATGCAATGCAATTAGTTCCTTTTATATGTTTGGTAATCTTGTTAAGACAACTCATTAGGTATCTTGGCAATTGGAAATTACTAGGTTTCAGAACATGTGCATTTCCTTTGTGAATACTAATTATTCGTAAATGAGGCAATTGTTCTTTAAAGGTGTAGGGTGGGGTGGGGTGGGGGGGGTGGGGAAGGGGAGGAATGAGTTCTAAGAAGTTTTCTCGTGATCACTATGTCCTGAACTTTAAGAAACCTATTATGGTGTTCCTGTTCTCTTTGGAAAACCACAAATATGTGTAAATGATCTTTTTTTCCTATGGCAACACTATCTGATTACGTCAAGGTTGTAAAATGAGAATGTGTAAATTGTTTAGGTGAAGTGAAAATATTAATCTCTAAAGCCTAAAAGTCATTAAAAGATAGGTAGATAACATATCAATTATTATTCTTCATAAATGGAAAGATATTATACAATGTATTATTCCATTTATTTGCTTACTGGAGAATATTTCAAAGCAAATAATTGATAGAAAACCATTACATCTGCAGAAATTAGACTTCTCAGTTTTCTGATAATTTTCACAATGAAGAATTTTCTGAGACGTCACTGCATAGTTATATTCAGTTCACATTTCCAACCTGTTCCTTGAAACCATGGGGACTAGAAACAAGCTGAGATTCTGATGTCTGATTCCAGGAGTCAAAGCCCAAGATACACATCTGTTGTGTATATGTTTAATTTCCAGCTGCCCATGGATTATCCAAACTCCATTGAGGAGAAATCAAGTCCCAGGAACCACTAATTCTATTTTTTAAATTCCAAACCACCAAGCACACAATTTGATGAATGAAAAATCATCATTTCACTAATGCTAAACCACTATTATATAGTATAAAATAATATTAGATTATCTTAAATATAACTTTTAATATAATATATAACCTAAACAAAACCTATTGAAATAATAAATTCAAGCTAAATATTTTTGCCTCATTGACATGAAATGTTAACCTTATAAAAACAACAAAAGTTGGAACTATTTGTTTCAACTTTTTTTCCCATTGAAAAAGTAATTGGCGTTAACATGTTCTCACAGAACAGATCAGTTTTGACAAAACTGCATGTTCTGACCAAAATTTTGTCTGTTTTTCTGTTGAATAATTTTCAACCATTGCTAGAGTTCATATTTTGAACTTCCAAAAGATTTAATGTTAGTGGCATGTTATTTTGGTATAACTAGTGGCAGAGTTTGGCTTCTTGGTGGTGGTTGAGAGAATACTCCCATCTTTCCTTCTCAGTTTGAGTTCCAGCCCTTTCCATCTCATGATCCACTGTTTATTGCCTTTTGTCAATCTTCTTTAAGAAATTTATTTCCAAGTATTTCAATTCCATTTCTGAGAAATGTGCAATATTCAGGTTTCCCCTGTAGTTATAAGCTATAACACCTGTAAACAGCACTGCAGAAGCCAGCATGGAAGTAAGAGAACAGGGGAACCTGGACCAATGCCCTCCCCTGGCCCTTGTCCCTCACGTTTTTCTTAGTTCTTTTGTGCTTCTGTGGTGAGGTGGGCTAACAGGGCCCTTGTATTTATGAGTGCAAGTACTTTAATTGTATCACATCACTAGATAGGAATGAAGTGAGAGAGGGAGAAGAAGGTACCTGTCACACTTTTCCTCATTAACGTCTTGTTGGGCTGGGTATAATCATAAGCTGAGCATATAAAACTTTAACTAAGGCAGACAACTGTTTATCTTTGTAACTAAGGCTTGATCCTTGGCATTGTCTATTTAAAGCAAAAAATCACTAAAAAATAACTGGAAGTGTGGTAGGTTAATGATGCTCTTTAGAGTGCCAAGAAAGGCTCTGATGGTTTAGATACAGACCACAGCCATGAAACTGAGGATCATTTTTATTTTCTTTGCAGCAGAAGGGACTTGTGTGTTTCTCAGGCCTTGTACACACTACAAAGTTATCGCACGGTAAGGCTCCTTACCGTGCGGTAACAATCTTGAGTGTACACACACAAATCCTTCTTGTTGCGTGGCAACAGCGCTCTTGCCACGCAACATGCAAACCACCCAAACTAGGGTGGTAAGACTTACCACAGAACAGTTGTTCCGTGGTAGAGCCTCTGTGTACACTCCTTGCGTTATTGACAGCCTCCAGAAATGTCCCGAGTGCCAATTGAGGGCACTCTGGGACAATGGACCTGTCAAATTTGTCAATTTCACTGCTCTAACAGAGCAGTGAAACTGACAAATAGTGGCTTGAGCCAGACTCTGGCTCAAGCCAGCAGCAGAGCCCCCCCAGCGGGGGCTCAGCTGACTGGCAGCTGGAACCCTGCTGAGCCCCACTGCCCTGGCTCCAGCCACAGCCAGCTGAGCCCCGCTGGAGCCCAGTGGGTGACGGGGCTCATCTGCCACCGGTCAGCTGAGCCCCACTGAATCTGGCTCAGCTGCCCGGCGGCTGGAGCCCCGCTGCAGCCACGGGCTCAAGCTGCCCGGCAGGACTCAGCTGCCTGGCAGCTGGAGCCCCACCACCGCAGCTGGAGCCCCTGCAGCCGCAGGCACAGCTGCTGCAGTGAGGCTTGGCTGAGCCGGGGCTCAGCTGGCTGGCGGCAGCTGAGCCCTGACCCAGGCTCAGGGGAACTCAGTGGGCCAGCGGCAGCTGAGCCCTGCCACAGACCAGGCTCAGCGGGGCTCAGCTGGCCGGCTGCAGGTGAGTACCGGCTGCCGCAAGGGAGCCCCAGTCCAGCTGAGCCCCAGGGGCAGGACTGGGGCTCAAGCTGGAAACAGCACCGCTGGCAGCCTTTCCGCTGGCAGCGGCATGCATGGTGGGATAGGTGCCCATCATGCACTGCTCATTCTAGCGAAAATTCAAAGGAGTGTGTGAATGCTCCTTTTCGTTAGAAGGAGTGCTGTGTGGACGGGGTAAAGCATTATAATTATAATGCTTGCTTGTCCTGCAATAACTTTTATTACGGGACAAGTCTGTAGTGTGTACATGGCCTCAGCCAACAACAGTTGAATCAGGAGCAAAAATTCAGGATCTTTTATGTGAGGGTTCTGTGACACAGAATACTAAATAAATTTAAAGAAAAAGGCATGCACCTCCTTCATTCTTGTAGGGGCCTGATCAACAAACTTTCTAAATGACCAGTATATAAAGGGGAGGGAAATGCATGGCTGGAAAGATCTGGTTTGTTAATTAAGAAGCTGCATGAAGAAAACAAGAAGAAAGAAATGCTGCATGTGTATGTTGGGGAAGTGTTAATGGGACAGATGCTTCAGAAAAAGTTTATCTCTAAGCTTCAAATACTCTTCCAGCAGTCTATTTCTCATGAATCCAGAATATTATAGTTAGTGATAACATTTTTATTCACCATCAAATCATACCCAAATGTCTGGTACTGCTTGGAAGTTTTTCTTTCTACATCAGGGGTTGGCAACCTTTGCTGGCCCCAGTGCCAGCCCCGCCCACTGCACCTGCAACAGGTGCTGAGGGTGGGGTCAAAATGTGCCAGAGGCAGGGCCAGGGACTTCTGCTCCCCGCTGTCTCCTGCTGGCTGCACTCCCCAGCACCAGGGGGGGAGCGGGGAGGGGAGGCAGCAGGGGACAGGAGCCCCATGCCACAGCTTCTTTACCCCTGCAGGTCCCGGTCCCCAGCGGGGAAGCATGGCCAGCAGAGGCCTGGAGCCACGGCACGTGGGGGGGGGGGGAACCTAGCATGCGTGCCGGGGGTTGCCAACCCCTGTCCTACATTCTTATTTGTTTCACAATATACCCCATTTGCTTATTCAAGACAATCATGTTAGCAACATCCCATGGCCAGGGAGTAGTACAATAACTTGTATTAGTGATGCTGGCCTCCTTCCATCTATGTACAACCTGTAGTAAAGACTATAGTTCTTATATGCTGAAAGTTTATGTGGCTTCATTCAGTTCTTTTCGCTTTTTGGCTTAGCTTCCAACTCTTGTCTTTCTGACATTGTCTATTCCTCTAGTTCAGTTCACAACATTGCAGGATTTGTTAACTGCTTCAGCAGATTTTGTTGCCATGGGTACACTGTATCAGCCAGAGCCTCAAGAATAGCATACTTTGGCTTTTTTTCTTTATTCTGAAATACATGAGTGGCAGCCTCTGTCTTCCAAATTCACAAAATTATTTAACTGAACTTCAGCTGTGGGCAATTCCAGAAGGTAGGTGAAATTATATTTTAAAAAATAGCACTGTAAATAAAACTGGTGAATTCTGTCTAGAATCCAGATTTGGGGAGGACAACTGTTAGAACCAATATGATTTGTAAAATTTTACACTTCAGAAAGGCCTACAGTATACAGAATAAAAGGATTGTTTTTGTTTGTTTGTTCATTTGATCCACATGTTAATGTTGTAAAGCATAACATATTTTGTTTGGCAGTTAAACAAAGGAACTTCCAGTTGAGACACGCTTAGCATAACTCAAGCTAGTTTAGCTAAAGGGAAGCAGCCTAGCGGACAGAACATTAGCATAGGACTCAGAAGACCTGACTTCAGTTTCTAATTCTGCTACTACACTGCTGGGTATCCTTAGGCAAGTTAATTCTTTCCCTATGCGTCAGTATCTCTGTAAAATGGGGTTATTGAGCTCGTCTGTAATGAAATTTGAGATAAAAAGTACTCTATAACATCTAGGTCTTATTATTAAAGGAAATTTCGCTTTGACTCCTCTAGACATACTTGGGCGCAAATCATCCCTGATGTAACTTCACTGAAATTAATTGGGTTATAGCAAGGGTGAATTTGGTCTTCAATCTTTACCTCCAAGTGCTAAGGCTGAAAATGAGCTCATCATCAACCTTTTCTCCCTCTGCCACCCAACCTGATGGTACTCCAATGAAACTAGGCATGTTCCTAGAAAGTAGAATATACCCTTAAAGAAGTGCTTTTACAAAGATCAAATGGCCTTTTTACACGAGCATCCTACCCTGAGAGCACAGTGTCAATGACACTGGGAAATGCAACTTTGACTTTAACTGTCTGATCCTTTGTGCTGCTGTGTATTTTTAACCACTTAGGAAGTCAGTGGAAATTAAAGCCACATGGCATCATTCAATACGAGACCTAAATGCTAGCAAATGTTTAACATTCTGGGTGCCAGTCCATGAACACCTTAGAGAAGACAGAGGGAAAGAGCAATAATAGTGTGGTTTGTGCAGAAGGTTAACAGATGGATGGCATTGATAGCATTTCCAAGAATAGAGAACGAGGTTAATCTACCACTATCCTGCAATCATCCATCAGCTGTATGCTGCT
The DNA here is from genome assembly GCA_007922175.1 of Pelusios castaneus. Taxonomy (NCBI): domain Eukaryota; kingdom Metazoa; phylum Chordata; order Testudines; family Pelomedusidae; genus Pelusios; species Pelusios castaneus. The sequence continues at coordinate 1,360,271 of ML685787.1, forward strand.
CTAGGCAATGGGGATGATGCTATCAACTAGAGATTGTTTTGTGCTGCAGTTCATTTTTGCAGTGTTGGAATTAGGGCAGAGGGTGTCTGAGGTTCAGTAAATTGTGAACATATGTAATTAAAAATGTTTTCTAGGGAAGGAACTAGAGCAGTTACCTATCCCTTACATTTTGTTCTACTTATTATTTTATAACTTTGTCTTTCATTTCAGAAACTGTTCTGACTGAACTCTGTAGTTTGTTGTGCTGGCATTGGTGGTAGAATAAGTGTCTTTAATTCCTCCCCTATTGAACAAGGACTGACATCAGCAGAAGCGGTTCAGATAAGACAGATCCAGTGTGACCAGTAAGGACATGTCAACTAGATGCAAAGCAGCATAAGTGGCAACTTAAGCAAAGCTCAGCCTGCATAATGGGTCTCTCGTCTTCAAGTACCCTTTTTTGTTGTTTAGAACAAAGGTTCTCTGAATACGGAGATGAATTTGAGGAACTCTGTTGACCATTCATGATTGCATGGGCCAACTTCACTCTTGGGAATAAGTGAATAACATTTTTATGTCAGCTACAGAAATTGCTAACATACACATGTCCAGGTCTGGATTAATGCAGGGTCTATAGGGGCTTGAGCCCTGGGCCCCAGTCTAAAAGGGGGCCCTAGGCTCCAGCCCCTATGGCCCCTGCCAAATCCACCCCCTCCCTCCCACCACCCCGCTAAGCCCCAACAGCACTGGGGGGACCAGGGTGCTGAAAAAGCCCTTTCCCTGCTGGCACTGGAGGAGGGAGTGGGTCTCTGAACCAGAGATGACCCTGCCCTGCCCCTGGGCTGGCTGGGCCGCCCCCAGGTTTGGGATGGGAGGGTCCTATTCACTTACCTCCATGCCAGGGCAAGGGGCCTGGCAGGGGCCAGTTTTTGCTCCGTATGGCCTCTGGAGCCGAGCTGCCCCCAGCAGGTAGGCTGCCTCTCCAGGCCCCAAACTGTACCAGTTGCAAGTCCCCCTCCCCCGCCACTGCAGCTCCAATGACCCTCCTCAGCCCCCTGAGCCATGCTGCACTGGCTACACCCCTTCATCCCTCCCAGCAGCACCAGCTGTGTCTCCCCTCCCCAGCCCTCTGTTCCCCAGGCAGGGTGCCCCCACGGTGGGGGGACGCTAGTGGGGTGGGCAGCCTCAGGCTTGCCCCGGGCCTTGCTCCAGCCCTGGAAATGTCATTAATAAAGCAGCTAACAGTAGAACCTCAGAATTAAGAACACCTTGGAAATGGAGGTTGTTCATACCTCTGAAATGTTCATAACTCTGAAAAAAAAATGGTTGTTGTTTCAGAAGTTGACAACTGAACATTGACTTAATATAGCTTTGACATTTTACCATGCAGAAGAAAAAATGCTACTTTGCCTTTGTTTTTATTAGTTTATGTTTAACATAATACTGTACTGTAATTACATTTTTCCCCTCTACTTCTCCCTGATTGCATACAGCCAGTTCCAAATTAAGTGAGTGGTTGACTAGTCAGTTTGTAACTCTGAGGCTCTACTCTATGTGCTTTTAACTTCTTTTGAAGTGATAGAGCAGCTGGAATTAAGCAGTGTTTGGACCATGTGATCAGCCAGATCTTGCAGCCAGCCCACAATTACTCTTTGGATCACTTGTAGGACATGGACCACAGTTTTGAGCTACTGATCTAACCTATAAAGCAATCCTAGAATGATTATTTTCTAAGTTTCTTCATGGAATAAACTCATAACAGGATTGTCATTGGAAAAGCACTACAAATATTCACTACTAATGTGTATTCCTGCTATATAACATTATAAGTGGTTACTTCCTTATGGTACTATAATAGGGTTAGAATAGGTTTATAGTGGTTATGTTCATACCATTCAAAATTTTCCATTTATTTCAACTAGGGTTATCAAACGATTTAAAAAATCACAAATGATCATGAGTATCAGAGAGTGGGTCTACACTTACAAATTAAGTCGACTTTAGGAGGCTTAAGTCAATTTAATTTACTCCACATCTACACTGGGCTTTCCTTAATTTGACTTAATCTGCTCCTTAAATCGAATGAAGGAAAAATTAGTTTGAATTAATAATACCTCATTTTAATTCAAACTTGCACTTAAGTCAACTTTATTAAGTCGATTTAAGCCAGTGGAGATGCGGAGTAGTGCCTAGGTGGACCTTTTTAAGTCGACTTAAAATGTTAAGTCAACTTAATAAGGTCAAAAAGGGGCCACATCTACACTTGAAAAGTTAAATTAACTTCTGTTAAATCGACTTAATAAGGTTGACTTTAAGTCAACTTAAAGTCGACCTTATTAAGTCAACTAAATAAAGTCGACTTAACTTTTTAAGTGTAGACATAGCCACAAAGAGTAGTGATTAATCAAAGTTTTAATCACACTGCTAACAATTATAGAATATAAATTTAAATTTATTACAAATATTTTAGATGTTTTTCTACATTTTCAAATATATTATTTCAATTACAACACAAAATAGATAGTCTACACTGATCACTTTATACTATTATTTTTATTCCAAATATTTGCACTGAAAAAGGATTAAAAAAATAGTATTTATCAATTCAATTGATATACGTACTATACTGCAATTTATCGTGAAAGTGCAACTTACAAATGTAGATTTATTTTTTATTTGTACATAACTGAACTCAAAAACAAAACAATCTAAAATTTTAGAGCCCAGAATTCCACCCAGTTCTATTTCTTGTTCAGCCAATTGCTAAGACAAACAAGTTTGTCTGCATTTACAGGAGATAATACTGCCCATTGTTATTTACAAAGTCACCTAAACATGCATCATATGATGCTGTTGTAGCCAGCATGGCAAGGTTTTTACATGTCAGATATGTTAAATATTCATATGGTCCTTCATGCTTTGACCCTATTCCAGAGGACATGATTCCATGATGATGACAGGTTCCACTTGGTAACAGTCCAAAGCAATATGGACTGATGTACCTTCATTTTCATCATCTGTATCAGATACCCTGAATTTTTTTTTTTTAAATGATCTTCCGATTCAAAAGACCTGAACTTTTGCTGCTTTTCTCCATTAACTTTTTCTGACATTTAATCAGTCTGCCAATGTCCACCAACCGATGAAGTAACTGAAAAGGGTCAAAACAAAAGTGTGCAATTAATGCTTGTTTAAAAAGTGGGGGGATTGCATTAATCATTTGTGTTAACAACAATTAATTGACAGCCCTAATTTTAAATAAAGAATTTTTTTATTTATCATAAATATAACTGCAGAAGAAATAAAAAAAAATAGTTTTCAGTCTGGGGATTATTTGGGGGGCAGGGACAGGTGAAAGGTGGAAATGATTTATCTATACTCTGCTGCCCCTCCACCCCCCAAAAAAAAGATTTTGTTTCAAATTTTTCCATTATAAGATTGAAAAATGTCAGGAATTTTTAAATAAAATGAAAACTTTCCATTCTAAATTTTAATGGAAAAGAATTTCTATTTCCTGACCAGCCCTAATTCCTCATCCCAATCTAACATTTGAATTCTGTGTGACCTTGAAAAAGTCACTTAAATCAAAATGGCACATAGATTTTTTGTGACTCAGTTTTGGAGTGCTTGTAGTTTGCTGTCTTGATGAAGCTTGAAATTAATTTATTTTATATGGTCTATCATTTTGTTTTGCCAGTGGGATCTGGCTATTTTTATTTTCATGTCTGCTTTCCGTTTGCTCCACCTGCCATCACCAAAAACTAATTTACAATATAAAAAATTAAACATTCATTTTCCCATAAGGTGTTTTTAAAGCTACTTATAAAGCTTTTTGGGATCTGTCACCTTCGCTGGCCTACAACTTGTTGTTTTAATATTGTTAGCTTTGGATTGCTGTTGCTGATGACTCTCCCTGCATTCACGCTAACCTGGAATCCTAATGCAGTTAATCTGTTTCAAATATCTGTTGTGAGTCTAGACTTGAGGAAAGCCATGAAAAATTCTAGTCCCAGTGTAATTGGCCTGAATGCCTCATGCACCACTAGCTGATTAAATCAGATCATGGTGCTAGTGGAGTTAAAAATAATGGCTAAGAAAATTAGAAATGAGTTTTAAATTTACTGATAATTTTGGAAAATGTCGGAAGCCCGTTTGTATGCAGCTTTACTTACTATGCTTCACTGACTTTTAATATGGACAGATTTTTTTTCCCCAGACCAAAATTATCTGCTTTACCTTCAGTGTAATTTTCCTCTCAGCATAGGATCAGATTAAATAAAATAATAAACTTGATGCTTATAAATTTAAATGAACAATGTGCAGACTAAACATACTTAAAATGAATCTTTAGATTTTGCATCTCTTCCTTGGAATATGCATTGGTGGTATTAAATGTGCTCAGTAAGCTAAGCAATGTGTTATATAATTAATAAACATTTAATGGCATTGATTTTTATAGCTTGCTTCATTGAACTCCTTATCAGTATTGAACAGATGGAACATAACTATGAAAAATTATATTTTAAACATGATTACTGTACTTGAATTATATTTGCAAAATTTTCATCAGTGAAGCACTGATAAATATTATTTAAGTTGCAGACCAATCCCCCAAAGTTAAGATACATCTTCTGTCCAAGTACAATGATATTTAAATGATGACTTGAAAGCATATTATAAGATTTTTAAAAAATTAAATAACAAAAGTTCCTGTGTGTGAGAAGAAAACATTACTTAAGATGTCATTGTACAATAAAATGTTTGATTTTTTATGCAGTATTTAGCAAATCCCTTTTTTAATACCAGCTTTAAGAATGTTGTACCAAGGATGATTCTTGATTGAAATTTAGGATTACAACACAATTTGTCCATTGAAATGTGTATATTTATAACATAATCTTCTCATATAAAATATATATTGTTTGTAGTCTCTGAAATTGAGTAAAAACAGAGGTCAAACTTTCATTATAATCCACTACTGTAACTAATTTCTAAGCAGGAAATGCATGGAGGTTTAGTGGGGGGCGGGCTTTCTGAAAATGAGCCCATCTGACTGGGGTGTGTGAGACAAAGAGATTGAGGTGCTGTATTATCAGTAACTCCTTTTATGGCCTAACCCATTCCCTTTGAAATCTTTCAGCAAGACTCATATCGACTTTAGTGGAAACTGAATCAACACATAAGAAATGTGAAAGAACAAATAAGATTATTAATGCACCATGACATGTTTTACAATACAAGCGATATGACTTACCAGGAATTCTTAACTCAGCCTACCCACTTGTGACAAAATGACATCTGCCTTGTTTTCATTCAAATTTTACCTTCTGTTAACCCAAGTTAAGAATATACCTTTTTCCTAGTGACGACACAGCATCAAGGACATCCACTATGCTCCACAGAGGCTTAGCACATTTCTCTCAATCTTGCTTGCTTATTCCTGTGATGTAAACACGAAGGCTATGTCTACACTTGTAAAGTTACATCGACTCTGTTAAGTCAAATCAACCAGGTTGACTTAAGTAAACTTAACAGTAGACATAGCCGTCCACACTGGTTTTAAGTTGACTTAATGAAGTCAACTTAGCACTATTCCCCATTGATGCTTAATTTACTCTGCATCTACACTACGGTTTCCTTAAGTCGACTTAAGCTGCTGCTTAAGTCGACTTAAGGAAATTTTAAGTTGCCTTAATAAGACCTAGTTTTATTTCGACTTACTTTATTAAGTCGACGTAAGCCAGTGTAGATGTGGCTTAGCCCTAAGTCAACCTAAAGGGTCCCCAGGGCTCCCACACTGACCTCCCTCCCAGGGAGGGAGAGCCTGGCGTGCCCACCCACAGGGCAGGACACAGCCCTGCCCATCCTGCTCATGTACCCTGCCCCTGCCCCTGTCCTGCTCAGCCCCCATGTACCCTGGTACAATGGGGAAGATGCTGAGCTCCCTGGCACTTTTGGAGGGGTGCCCGAGGAGAGGTGTCCCCCTTCCCACCATGCACCACTCCCAGGTCCACCTAGCCCCTACAAGTCGATTTAGACATCCAGTGTGGACACTCTAAGTTGATTTGGCAAGGTTGACTTTAAGTCGACCTAAATTTATAGTGTAGACATGCTAAATCCTGACTTAACAAAGTTGACTTAAAGTCAACTATGTTAAGTCAACTTAGCAAAGTCAACTTATTTGAACAAGTGTAGACATAGCCAGAGAAGAGAGAGAGAGAGAGAGAGAGAGACCTCCCTACCTACCTGTAGGCTTTTGTGTCACTCGTCCCCTTTGAACCTAATTTAAAACTCTCTTCATTTGAAGAAAGACAAACTAAACCTGAAAACCTGATACTTACATTTCAAGCTGGTAGGTGTTGAAAAGATTAATGACAGAATGCTCCCCTATATTCACACCTTACACCTCTATGTGCAGAATATGCCTTGTAAAGTATCATCTGAATATAAATCATTTGTTGGTTAATAATATCATAGTGAAATGTATGTTGCAACATAAAAAGTAAATTCATGAACATAAGATGAAATCATGATTTAAATGTGTTTACCAAACAAGTCTGGGGGTGGGTAAACCTGTTTCTCAAAGATAAGCTGATGCCTCTAGCCCTGTGGCAAAGTTGATGCTGCAATCACCTATCAAGGGAAAAACAACAGAGTCCTGTGGCACTTCTAAAGACTAACAGATTTATTTATTTATGTGATAAATAAATAAATAAATAAATAAATAAATCTGTTAGTCTTTAAAAGTGCCACAGGACTCTGTTGTTTTTCTGCAATAGACTACCACGGCTACCCCTTTGGAACTTGACTATCAAGGAACTACTCTTTGGAAAGGAAGTGGGGCAGGACAGGTCTGCATCTTAGCAAACAACAGCTTAGAACCTCTGTCCACACACGGTGAAGTGAATTTTATCTAGGGCTAACCCTCAGGAAGACACATTTCAAAGGGCAATGAATTATAAAAGAGAAGTGCAAAAATACCAAGTTCCCACCCTGTCCATCTCTCTTCTTTAACTAAGACAACAAAAGAAACAGCCTTTGGACTTTGGGAACAGCTCCTGGCCTGAGGATTTTGTCAGCAATATTATTAGAAACATCACCTTAAACCAAGTCTACTTTGATAAGGTTAGAAAATGAGGTATCTTAATTTTTCTTGTGAACATTTCTGACACTAATGCCTCATTCTTGTACTCAATTACAACCCATTTCCTTGTAGTTAAACTTGTTTTATTTTTTAATTAAAACTAATCCAGTGTTGTGAATTGTTTGGATAACTTTAAGGACTGTTGTATGCTGATCCTCTTAGGGAGAAATTGACCTAATATATCTGGGCTGACCAGGAGAGGGCTGGACAATGTAGAATATATGTTTTGTGGGAAAATCCAGGCCTGGAAGTGTGCTGGGTCACCCTGAAAGTGGTAACCAAGGCTGGTGGAAGCCAGAATGTGGCTGACGTGTGGCTGGCAGATACAGATATCCACAGACCCCTAGGGTGTTACCTACATGCTAGAAAGCTGTTTGTGACCAGCTCAGATGATCTTCAGCAGCAAAGCATTTTGAGTCATCTGAGATTGCCTAGTGAGAGTGATGCAGCTCTCATTGATCTGGATTACACTGCACAAAGTCATAATTAGCTGATGTTTTCTTGGCAAGGCGAACTAACATCAACAGACTTGCTGGCTGGCTAGAGGTTGTTAACTTGTAGCTATTGAATCTTAGACATTTCTGGACTCAGTGACTTGGTGGCCAGCTGGGATGGTGGAGGATAGAGGAAGCACAGTGCATGATTAGTGGCCAGCAGCCAAAAAGCAGCAGCTGCCACAACTGCAGCCATTGCAATAGTTATGAGCAATGACTCTTTCCTTCCCTGTAATCTTTAAAAGTGCCACTAGACTCCTTGTTTGTTTTGGTCTTTCCCTTCAGTTTTTTAAGAGGGTGACCTGGTTTGTTCCACCCACTTGGAATTTCTATTCAGAAGTTTCTTGACATTCAGAATGAGGCATTCCCCTTCTAAAGTCATGGTATCACCCAGTGGGGTTTAACTACATCATCTTTATTCAAACACATCACCACATTTCAGTATTTTGGGTTTGGATAGCCCCTGGATCCAAAACCAGCTAGCCAGCCCCTAGGTGTTTTGGGGTGCTTATATATCACTGGTCTGTCCAGAGACATTGCCTCAATCAACCTACCTAAGTTCCCAACTCTGAAATAACTTTAAAATTTGTAGATCTAGCAAGAAGTTGGAACTGAAATAATAGAAAAACACTAGTTATATGTTCCCAGAGACATGCACATGAGAAGCACTGTCTCATTCTTCAATTTTTCTTGTTCTATTGACAGATGCTTATTACTTCTCTTTTATAGTTTGGTACTTAGCAGCTTGAGTTTGAACAGCATTTTGACATGTGAAATTTGTGTGAAAGTTTAGATTTTAACTAGGTCAGAGTAAAAGTCTTTTCCTCTGAAAGTCAGATGGGGTTTAAGTTTCATATATAGAACTCTTTGCCTCTCATTGTTCTGGTCTAGTGTGAAATTATTTTTGCCAAAAAGGCATTTTTCCCCCTACTAATCTCTTACTTATGTATCTGTTCATTCCTTGCTAGGCAAGCCCTCCAATCAAGATCATGGCTCCATTGTGTCGGGCACTGTACAAACATATAATAAGAGATAGATAGTGGATATAACCAAAGGGTGGGAGAAGAGTAATAAGAAGATGAATAATCACAAATCCAGGGCTGTAATCATGTGAATATCCTTCTCACATTGTGCTTCCTGGAATGTTTACTAGGGAAGTAGTTTAAAAATTATTTGTTATAAAGAAATTAATATTAAAGAGGTTTTACAAACTGTAGTTGTAGTTCATGTAGCCATGTGGAGAAGTGCCTGCCCTTCACAGGCCTAGAAAGGGTTAAGAGATCCATTTGGGAGACTGTGCAAAAGGTAGCCAATAGGATGGGTCTGAGTGGCAGCTAAGCATGACCCAGGAGGCTGGTATAAAAAGGACATGTACAGCAAATCAAGGGGAATGATTCCCAGAAACTTGAAGAGGGAGAACTGTTAGTACCCTAGACAGAGCAATGCCTGGCTGCTGGGACTCAGCAGAGCCAAATGCACTGAAACAAAGCTAAAAAAGACACTGGGGCTGTGTGGAGGTGGTGGCCCAGGGAAATCCACTGAGGAGTAGGGGAGATACAATGAAATATTGCCACACACAGGGGACCTGGAGCTATGGAGGGGTTAAGTGCCCCACATTAGCCATTAGAGTGGTGGCAGGACTGCGGTGGCTACAGCAGGAAGTGGCTAGAATGGATTGTAGGATCCCCCAGAAGGGGAAAACATGGATTGTGATTCAGCTGGATGGCTGTATCACAAGAAAGAGGATCCAATAGAGACAGGACAGAGAGTGACATACTGAAAAGAGGGGCATTTTGCCTGGTTGAAAGCTGATTTCCCAGATAGCTAGCAGGAGGCAGCAAGTTGTTAAGTCCCAGACCGCGTTACAAGCCACTAAATAATTTCTTTGCACTTTTGTCTCAGCCACTCTTTTTAAAATGTAATGAGTTGCCAAATGTCACTGTGCTTAGACTTGGTATCTGATAGCAGTTTAAAAGCATCTATCACTGTATTTATGAACAAATTTGGAACAGTTTATTTGCTTGCATACATTTCTTCTACTGCTCAGTGCCTAATCACTCAGGGTGCATCTACACTTGTAAATTAAGTTGACTTAAGCTTGCTTAAGTCGACTTAATTTACTCTGCATCTACACTACACTTTCCTTAAGTTGACTTAAGCAGCTGCTTAAGTCGACTTAAGGAAAAATTAAGTTGACTTTATAAAACATAGTTTCAAGTCGACTTTCTGCTTAAGTCGACTTAAGCCAGTCGACGTGGAGTACCCCTAAATCGACTCTAAGTCAACTTAGGGGCCTCCAGGGCTTCCCCATTGCCCTCCCTGCCAGGGTGGCTGGCACAGGGAGAGCCTGTCTTGCCCCCCCATGGGGCAGGGCAGAGCCCTGCCCACCCTGCCCCTATGCCCTGCCAGGGTCCCTGTCCCCCTTTGCCCCATTGTACCCAGGTACAATGGGGCAAAGGCTGAGCCCCTTGGCACTTGGCAAGAGGTGCCCCCCCTGCCACCGTGGACCAGTCCCAGGTCCACCTAGCCCCTACAAGTCAACCTAGGCATCCAGTGTGGACGCTCTAGGTTGACTTTGTAGGGTCCCTTCAAAGTTAACTTAAAATTTAAGTGCTAAGTCGACTTAAATTAACATAGCCTCAAATAGTAGTTACTGTATTTTAATTTTATGGTGGAAAATCTGATTTTTTCCCATATATGGCCTGCCACCCATTATCTAAATATTATCCAAAATATTACTATTTTGTAGTCTTTGAACTGCTGCTTTGATTGGCTATGCTAAAACCCTGCAGATGACTGCTTTCAAATTAGATTAGAGCACCAAACTTTGCCCAAATTTGAAATCAATTTGAATGTTGTGGTTCTTCATTACTTCTATAATAGACTGAACAGAGACTCCACATTTGAATATTTGCTTCCCATAATTTTTGTTCCTGCTTCAATTCTTATGTAGTTGGAATGTTGTGGCTTGGACACATTTCTACATCACATTATATTGGTTATGGAGCCTGACATAACACCTATTGAAGTCAATGGAAAAATTCATTAATTTCCCTGGGCTTTTTATGAAGGACTAAAATGAATAAATTATTATTTAAAAAAAAGTCAGTAATAATATGTAATATGAACAGCATATTTCTGAAATAGCCCAAATATCACAAATTGGGGGAGCTAGATATTTTTAAATAGCACTTGCAAAACACTGAATATTTGGGTGCCCATCCCCTTCTTCCCCCTCAGTATTTCCTCACATTCCTAATCTCTTCCCCTAACACCTTTCCCTCATGAAGCTAAACCATCCCTTCCTCTCTGCAAGTCCTTGAAACACACACATATCTTCCCTTTTCCTTCAGAACCCATGGGGTGGCCAATCTTCCATTAAGAATATGTGATGGAAAATGAATAGTATAATGGAATTAGAAGGGTTAAATAAATCTTATTTTTCAATTGTGCCTCACTTAGAGCAGGAAACACTCCTTCCCTGCTGTTACCATTAACTAGTGAACTCGGGTCAAAGATGTTCCAGAAGCACCTCTGGAAGTAGGCATGGTTTGCATAAATAAAGCTCATGTTCCTCACATATGTCTTGGTTAATAATATTGTGATTGTATTATGCAAAAATAATATTAGTGAATGGAGGAAATTAACCCTTTTTCTGATGAACAGAAGTGTTAAGTCTTTTAAAACTTTTATAAAGATTCCAAATTAAGATAATAGAAGACTTGTACTTTTCTAAAAATTTAAAAATCAGGTTTTTTTATTTACCTGTCAAGTCCTGGATTCAAGATGCTAGTCTCAGTCTTTAGCTGTAGCTGAGCAGTGCTCAACACAACTGAGTATAGGGGAGGGACAAAAGGATCTCATGAAGCAATTTTTATGCTGTCTTTTTCCTGCCATGCTGGTCCTGGGACTGACCAGTTATCAGTTTACAAACAGCCATCATCAGAGTAATATCTCTTACCACAGACTTTTTCTGGTCAAATGATTCCTGACACATAGCATTATGCCTGAGGATTTTGATGTACAAGTAAACTTTACAATCACTCATCAGGACATTGTTGATACTGGATGCTTAGTGATCGATGTGGATACCAGTGAGATACTACACACCTGATTTGCAGATCAATAAAGTTTTTCTATAGATACGTTTTCCTATAGATCTACAAAGCCTAAAAGTACCTGGAATCCACCATACTCATTAAGCCTGGAGAATTAAGGAGTGACTCAGAAAGCTGTTTACAGGAACAGCTTTCTTGGGGGCCCCTCCAGGGAATCAGTGGTCTCTGGTCCAGCTGTTGATGGAACGTGCTCCTTTGTCTCAGAGGTGACTTCTTATACCCATAAACGGCTTTCACCTAATATCCTCTCTACTCTTTATCTCTTATGACAATTTTCTAAATTTGGTTCTTACCCATGGCTACATTCCATTCTCATTACGATAATTTGGATCATTGAAACAACATCTGGTGATAGGAGAAGCAGTTTAAAAATATGCCCCTTGGCAATGAAAAAATGTACCCCGGGACATTCAAGGATAATTTCTTGTTCCCATCACCTCTACCTGTGTGCAGCTGCATACATATATGTTGTATATTACATCTTGTTTTATTCTATGACATACAGAAATTGAGGCATCTACAAGGTTATTCAGTGATCCTATTTGTCTCTGACAACAGGAAGATGTCAAGCTGCAGAAGCCAGAATGGTGAAACAAGCGACTTAAGCTGTACTATGGCTATCAGACAGTAGTCCAGTCACTCAGATTGCACTGGGCATCCAACAGACATCTTCCCCTTCCTTTCATAATTCTTATGTCCCACCCCACCCCACCCCACCACCTTAAAAAAAAAAATAGACCAACTAGAATGTAACTTTATATTCCAGTTTTTAAATAGAGCAATTAGAATGTAACTTTATATTCCAGTTGAAGGCATACAATAATTTAGATCATGGTATTGTGAGGGGTGGGCTCACCCCACACTAGGGAAGCCCAATATACCTTATGGGCAGAGGGAAGTCCCACCCCTTAAACACTGCTGAGCATGCTCAGACTGCTGACCCAGTATAAAAGGGAGCAGCCCAGCTCAGTCTGGGCTGGCCAGCATGGAGGAAGGATGTGCACTGGGGGCTCCTTCCCTGGAGCTGCGTCAGTCCCTCCATGGAAAGGGAGCAACTCCATTGACCCCAGTGAGGAGTAGGTATTCGCTGGTGACCTGCAAGAGACAGAGGCCCAGGCGTTCACCTGATCTAGATGGTCCCAGGAGTCTCTGGAGTGCCAGATCATGACCAAACCTGAAGGAGGAAGCAGACAAACTGGAGCACCAGGGGAACTTTGCAATGGCCAGGTAGGAGGTAGCCCAGGGGGCTGAGGGAAGTGACTGGGAATGGTGCATGATCTATATTAGCATGTTGCGGTCTGGATCCTTGCTGACTCATTGCCGTAACCCCAGTACCGATAGGGCCCTGGACTGGGGCTCAGTGGAGTGGGAGGGCCTGAGCCCCCCTACTGGGAGCCACCCCTGGGGTAAATGCCCACAGGGTATTGACTTTGTGGCTGCTAGGCCATGCTGCCCTGACCCCAGGGCTGAACAGCGATTCTGTTATTGACTTTGTGGCTGCTAGGCCTTGCTGCCCTGACCCCAGGGCTGAACAGTGACTCTGTTATTGACTTTGTGGCCATTAGGCTATGATGCTCTGATCCCTGGGCTACTTATGGATCCTAGTTATTGGGCTGTGCAAAGCCCAGGGACTACTTAAAGCCACGGAGATGCACATTTCACCCGCACCCTCCCCCCACAGATTTTCCCCATCTGGGGGTGGTGGGGTGAGCTTATTCCACAACATGTATCATTTCATATTTTATCTCCCAGAGCATTTCCCTATATATCCTGTTTTTGACCATTAACTTTTGCAGAAGGAACACAGTATCCCAAACTCAGTTTCTTGCAGAGAAGTAAAGGAAGAACTGCTGCTTAAATATTATTTTATAACGGAAAAGTATTGTACTCTCTGGGTATGTTTACACTAGCAATTTAGGTCGACTTAAGGACCCTTAAGTCGATCTAAATTACTCCATGTCCACACTGGGCTTTCATTAAGTCAACTTAAGAAATTCCGTAGGTTGACTTAATGAAAGCTTAAGTTGACTTAACTACCTGTCCTTAGGTCAACTTACGTCTGAAGTCGACTTAAGGATGGTGTGGACGGGGAGTAGCCCTTAAGTCAACTTTATTAAGTAGACTTAATGCCAGTGTGGACGCTTATGTCCATGTTAAGTCGACTTAATAAAGTCGACTTAAAAGAGGAGCCACTTTATTAAGTCGACTTAATAAGGTCGACTTTAAATTGACTTAAAGTCAACATTATTAAGTTGATTTAACAAAGTTGACTTAACTTTTTCTAGTGTAGACATACTCTCTGAGTTTGCATGAGTAAGTTGATAGTGACATTTATTCAAACTATTTACTAAAGCTTTTCTGTTCTACTTTAGCAGCCTACAAGATTGTTGGTAAGACACATTTAGCACATTGTCAAGACTTGATAATTTTTTTTTAAGATAGCACAGTACTTAACATGTTTTCTTTCATTGCTTTAAGTGCTAATTTACATAAAATGTTCCTTTTCTAGTGTCTCAAATGACATAACTTTCTGTGGTGCTATATCTATCATTGTTCTAATTAGCAAAACCCTGAAGCTTTATTATAGAATTGCTTTGAAATATATCTTATGCTTTAACAAAGAACAGTTAATATATTTCATTGATAACATACAAAATAACTTCTTAATTGAAAGAAATTTTCTGTTGATGTTGTTAAAGGTTATAGCCAAAATCCTCTTTTGCGTATGACCTGCTGATTCCCTGCAAAACTGGTGGTGCAATGTCATGCATATTGTGGTCGATGCCATGCATTATTGTGAGAAGGATGTAGAGTTTTTTCCTAGGTTAAGCCAACACTTAACTGCTTAAGAAGCAGGGCTTATGTGCTTTCAGAATTAGATCCTCCATTCTTATCGTTGGTGTGCTAGGTGGAAGAAGAAGATGCTCCAGTTTACTCTACGTAAGCATGCACAAAGTTAGAGCCCACTCAGTCTACTTTCTTTCAGATTCCAAACTCTGAGTTAGCTAACTTAAACATAGTTCTAACTTCAGCTCTGGCCACAATCTATCCCATTCTCAGCCACTTTATGAAACTTTAAAAATGATAGAGGGATGATAATTTTGTGATTAAAAGTTCTTGACATTGTCACACTTCCATAATACTGTGATAAACATTTTAAAAAATGGAGTGGGATAGACTGATTGCAGTTTGGTGCGAATCTGTTAAAATTTCTTTCATAGTACTGACAATACCCTAGCTACTGAAAATGACAGCTCAAGAAAGGCACCTACAATTCAACTAGGGAACCAGAAAGTATCTAGTGTCTGTACTTGCAACCAGTAGATCTGGAATGGCCACCGTGGAACCTGCATGGTTGTTATTCTTTATAGCAAATCAAAAAAATACAGAATAAAGGATCAGATCTGGGACCCTAATATTGACAGCAAGATGGATCAACTGATCTGGACTAATGGTGTCTCTGGGTTTTCTGATGATCATCATATATAAGCAAAGACTTCTTACATAAACAGATCCTATACCTATTAGGAGAGTCAGGCCGGGCCAGTGCTCATTCAAAAGTCACTAACCAATCTGCCACCAAGTGAAACTTGCAGTCATATGAGTGAATATGGTAAATGCCAGTCATAGGGGGAACCTGCCTACACAACTAATCAACGCACAGGTAATAAAGTTTTCAAGCATTAGCTGGTAATAAACTCTGCAAATCTAGCATGTAGAAATGGCCTGGAAAAACTGTCCAAATCTAACACAAAGAAACAACAGCAGACAATAAAGTATGTCATCAAATTTGAGGGCATCGTAAGTGGTACTAGCATGATACAACCCATCATTTCTTGCAAAAAACGAGAGTCCTGTGGCACCTTAAAGACTAACAAATTTCTTTGGGCATAAGCTTTTGTGGGCTCCGACCCACTTTATCAAATGCATTAAATGGAAACAAGAGTAGAGAGGTATATATACATCCATGCCAGGAGGCGTAGCATAATAATGGCAAGTGCTGATAAAGTTAATTCAGTGGGGCAGGAAAGGCTCATTCACACCAGTTGAATAGTGTGTAGATGATGGTGTAGGTGATGTGGTTGGGTCCTGTGATGGTATCACTAGAGTTGATATGCGGACAGAGTTACTCTGAAACTCATCATTTCTTGGGTGGTCTTCTCCTCACTTATTTAATGACTCTCCTTTTTTCCCTCTTTCTCTGATGGGCCTAACTGCATGCCTTCTAGATATTCTTCCTTTAGGAATGATCTTCTGATCATATGGGCATCAATAGGAATCTTGCCCTTGATTTTTAAATGAGAGGAGGCATAGGTATGAAAAAACACAGTTGTTCTTTCTATCACTCAAATTACTTAGGACCTTAGGGTACTCCTCTAATCTCTGAATAGTACTCTGCTCCTGTAATAGACCCATTGATTTCACACATCAGATATCAACCATTAGGACTACAGGAAAGCATCTCCTCATTTACTGGCCACTGAGATTCATTCTGAGGTTATTGTAGACTGAACGTGTTTTTAAAAGAGTGGGAGAACAGTATTTTTTTTTAAATCCTCTCATTCAAAATTGTAGATGAGTAATAGAGATTAAGCAAGAAACAAGAGCAAGAAATTGACCAAGAAAGAGTGATAGAGGAAATGTAGGTTGGGGAGATTGGGTAGAGAGGAAAGGGGGGGGGGGGAGATCACTGTTATGGAAAGCTCCTACAGAATATAATGTGGAAGAAATAAATGGGGTCCTGTAGAAGTTATTGAGTTCTACAGACATATAGTATTTCACAGAGAATGATCTCCTTTCTAAAGATGTCTGAACAAACTGAACATTTCTATAGCATCTCTATAATTCTCTATTGCAGTGGTTCTCAATCACTGTGTCTGGACACATTACTGGACACACAGTGGTAAGTGTGTCACGCAGAGTTGGGGAAATGGCTGGATTTGGCCTGAAGGGGGTGGGGTGGTGTGTCCTGTTGGGTTGTGATATGCTAAGTGTGTCATGACCTGCAAAAGGTTGAGAACCTCTGCTCTACTGAATACAGAAAAACCTCACATTCATGAAAATGCCACTCATAGAACTTGACAGCTATGTTATTCTCAGTCTACCTAGCTAAGAACAAAATAACTAATTTATCTTGTCACTGGACACTGTTATAAGAGAGCCAAGTTGGGACTTGATTTAGTCTCCTGAAGAAGACATTAACCCCTTCATCACTGATCCAAGGGCTTATCTACACAGTGGGTTCTATATGCACTGAGTTGTAGCACACTGGCTGGTGTACAGTAGATAATCCATAGTGTCAGCATACACTTGAACAGCTGTTTCCTGCTTCAATTCATATTACTTTATACACACAATAAGGATTGGGTGGAATAAACACTCTGTATTCAGGGTAGGTATCCTGTGCTCCTTTGCCTTGCTTCTGGGCTCTGTGCAAATGAATGAGAATCGGTATAGTTCTGCCATGCTTTGTTATAAAAAAAATTGTACAATATGACGCTGTTGTTAAGGTGCTGTTATGAGCACCCCATAAAGTGGCCGCCACCTCCCTTGTGATATAAAGACATAGAAACTGTTTCTCCTCAGGTCACGCAGAGAAACTGTTTATCAGATACTCTTCCCAGGTCACATACCAGATACTGCCCCCCAGGTCATGTAAAGAACTCATGGCTGCTAGGCTTGTGACTATCAACATGCTTTATTCGGACCCTGATTCGCTCTCAGCCAGCTCCCAAAGGGGTGGGTCATCCCCCTCGCCCATGTGCTGAAGGGCAAGTCAATCATGGCTGCTCTGGCCCCCCCCCCCAGGGGTGTAGAAGGCTCTGACCCAGAACCTAGAGAGCTGGTGAAAATTCCTTTGCCCAAATAAGGATAGGAGGAACCGGGCAGCCCCTCGCCCCAAAATTCCTGCTGCAGCGAAATCTGGCCAATCACAGCCCTCGGCAGGAAGCCGTGGCCTGGGCCATAAAAGCTTCTATGCCGCATGGAGCACGAGAGAGTCTCCTCGAGTTAACTGCTAGGCCTGATCACCCTGCAGTAGGAGTTCCCCCGAGAGTGCCGGCCCGAGTCGATTTCAACCTCCGCCTTAAGACGTCATGCTGTTGCTAATTACCTGCCTGATAGTCATGGTACGTATGTGAACCCGAATTACCCCCCCACGTTTACTCCTCATGATTGAATGTGAATAATTCTTCTACCTCAGTTTTAATCCAAGGTATTACAATTGGTGTAGGTTTGGGGATTATTGTTATGTTTATTGTTTATGTATTGGATTCTGTCTTGTTATACTTTATCTCTGAATTATCAAAAGAGTCCAAGAGGAGGGTTTATTCTAAACGTTTATTTCTGTGTAACTCATGATATGTTAAACTGTGAAGTAATCACCTGGGGCTATCTTGTTATCTGTGAAGCTGACTTCTGAGTTTAGTCCAGCAAGCAGCCCAACTGTTAACCCTTTGCGTCCCAAAGAGGGAGACTAATAAAGTTTATTATTTTTGGCCACCACTTTAAGTTTCCAGGAGCCTTCCTCTCCCATCCTTTACCCACTGCAGACAGCTGTGAGTTGAGAGAGCAGGAAAAGAGCAACAAAAAATCATGGGGAGAGTCATGTGATACATTGGAAAAAGTATATATTTTGTAGGAGAAAATGCAGTTTGTAAATATTAAAAGAATCAGAGAGAATTACTTTTGTATATTGCATTGTTTCTCACAAACAAAACTTCAGTCAAACAAAATGCTTGAAATCTAATTGAAACAGAATACCTTGGGTTAGTGAAAAAAGGACAAATAGCATTTCTACATCAATTTTGTCTCAGAATTAGTTAAATGTCTTCAAACCCTACATTAGGCAACTGACAGTGGTTTTTATTTTTGTGCCTAGCCAATAATACCCAATTTTAGATAAACAGCCCCTAATGTAGACAAAGCAATCCACCTGATAAGGCTTTAACTGTGAAACATGCACCATCAACAAAATGAATTTGTTTTACAGGACAGAAGAATTTCTTTCAGATCAACAGTAAGAAAATGAATTCTATTAAAAGAAAAGAAATATATAGAAAAATTTTGGTATCATTATCAAAAGTTTAATAAGTTTATATCATATGGTAAGAATGGGTACATACACAACTATGTCATTTTTTATACTTGTAAATTACTAGCACAAGTTTTCCTCTGAAATTATTTTCACCACTACTTTATGGCATCTAAATTACTATCATGTACTTAGATATTTAGATTAACTGAGTCTGGAGATAATTTTATATACAGATTGCATGCCCAGGTAAGGTTGGGTTGATAATTTCTTCAGGTCTGAATTTGTGTATTCTCCACCAGCAGCACAGATGCCTCTCTCCACCTGCATACAAGCCATGGAGTTTAAGGCCAGAAGGGATCTTTAGATCATCTTGTCTGAAGTCCTATATATTATAGAAGATTTCATGCTGTATACAGCCCCATACAAATTTTTTAAAGTATCTCTTCCTGAAAGGCATTCATTCTTGATTTGAAGATATCAATTGATGGAGAATCCACCACTTCCCTTGGATGTTTGTTCCAATGGTTAATCACCCGAGTTTAAAGTTTGTGAGTAGTTTTCAACTTGAGCTTCTAGCCTTTGATACTTGTTATGCCTTCCTCCAATAGATGAAAGATCTTTTTAGTGCCTGAAATTTTCTCCTTGTAAAGATGCTTCTACACTGTAATCAGGTCCTCTCTCAGTCTTTTATTTCTGCTCAGTTTATTACTAAGCTCTTTATCTCTCTCAATGTAATGCTTTTTCCTGCATCCTTTAAATATTTTTGTGGTTGTTTTCTATGTCATCTCCAGGTTCTGAACACATTTTTTAAAATGTAGACACCAGGATTTTACTCAGTATTTTAGTATGATGACACATAGTGGCATAATCATGTCCCTTCTTCTTTTTTCTCCCTTGCTTATATATCCAAAGAACACATTAGCTCTTTCTTTCCCACAACATGTCACAGGAGTTCATATGGAGTTACTTGTCCACAATGATACTTAATCCCTTTCAGAAACACTGCTTTCCAGAATACACTCCTCTATGCTGCATTCCTTGTTCTTAGATGTATTACTTAGCATTAGATTAAATAAAATACATTTTGTTGAAGACGGCCTGCTTACCAAGCAATGCAGACTGCTTTGTATGAATGCTGTGTCCTTATCATTCTTTACAACTCTGCCAATCTTTGACTATGTCTACACTTGCATTTTAGGTTGACTTAAGGAGGCTTAAATTTACCTAAATTAGTCCCTGTCCACACCAGGCTTTCATTAAGTCAACTTAAGAAATTCTTTAAGTCAACTTAATGAAAGCTTAGATCGACTTAGGAAGAACCGCTGGTTAGGTCGACCTAACCCTTAAGCCGACTCCTTAGGTCGACCTAAGCACAGTGTGAATGCTTAAGTCCACTTTATTAGGTCAACCTAAGGGTAGTTAGGTCAACTTACTAAGTCCCCATTCAGGGAAACCACTTTGTTAAGTTGACCTAATAAGGTCGACTTTAGGTTGACTTAAAGACGACCTTATTAGGTCGACTTAACAAAGTCAACCTAACTTTGTGTAGTGGAGACATAGCCTTTGTGCCATCCACAAGATTTATCAACATGATTTTATATTTATTTCTAGATCATTGATGATAATATTGAACAGTGTCTGGCCCAGTACCAATTCCTGGTTAACTGTACCACAAATAGAGTCATTTGATGACTATTGCCTATTGACAACTATTTCTTGAGATGTCATTTAGCCAGTTAATCCATTTAACATTTGTTTTATTGATATAGTACAATCTACCGAGCTATTTTTGTAATAAGAATGTTAGAGTATAAAGTCAAATATCTAACAAAAGTCTGAGTATTATATATATGCAGTAAACTTTATCAGCCAAACATGTCATCTCAAAGAATGAAGTCAGGTTTGTTTGGCAAGATCTGTTTTGTATAAAATCATGTTGATTAACATTAATTTTATCTCTACCTGTTAATTCTTTATCAGCTGAATCCTTATCAGTTTTTCCATTATTTTGCAAAGAAATTATATCAGGCCAAGTGGCCTGTAGTTACAAGAGTCATCCCTGCTCTACCCTTTGTGAATATAAGCACAACCCTTCCAGTATTCTGGAATTTCTCTGTTATTCTAAGATTTATTGTAATTCAGCATTAGTGAGCCAGAGATCTTCTCAGCTAATCTTTTAGCATTCTTTGGAAGTTGTCTGGACTTGATAAATTAGAAATCTTTATCCCTAGTGGATATTGTTTATAGCACTATGACAAGCTATTTCTATTTAAAAGCCAAAGAGTTCTCTTAAAAAACAAAAACAAAAACAAAAAAAAACCTCTGCATAGCATAACACAGTAAAACAAAGCCTGGTTAACTATCTGCACTAGGTATTCTGCAAGTCAACACTAGCAGGACATTGTCAATGGATCTAATTACATTTTCAAATGTTGATTTTACAACAAAATTGATCAAATTTGACCCATAAAGCCAACACAAGAGAATCATTCTCACCCCCACCCACAATTCCCCTCCCATTGCTGGTTCTGTACAATTGGCAAAAGCATGTTTTCTCACTATCACTCCTTACGGTCAGAGTTAAAAGCTACATGTTTTATATGCAGATAGAGACAAGAGAGAAGTCTGCTATTGGTGGTAGCTGTAAGCTGCAAGACATAGCAATATTTTTACCTAGTTCTGCTGGCTTTGTTAACTTTGTGGTAACAAAATATTCACTTGAGCAACCTTATTTGGTCCTTAATCAAATTTTTGTTTGAGAGAGATAAATATGCACACAAATATACACCCAGAGATTTTATATTATAAATATGGAACACATGATCGTGTGGTGTGGCATAAAGGTTTTATAGTTTGGGATCAAACTAGTTGCAGCGAATGTTCAGACTGAATTATGTAAATCATTCACATGAATGGGAAGAAAAAATCCACATGTGTGCTGAATTGCAATGACATGTGCTCTGTATTGCAACCGCTGTGCATAAATACATTCCATTTTTGGCTATCTAAGTTTCTGCTTAGGAGCTGTATTAGATTTGGTTAAATATTGAAGGTTCAAGTTTTTTAAAATTCAGTTGTGAAGCAGACACACTGATGCGTGTAACTGGTGACTTCATGAAGTGAATAAAGGGTTTGTGGTGGGGGCGTCACTATACTGTAATAGACAGTACTGAAGGAATTTTTTTATATATATTTTCATTCCCTGGAAATATATTAACCCCTCAGACAACATTGTTTTCAAAATAAATGATTTTACCTTCAATTGAAAACTCAAACACTGTCCTATAATGTAATAATCTGAATGAATAAGAAGGTGTTTTGGCTGTTAAGTAAAAGGAGGAATCCCTTTAAGGTTGATTAAAATCAAAAGTTGGAGAATTAATCATAGATCATATAATCATCTATATAATTATTTGAAAACAGTTGGAGGATAACTCAATGAAAAATCCTTTATAATTTAGTACATTATTTCTTGGCTTTTTGAACCATGTTATTGAATTCAATTGAGAATTCTGTAAGATGTTCGAGGAAAAGAAAAGGATAGAAAGGATTTCCTTCTCCCTTTCATTCTATAGAATTTTAATTGCAAATTTATGGATCTCCTTAAGAGCACAGGGTGCTCGTTTCTTGAATCCCACTCCATGGATCTGTTTGTGAATGTTGATGGTATATTCCCTAGTCACCACCTCATTGATGGCAGATCACCCCTTCTTCTTTTCACTACCTTTCTTTGCTGGAGCCATCCTGCCAGAAGTGCAAGTCAGAAATAATTTTAAGGTTCTTTTTATAGATTTGCTATTACACATAATATTACAGCAATTTCTCATTGGTCTCATCATTAAGAAATTCCATAGGAGTTTTCCCTGAGGGTAGAAATAGTAAGTGTAATCTCTCTACTCTCTGTAAATAAATAGCATATTCTTATACGCTATCAGGACTGATCTAAACTACACAGGTCGACACAAGTCAGCTTGCATCAACCTAATTATGTCAGCATCTATACTACAGCCTTCCTCCCACTGATGAAAGTGCTGTACTACACAGACATAATACTTTCATGAGACATAAGGTTTATGTCAGTCTAGTTAGGTTGATGCAGTATCTACAGTCCAGAGATGTCAAACTCGTCTGCTCTGGCAGGCCAGATTTAACTTAAATGTACTTCAAGTAGGCCATGCATATCATAAATCAAAATACTAGGGCATTCCCACAGTATCGCAGACCACTGTGCGTGCAAAGCTGCACTCTGTGATACCACACTCTCTCTTTCTCTATTAGGGAGAGAGTGTTGTCTTCTGGAGCACAGTCTTGCATACCCAGCGATGTCACAAGCCCTGACACTCTTACGGCATCATCGACCGCTGGGTATGCGAGACCACACTCTCTTCTCTTTCTCTGTTAGGGAGAGTGTGGTTCCATGGAGCACAATCACAGGCTCAGATGGGCTGCATGTTTGCTACCCGTGGTCTACACAGACCCTGCATCCCTTACATCAGCTGCTATTAGTTTCATCAATTTCATAGCAGAAGCCATGAGATTGACAAGAAAGCCAGGAAGCTAGAGCCAACTGCCACACACCCCAAGGGTCAAAAGCCCTGGGCAGCTTCCCTTCTATCCCAAAGGGGAAGGGAGAGCTCATGGAAGGGGCAGCATGCCAAAAGCCTGTGCGGCGGCCAGGTTCCCAGCAGGAGATCGTCAGTGGAGCTGAAAGCCTGGGCTCTTAGGGTGCGTCTACACTTGTAAATTAGGTCGATTTAAGCTTGCTTAAGTCAACTTAATTTACTCTGTGTCTACACTACACTTCCCTTAAGTTGACTTAAGCAAGCTGCTTAAGTTGACTTAAGGAAAATAAAGTCGACTTAATGAAAATTAAGTCGACTTTATTAAACCTCCTTTTAATTCGACTTTAGGCTTAAGTCGACTTGCTAAAGTCGACTTAAGCCAGTGTAGACCTGGAGTAGCCCTAAGTCGACTTGGAGTCAACTTAGGGCTCTCCAAGACTCCCCCACTGCCCTCCCTACCGGCTCTGGCCTGCCCACCCTGCCCCTATGCTCTGCCAGGGTCCCTGTCCCCCTTTGCCCCATTGTACCTGGGTACAATGGGGCAAAGGCTGAGCCCCCTGGCACTAGGCAAGGGGTGCCCCCCCTGCCACCATGGACCTGTCCAAGGTCCCCCCAGCCCCTAGAAGTCAACCTAGGCATCCAGTGTGGACACTCTAGGTCGACTTTGTAAGGTCCCCCCTAAGTCGACTTAAAATTTAGGTGTAGCCATGCTAAGTCGACTTAACTTAGCTATGGTCGACCTAAATTTACAAGTGTAGACATAGCCTTAGTTCCCCACACAACCCCTCTTAGGTCGGTGGAAACACACGTGGTGATCCAAGGAGCGTCGTGTGGACATGCATCACCACAGTAATTATAGTGGTGTCTATGAGTCAACCTAATGTAGATTGAGTTTCCTTTCTAGTATAGACATGCCCTCAGGAATGAATGGGAGTTCTGCAAGCTCAGCACCACTGAAAACCAGGGTACTTTTTAAGGCCTCATTTAAGTAAATTAGTTAGAACATATATTTAAACATTCAAGTAGATCTGTGTAAATATCTGGGTTTTTTTGCCAAGTAACTGATTTGAACTATTAAAAAACCCAACAAATTTTGGGTTGACCCAAAATGAAACAAAAATCCAAGTTGTTGGCCAAAGGGAAAAATTCATTTTCATTGAAATAAATGTTTTACTTTCAAAATTTCTTTATCTTTTAAAATGAAGCAGAATGCAAAAGGAAATCACTTAGATTCAAAATCTTTTACTTCAAGAATGTGAAAGTCAAACTTATTTTTTTCTTTTTGGCTGAAACAATTTTGCAGATTCAACCTGAAGTTATGACGTGTTTCAGATGACCCGAATATATATTTTTAAGAAAAAAAAGTGTCACCCAACTATACACACTTACTTTTTTAATGCATAGACTTATATATCCTGGGAAACAAGCAGGAAGAATTGGTAGTACTGGCACAGACAAGGAAGTATGATATAATTGGAATAACAGAAACGTGGTGGGATAACTTGCATGACTGGAGCACTGTCATGGATGGATATAAATTGTTCAGGAAGGACAGGCAGGGAAAAAGGGGGGGAGGAGTAGCGTTATATGTAAAAGAGCTGTATGACTGCTCGGAGCTCCACTATGAAAGTGGAAACAAGATGGTTGAAAGTTTGTGGGTTAAGTTTAGGGGAGAATGCAACAAGGGGGATGTTGTGGTGGGTGTCTGCTACAGACCGCCAGACCAGAAAGAGGAGGTGGATGAGGCATTCTATGGACAACTAACAGAAGTTTCCAGATCGTCGCAGGCCCTGGTTCTTATGGGGGACTTCAATTATCCTGATGTCTGCTGGGAAGATAATACAGCAGTGCACAGGCAATCCAGGAAGTTTTTGGAGAATATTGAGGACAACTTCCTAGTACAAATGCTGGAGGAACCAACTAGGGGCCTAGCACCTCTAGACCTATTGCTCACAAACAGAGAAGAATTGATCGGGGAAGTAGAAGTAAATGGCAACCTGGGCAGCAGCGACCATGAGATGGTAGAGTTCAGGATCCTGATCAATGGAAGGAAGGAAAGAAGCAGAACACACACCCTGGACTTCAGAAAAGCAGATTTTGACTCCCTTAGGGAGCTGATGGGCAGGGTCCCATGGGAGGCTGATCTGAAGGGGAAAGGTGTCCAAGACAGCTGGCTGTATTTTAAAGAAACCCTGTTAAAGGCACAGGAAGATAACATTCCGATGTGCAGAAAGAACAGCAAATATGGACGGCGACCAGCGTGGCTTAGCAGGGAACTCTGTGGGGAGCTGAAACATAAAAGGGAAGCTTACAGGAAGTGGAAGCTTGGACAGACGACAAGGGAGGCATATAAAGATATTGCTCAGGACTGCAGGGATCAAATCAGAAAGGCCAAAGGACAATTGGAGTTGCAGCTAGCAAGCGATGTGAAGGATAACAGAAAGGGGTTCTATAAGTATATCAGCAACAAGAAAAGGATCAGAGGTGGTGTAGGTCCCTTACTGAATGGGGCAGGCATCCTCGTGGAGGATGATGCGGAGAAGGCTGAAGTACTCAATGCTTTTTTTACTTCAGTCTTCACAGGGCGGGCCAGCTCCCAGGCTACTACACGGGGTAACGTGGACTGGAGAGAAGAGTGGCCCTCGGTGATGGAAAGTCAGGTTAGGGAACACTTAATGAAATTGGATGTGCACAAGTCCATGGGGCCGGATGAACTGCATCCGAGGGTGCTGAGGGAGTTGGGGGAAGTGATTGCAGAGCCGCTGGCCATTATCTTTGAGAACTCGTGGCGAACGGGGGTGGTCCCGGAGGATTGGAAAAAGGCAAATATAGTACCTATCTTTAAGAAAGGGAAAAAGGAGGATCCAGGGAACTACACACCGGTCAGCCTCACCTCAATCCCTGGGAAAATCATGGAGCAGGTCCTCAAGGAATCCATCCTGAAACACTTGAAGGAAAATAGAGTGATCAGGAACAGTCAACATGGATTCAATGAGGGCAAATCGTGCCTGACCAACCTGATTTCCGTCTATGATGAGATGACTGGATTTGTGGATGCGGGAAGAGCCGTTGACGTGATATACCTTGACTTTAGCAAGGCTTTTGATACGGTTTCCCACAGCATTCTCATCGGCAAGTTAAGGAAGTGTGGGTTGGACGAGTGGACCGTAAGGTGGATCGAAAACTGGTTAGATCGACGGGCTCAGCGGGTAGGAATCAATGGCTCAATGTCTGGTTGGCAACCGGTAACGAGTGGAGTGCCCCAGAGGTCGGTCCTGGGGCCGGTTCTATTCAACATCTTCATTAATGATCTTGATGATGGAATAGA
>ML685787.1:1391931-1417781 GCA_007922175.1 Pelusios castaneus
CTAAAATTAGGCTCCTAAATCCATATTTAGACATCTAAATGTGTGCCCCACTTTGAGAAAAATGCTTAGAGCCCAACAGCTTTCATTTACTCAAGGAAGCTACTAATTTGAAAAACCAAGGTTGAGATTACATGATTTTTTTCTTTAATACCATATTATAATATGTCCAAAGCCAAATTCAGTTCTCATTTTCCTATGCAACACCAGTAATAAAAATGCTGTAGGCCTATAATGGGTTCATTAACCTCTTGAGTGCCACCTAGTAGCTGAATGAGGTACCACAGTCCTTTTCTGGTTTTGGTTTTGGTTTGTTTTGTTTTTTTGTTCTCTGAAATGTAATTTTGGCAAAATCAAAATGATTTCATTAATTGTTTTGACTATAACAAAACTGCATTCACTGAAGGAAAATGATTCCATCAAAGTTTTTCTGACCACTTCTACTGTCATCATAGGAGTGATCCCTCCCTTAAGCTGACCAGGAGTAGGTTATTGGAGTCACTATTATGTAAGGTAGGTTTCCAATGCCAAACGTGACGTTGTAAAGATGAGGTATCTTCAGTTAAATTACTTTTTTAATAGTTGCCCAAGAGCTTTGTGGTAATTTTCTCAGATAGACTGAACTCTTGCTACAGGACAGGATAGAATTGTATTCTGTCATCTGTTGATTTACAAAAAGAAAAAAAAAAACCCCACAGTGTCTTCAAGGGTCCCAAGATATTCATTTCACTAAGAAATATTCAAGTGATGCTGTTGAAGATGGATGCTAGACTTGTGACCTGAGAGTTTTCAGGGTTATTTTTGGTAGAAATGTCTTCTTTCACTTGCCTTTCTGCTGCTATTAACCAGTTATCCCCCAGGCCTGAGAAGCCATAATGACCCAATTTCCAGAAATGAGCTGTAATCACTACAGAATTTTTTTCAAAGACATTTGACAATAAAGCCTGAGATCCTGATGGAAAGACCATTGACTATGTTATCAGCCTCAAGGAGGTTAAAACTCCAACATTTGCTGTGGCAAGGACAAATTAGATATGTGGAAGCTTGCAACACCCAGGTCTATTGAACAGAGATACCTTCTAGGCAAAAAGGCTCTTATCACTAACTGTAGGGTTTCAATTCTGAACCTCACCTACTTGATGTAAGAGTTTAAGGTGACTGAAACTTAAAATGGATCTCAGTTCTCCTGTGTCTTTTAGATCAGAAAATAGGCTGAAAAGCCTTCTAGTTCAGATAATAATAGTAAGGAAATATCGTGCTATTTCCCACTGTAGACTTGATCTTCAAGGACAGTAACAATGATCTTCTCTAAGATGGAAACAGTTGATATTGCTACTGTCAGTGGAGGAACTAGAAGAAGTCTATAGCGAAGCTCTTCTTGATTTAGGTAGATAAAGAAACTGAGATGAACATAAATCTCTTCCCACATTATCCATTTCTATCTTCAGAGCTGAGATTTCTTTATAGGGCCTAACTAATGAAAATAATGGAATGGAAAGAAAGATTCAATAGTTTCACTAACTTATTCCTATTTTAATCCAATAATTAACATTTTATTAGGTGAAGTATTGATTGAGATTGAATTGGTTGATTGAGATTGAATTGATTGATTGAATCAGAAATAGAAAGAAGATTTTCAGTAGCTGGATAAATTCAATCATTCTCATGTGTTCTTGAAAATCATGATAACCTACAAAAATGTTTGCCAGATGTGAAACATATCTCCTTTGGCAAAATGCCAAAAAAACAAACAAAACAAAAAAACGTATGTAGCTGTATGTGCAAAAATAGGGATTGTTCTATTCTGTGATCCATGCTCAAACATGTGATGTATTCACCCATGCAGTAGTTATAAAACCATCAGGATATATGATGTAGCCATAGAAATTGTTTTCCATCCTCAACAGCAGCTGATAACCAGAATGGTCAGTCATCAGAATGAAAGAAAACTATCTCAAAAAGAATAATACTGAAAGGCAGCTTTGGAGAGCAGACGGATACCACAGTAAGTGACCCTGCAGGACAATAGTCTTGATGCCTGTAACTTGGACACTTCAAATAGGTATATCAACAAACACAATGACCAAGTCCATGTTACAAAATTCACATCACACAGATCAGAAATGTAAGATAACATATACAGCATGGAACATTAGTTCATACACACTGCACTATTTATGTGGATACCTACCAGGACAGTTAATGATGGCGTGAAAAGGTTACTTGAGGCTATGTTAATTACTATGGCATCAAACATGAATGGAAAAATGTTCTGAGCATATTTTCTTCTTCTGTAGAACTAGCTTATGCTCCATAACCTTGTACTGAGTCCATCTCTTAGCTTTCTTACATAACTAAAAGTTACACACCCATGTCTAGTAAGCACTGAGCACATTACCATATTCTCCACTGAACTGACCAAAATCATGATTCTAGTGTGTGTTATAGGCTATACATAGTGAGCCATATAGGATGCCCAGTGTCCTAAAAAACACCCAGTATCATTAGTATAGAAAGCTAGGACACTTCAGTGAAATATACTGCAGTGAGTTTTCACTTTGGAAATCAGATACATTTAATCACTGTCCCTGATGTTGCTGTGCTGAGTGCAGGTAATTGCAGTTCCTGTCACCTTGTTCTTGAACTGCTTTGCTATGTTGACATTTGCACCTCTGGAGAGCAGCCACACTTCACTGAACTGCTAGATACTGGTTCAACTGTGTCATTTCTGCCGGAAAATATCTACCTGTACTGTTTCCATAGTGTGTTGCTTATAGAATCTGACATATTGCAGTGATTTACATGAAGAAAGCAATTCCTGTTGTCGACTGTTTCAATGTGCTAGTGAAGCATGGTACTCACCATGGCTATGTCTACATTTAAAAAAGCTAGTTAGAATTAGTTAATTTGAACTAACTAATTCAAACTAATTTTAGTTAGTTCGAATTAACTTAATTCGAACTAGCATGGCCCCACTAGAATGCTAGTTTGAACTAGCCATGGCCATGCAGGGCACTTGCTTAGTTTGAATTAGTCAGTTGCAGGAAGGTCAATCTGCTGATTAGTTCAAACTAAGCATTTGACTTAGTTCGAATTAACGAATCGAATTAACCATTCATTCGAACTAAGCAATCGAATGTGTTATTTCAAATTAAGGAAGCCCTTAATTCGAACTAATGAAAGCCTAGTGTGGCCAAGGCTTATATTAGTTTATCATGACACAGAGACAAGACCTACACACCCCAGTGCTCCATTCTACTTTTTTAAAATGAGTACTTTGGGAATTTACTTACAGCTCTCTCCCTCTTTGTAGAAAGTCCAAAATTACCATCACTCAGTGGCCAATTTGGGAGGCATCTGTTTATGCTTTCTCTCCATTGCTAGAGTAATAAGCATATTCAGGCTCACAATGAAGAATGAAAAAATTGTGTTGAACTACAGCAAGCTTTGCTCAGCTTATTTTTGAAATAATGATGAACAGCGCATTGCCACTCCAGATGAAATGAGATTGACTACACAACACTGTTAAACTGCATGCTGCCATTGGGGATTATAAATCTTTTCTACACATGAAACCTTTATGTCCTCTTAATCATATTTTTCAGTATTTAAATACACTAAATCACACAGACACTTTAGACTTTATACAGTACTATCTACACAAGCTGGACAAACAACCTGTTTATTTTTCTTTCTTCTTCATCATCTTTTAAATTCGCACGAGCTTTCACGGGAGAAAATCCCACTTCATCAGACACTTTGAAGATGAAGTGGGATTGTCTCCCACAAAAGCTCATGCGATAAATAAATTTGTTGGTCTTTAAAAGTGCCACAGCATTCCTTGCTTGTTTTGCTGACCAAGACTAACACAGCTACCCTTTTGAAACTTGTCATATGCTTCTTCAGTTACCTTCCCCATTTAACATTGTGATTCTCTAAGAAGATGTTCTGCAGGCACTCTCCACTGTATTTATTCCTATCCCTTTCTTAAGAAGATGTACAAGGAAAGATAATGTTTCTTAAAGCTTCTTGCAGTACCTATGAAGCACAAGGAAAGGGAAGAAAAGCTAATAATGATGACACCAAATAAGGCTGAAAAGTTTAATGTCTATTTCGCTTCAGTCTTCACTTAAAAAGGTTAATGATGAACAGATACTTAATGAAATTAATATTAATCACAAGAAGGAAGGAATGCAAGCCAAACTAAGGGAAGAACAGATTAGTATCTACCTTTAGAAAGGGAGGCAAAGAGGACCCAATGAATTATAGACCAGTCATCCTAACTTTGATACCTGGAAAGATACTGGAATAAATTATTAAACAATCAAACTTTAAGAACATAAAGAATAATAGGATTATATGAAGTAGGCAGAATAGATTTGTCAAGAATAAATCATGCCAAACCAACCTAATTTCCTCCTTTGAGTAAAGTTATAGGCCTCGTGGAATCAGTAAATATGATACATCTTGATTTTAGTAAAGCTCTTGACTTAGTCCCACATTATAGTTGTATTTAGCTACTAGCATTTTGAGTTCTTCCTCCTTATTCTCCATACTTCTTGCATACTTCTTCCTTTGGAAACCTAATCCTAACTACCCTTGAAGACTGTTATTAGGTCTCTCCTCAGCCTTCTTTTCTTGAGACTAAACTTGCCCACATTTTTTAATCTTGCCTGATAGATCAAGTTTTCTAAAGATTTTATTAATGTTGATAGTCTCCTATGGACTGTCCACTTTTTCCACACATTTCCTAAAGTGTGGTGTACAAAATTGTGCTGCAGAGAGCAGGACAATTACCTCCCAGGTCTTGCATATGCCACTCCTGTTAATTCATCCCAGATGATATTAAAGAATGTGATGCATATGCTAAAAGGCTGGCTCATCTTCAATTTGTGATTCACTGTAAGTCCCAGATCCTTTTCAGCAGTACTAGCATCTTGCCAGTTATTCCCCATTTTATAATTGTGAATTTGATTTTTCCTTTCCAGTGAAGTACTTGGTACTTATCTTTATTTAATTCCATGTTGTTGAATTCAGACCAATTATCCAAGTTAAGGTTATTTTGAATTTTAATCTTGTCCTACAAAGTGCTTGCACTCCTCCCAGCTTGAGTCATCTGTAAACTTTATAAACACACTTTTCATTCCATTATCCAAGTCATTAATGAAAATATAGACCAGTACCAGACCCTGGACTGATTCCTGAGGGACCTGCTGTGTATGTAGTTTGATAGTGAACCATCATTAACTATTTTTTGAGTATGATCTCTCCACCAGTTGTGCACCCATTTACAATAATTTTATCTAGACTTTAGTAAGGTTTTTGATTTGGGCTTGCATCACCTTCTCATTAACAAACTAGGAAACTACAACCTGGATGGAGCTACTATAAGATGGATGCATAACTGGTTGGATAACCATTCCCAGAGAGTAGTTATCAATCGTTCACAGTAATGCTGGAAGGGCATAATGAGCGGGGCACCACAGGGATCTGTTATGGATCTGATTCTGTTCAATATTTTCATGAATGATTTAGATGATGGTATAAAGAGTACACTTATAAAGTTTGCTGATGATACTGTCCCTGCCAGCAGGTAGAGGATCTTGGGGAGCAGCTGCCACACACACACACACTAGCGAGGTTTGAATTAATAAGTGTTTTTTTATTGGGAGTGAGCAAGGGTAAATGGAATGGGGCAGTGAGGTGTATAGGGAGATGGGTCTTTCTATTGAACAGTATAGTGTCACAGTGGGTATCGATATAAACCAATGTAAATTAATATAAACCAATGGGGTTTTTTATAAACATAAACATACAAGGCACTGTATTAAAGAGAAAGTGAGGTTAGGGGAAATGGCCAGGGAGTATGGGCAGGCAGTAGCAGAGGGATAAGGAAAAATGCAGCAGCAGAGGCTGCAGTAGCAGAGAGTTAAGGAAAGAAAACACAGTAGCAGAGGCTGCAGTAAGCCTTGAAGCCCTGCAGGGGGAGACCTGGAGTAGTCAGTCTGCAGGTCCGGTGAGGAGACACTGAAGACGGGCTGGAGCATGCTTGGAGCAGAGGTGAGTAGGGGGGCAGGCCAGGGAGACACACTCAGAAGGTGGGGTGCGTAATCAGTGGCAGAGGAAGAGGGAAGAGTACAGCTGCAAGGGATGCAGCAAGAGGCACTGAAGCCCTGCAGGGCGAGGCTCCGAGCAGTCTTCAGGAGCCTGCAAGCTAAACACAGAGGAATCGAAGAAGAAAGGCAGCAAGGGGCTTGGGAAGTTCGGGGAGAGAGTCGGGGAGAGGGGGAAACAGCAGCAGAGGACTTGGGGTGTTCGGGGAGAGATGAAGACACAGAGGCACTTATTTAACAACTTAACAGCAACTATACAACTTATGCTAATAATGAACAACAGAAAGAAGGAAAAACAAAAAGGAGAGGAGCAATACAGCAAAACAATTATCTTTAATCTAGCTTAACTATGGCCACACAATATAACAGGTAATGGCAAACAAGTATCCCACTTAACTACCACTAAACACAGACACAAAATGCAATTCTAACAGGACTACAACTTATACAAGCTAATAAAATACAACTTAACAAAACTAAGCCTAAACCAACTAATAAAACTAAACCTAATGGCACGCCTTATATTACACTGGCCCTATTGACCAGGGGGAGCAGTCCCAGAGGCAGAGTGGTGTGAGCCCAGGATACAGCTCCTGAGGGGGTTAGGGGATGGTGACTGCAGCAGTGGAAACAGCTGAAAGCAGGGAGCCCCAGGACAGAGCATACAGAGGCAGAGCTTAGCAGCAGCACAGGCTTTTCTTTAAGCAGCAAGGGAACTGCGGAGTAGGAGGGGGTCTCTGTTACAGACCCCGAGGTAAATTTAGAGAGAGTTTGAGAGGGGGGAATCTTACCAATCCCCAGGAGAGCAGCAAGGACAGAAACTGAAGCAGCAGCAGCATAGATGAGTGCAGCGAGGACTCGGTTTTCATAGTTCGTAGCTCATGGTTCAGGAGATCTCCAGGAGAAGATTCGTTGTTCATGGGAGGGGGGTTTAAAACGGGGGTACGCTCAATTACATAGCCGGGAGCGGAGAAAGGTCCCCAAAGACTCTGGGGTGATCAGGCCAGGAGGCAGTGCAGGAACCTATTCTGGGGTCTGGCCCCCCAAAATGTCTGGTTTTAAAGGCAAACTCAGGCAGCTTCCCACCAGTAACTCTGATAGGCTCCCTGAATTACAGGGGCAGAGAGAGGGCAGGGAAAACTGTAGGACAAGTCCGGGCAGAGTCTTGGGCTGCAGGTATGTGACTCATAGTCACAGGTATTGGTGTGTGACTCATGCCCTTTGTGAAAAACAAGCCATATTGGTCTTGCACTCCTGGGCATTGTCCACCCTACGCCGAGCCAGGGCTGGAACAATAGTAAAGGGGCCTCCTCCCTAGGCAGGGCCATGGCACAAAAGAGGCTGAAAGAAAAGGGCCATTCCCATGAGCAGCCTGGGAGGGGTGGCCACACAAACAGGGGAGACAGAAACTGGCACAGGGGAACATCTGTCAGGGACAGATACCAACCTGGGAGGGCTTGCAAGTGCTTTGGAGGATAGGATCACAATTCAAAATGATTTGGACAAACTGGTGAAATGGTCTGAGGTAAATAGACTGAAATTCAATAATGACAAGCACAAAGTATTCCAGTCAGGAACAATCCATTGCACACATACAAAATGGGCAATGACTGCCTAGGAATGAGTACTGCGGAAAGGGATGTGGGTGTCATAGTGGACCACAAGCTAAATAAGAGTCAATGGTGCAACACTGTTCTAAAAAAAAGCAAAGACCATTCTGGGATGTATCAACAGGAGTACTGTAAGTAAGACATGAGAAGTAATTCTTCCACTTTACTTTGCACTGATTGGACCTCAGCTGGAGTATTGTGTCCAGTTCTGGGAGCCTCATTTCAGGAAAGATGTGGACAAATTGGAGAAAGTCCAGAGAAGAGCAACAAGAATGATTAAACGTCTGGAACACTTGACTTACGAGGGAAGATTGAAAGAGCTGGGTTTGTTTAGTCTGAAAAAAAGGAGACTGAGGCCTTGTACACACGATCAGATTATCGCGCATTAAAGCTCATTACTGCGCGATAGCAACAATGGCGTACACACGTGCAACAGGGCTCTTGCGCGTTAAGTGCCTTGTTGTCGCGCAATCCAACAACCACTCCGACGAGAGTGGTAACAGCTGTTGCGGATCATATATTGCGCGTTTGAGCTCGTGTGTACGCTTACCGCGCAATGACTGGAGTCCAGAACTGTCCCAGCATTCCCAAGTCGTCCTCTCTGGTCTTCCCCCCACCCGCTCTGTGGCCGTGACGAAACTGTCCCCGCCCTGCCCCGAACTTATTCCCGGGATTTTCAAATTTCAAGTCTGTTTCACTTCCTGCTCTCTTCCTTGTGGAGTGTGTTTGTGCTCCGATCATCAGTAGCAATGGCGGCCCGCCGTGGAAGACGCGCACCCCTTTGGAGCACGGCAGAGGTACTGGACCTGATCAGCATCTGGGGAGAGTCCGCCGTGCAGGCGCAGCTACGTGGCAGCAGGAGGAATTATGACACATTTGGCATAATTTCTCGGGCCATGTCAGAGAGAGGGCATGATAGAGACACAGTGCAGTGCAGATCAAAGGTGAAGGAGCTCAGAATTACCTATCACCGAGCGAAGGAGGGAAACCGCCGTTCTGGATCAGCGCCTGCAACATGCAGGTACTATAAGGAGATAGAAGCCATCCTCAGCGGGGACCCCACAACCACTGCCAAAAGTCCCGTGGACACTTCAGCCCCTCCTCGTCCGGTGATTGCCAGAGCCGAGCAGGATGAGGACGTTGTTGAGGAGGAGGAGGAGGAGGAGAGGAGGAGGAGGAGGAGATGGAGGATGACACGGAGGAAAGCGCAACCGCGTGTAGCCAGGAGCTCTTCAGCAGCCCCGCTGAGACGTCCACCCAAGGCTTGAACTGCAGCTTGTTCTCTGAGGCGGCAGAGGGGGGTTCAGGTAAGTTTCTCCTTCATTCAGCTCTGCTCCTGCTAAAATATCATTGTCTGGGGTGGGGGTGCTTGCGGGTCCCCGCTGTGCACGCTATTTACTCTGCATTCATTAGCAGGGCATCAATACAAGCAGTGATTGTAAAATAATCATCTGCATTTAGGTCAGAAAAGGTTTCC
The DNA here is from genome assembly GCA_007922175.1 of Pelusios castaneus. Lineage (NCBI taxonomy): Eukaryota > Metazoa > Chordata > Testudines > Pelomedusidae > Pelusios > Pelusios castaneus. The sequence goes on from ML685787.1 coordinate 1,401,129, forward strand.
TCAATGTACCTCCAGAGCCTAATACTCAGGTTAGATGGGAGAGTGTTTGTGTCTGCGCTCCCAAAGACGGACACTCTGCCTCTCCAGCTGCAAAGCACAGCCCTGGGAACCATGGCAGCACACAGTGCAGCAGCATACGGTCCCGGCCTGCTACCGGCGGCATGTAGGAGATGTATTCTAGATGGAAGGGGCACTCTGAGGAGAGGGATATTGGGTTCCATCTGTGTGCCCTCTTCCGATTCTTAGCCCCCGGTAAGCCGTCTATTAGAATGTACCTTGTCTGCTTCAGCGCAGCGTAGTGTGTTGACCGCCCTGTACCTTCCAGTGGAATGTGCTACTGGAAGGTTACATTGGCTATCTATGCTATGTGTTAACAATGTCTATATTGTTATTTTTGTATTAGAATTGAGCTTCACAAGGCCGGTGTCTACCCCAGCTGACCGAATGAGAAACATTAGGCGGCGTTCTCGAAGAAACAGGGAGGATATGTTTAACGACCTGCTGAAAGCAACACAAGAATCCGCAAGGGAGAATAGAGCCTGGAGAGAGGAATCCCAGCAGAGGAGGCAGAAACACAGGGACGAACTGATAAGCGTCATGAAGGAGCAAACAGAACTGCTAAAGAACATGATAGCTTTGCAGTCCCAGGCGATAAATGTCCGGGCTCCACTCCAGACAGTTCAGCCGTGTATGCCTCCCACACACCGCAGTCCCTCAAAGCATTTCTTTGAAGGCCACCCTCCACCCCGGTACAGGACAACATCCAGTCCCCCCCCCCCCAAGCTACTTTTACGAGACCCGGAGCTACACCAACCTGTAACCCCACCCCCATCTTTCAGGTTTCAATAAAAACAGTAACAAATACTTTGAAGAATGCATTTATTTATACACATTATTGAAATGATCCTAAGGTGCACCTCATGCGTCATGGAACTTAACTAGGGAAGGGCATCATTGAAATGCTCCCTGAGTGCCTCCCTTATGCGAGCAGCTTCTCCTTGTGCCACCCTAATACTCCTAGTGGCTGGCTGCTCGAATGCTTCCTCGAGGCGCTGTGCCTCCGTAGCCCACGTAGGGGAAAACTTTTCTCCCCTACTTTCACAAATGTTATGGAGGACACAACATGACGCAATCACGGCAGGGATCTGGTCCTCCGCCAAGTCCAGCCTCCCATACAAACAGCGCCAGCGCCCTTTTAAACGGCCGAAGGCACACTCCACAGTCATTCTGCAGCGGCTCAATCGGTAATTGAACCGCTCCTTGCTGCGATCAAGGTTCCCAGTGTAGGGTTTCATGAGCCATGGCATCAGTGGGTATGCTGGGTCTCCGAGGATGATTATGGGCATCTCCACCTCCCCCACTGTTATTTTTTGATCAGGGAAAAAGGTGCCCCCTTGCAGCTTCCGGTACAGACCAGTGTTCCTGAAAATGCGGGCATCATGCACCTTTCCCGACCACCCAGCATTGATGTCCGTGAAACGACCCTTGTGATCCACGAGTGCTTGCAGCACCATGGAGAAGTAGCCCTTCCTGTTTATGTACTCCGTCGCGAGATGGTCTGGAGCCAAAATAGGGATGTGTGTGCCGTCTATGGCTCCCCCGCAGTTAGGGAATCCCATGGCAGCAAAGCCATCCACAATCTCTCGAACATTGCCCAATGTCACTGTCCTCCGTAGCAGGATGCGATTGATGGCTTGGCACACTTGTGAGAGGGCTAATCCGACTGTGGTCCTCCCGACTCCAAACTGGTTTGCAACGGACCAATAGCAGTCGGGAGTCGCCATCTTCCATACAGCAATCGCAACACGCTTCTCCACAGTTAGGGCTGACCTCATGTTGGTGTCTTTCCGTCGCAGGGCAGGGGCCAACTCTGAGCACAGTTCCAGAAAGGTTGCTTTCCGCATTCGAAAGTTCTGTACCCACTGCTCGTCATCCCACAGCTGCATAACAATGCGATCCCACCACTCGGTGCTCGTCTCTCGCGACCAGAAACGGCGTTGCACCGTGTGCAGATGATCGGTGAAGGAGCTGAGCAACGCGGTGCTGTTGCTCTGCATGGCATCGATCAGCCCCTGCTCCTCGGTGTCCTCGTCTGACTCGGAGCTCATTGCGTACTGAGCAACAAGCCGAGATGTATTCAGAATGTTGAAGGCGACAATGGAGATCATAGCAGGATCCATGCTGTCACTGTTGCGATTGATTGCAAGTGGTGCGTTGCGTCACTGTAATGTTGAAAATAGGCGCGAGTTGCTATTGGCAACGAGGAAGACGCTAGGGGAACACAAAGCACCATGGGAAACTGACACTTTACCCATGGCGCTTTGCGTTCCTTTCCTTCATCCCATGATTCATAGCGCCAACTTAGGGGAAAATGGAACGATGGGATAGGTGCCCAGAAGTCATTGCGCTCAACCGCGATAATGCGTGTAATTTTGTTGCGTTGCAGGGAGCAACGTGTGTACGCGTTGTCCCGCAATAAAGGTCACGTGAGTTTTGTAGCGCGATTGCCTTGTTGCGCTTTAATCTGATCGTGTGTACATAGCCTGAGAGGGGACATGTTAACAATTTTCAAGTACTTAAAGGTTGTTAGGAGGAAGAGGGAGAAGAATTGTTCTCCTTAACTACCGATGATAGGACAAGATGCAACGGGCTTAAATTACAGCAAGAGCGGTTTAGGTTGGACACTAGGAAAAAATTCCTAACTGTCAGGGTGATTAACCACTGCAATAAGTTGCCTAGGGAGGTTGTGGAATCTCCCTCATTGGAAGTTTTTAAGAGCAGGTTAAACAAGCACCTGTCAAGGATGACTTTAAAGGGTACTTGTTCCTGCCATGAGTGCAGCGGACTGGACTCATTGAACTTTCATGGTCCCTTCCAGTTTATATGATTCTATGATGCTGTGATTCTATGGAGGCTTTTAAGAATAGGTTGGCCAAACCCCTGTCAGAGATGGTCTAGATTTACTTGGCCTGGCCTTAACGCAGAGGGCTGAACAAAATGACCTCTCAAAGTTCCTTCCAGCTCTACATTTCTCTCATTCTATGAGCTGTCAGGTTCAGAGGAGAACATGCCACATAATAGCGATGCTTCCCTTCCTACTATTGATATATACCCTCCCATTTTTGATATTTCTAAACTTACCTCAATGGAGAAGAGTGTCTACAGACTTGGGAATGAGACAGCATGAAGCATAACTGCTACTTCTCATTCCACTTCCTCTATTGAGTTTAACTGCCTTCTTTCAATGCAGGTGAACAGAAGCACTTGGGGTGCGTCTACACTTATAAATTAAGTCGACTTAAGCTTGCTTAAGTCGACTTAATTTACTCTGCTTCTACACTACACTTTCCTTAAGTCGACTTAAGCAAGCTGCTTAAGTCGACTTAAGGAAAATTAAGTCAACTTTGTTAAACCTTGTTTAAAGTTGACTTTAGGCTTAAGTCGACTTTCTAAAGCCGACTTAAGCCAGTGTAGACGTGGAGTAGCCCTAAGTCAACTCTTAGGACTCTCCAGGACACCCCCACTGCCCTCCCTGCCAGGGGGGGTGGCACAGGGAGAGCCTGGCATGCCCCTCCACAAGGCAGGGCAGAACCCTGCCCACCCTGCCCCTATGCCCTGCCAGGGTCCCTGTCCCCCTTTGCCCCATTGTACCCAGGTACAATGGGGCAAAGGCTCAGCCCCTTGGCACTTGGCAAGGGGTGCCACCCCTGCCACCGTGGACCTGTCCAAGGTCCCCCTAACCCCTACAAGTCGACCTAGGTGTCCAGTGTGGATGCTCTAGGTCAACTTTGTAGGGTCCCCCCAAAGTCAACTTAAAATGTAAGTGTGGACATGCTAAGTCGACTTAGCTAAAGTCGACTTAAATTCACAAGTGTAGACATAGCCTTGGACCCATATTCTAATCACATCATTTCACTTGGCTGAGAAAGAAATTTGGTCCTCTTAAGATGTCACAGCAAGTGCAAAGAAAACAAATGCCATAAAAGCCTGACAGCATCAGGAATACTGTGAAAAGGCAAAGTAACAAGAATAACATAGAAAGACAACAGAGTCCTGTGGCACTTTTAAAGACATTCAAAGCGTCTGACGAAGTGGGATTTTCTCCCACGAAAGCTCATGTGATAAATAAATCTGTTAGTCTTTAAAAGTGCCACAGGACTCTGTTGTCTTTCTACAATAGACTAACACGGCTACCCCTTAAGAATAACATACTTCTTCATGCATTGGCTTTAACAAAGGATTTCTTATCTACAGGAAGTCTGTGGGATCTATAGTTAAAGGTCATTGTCTCCTTTAGTTCAGATTTAAAGTACCTGCAACACTTCACTGAGCTTTACAGTACTGAGCAGGTAAAAATGGAAATTTTTTTAGTATGCATGATTAAATAAAAAGAAACTCTTAGCTGCAGTATTTTTTCCACTGTGGTTGAAATTAGCAATTCTCACCTGGCAGTTGTTTTTTATGATTGTGACAACCTCAAGCAAATGATAACTGATGGTATTCATTCCTACTGCTGGACACGTAATCACAGGGACTAGAATTTTTTTTTCCTCTGCTTTATTCTGAATGAAGAATTTGAATGAGTGTTTCCATTTATAGCTGGTAAGCACTGTTTCAAAGAAAGCTCCCCCATCCCTGCTTTGCAATTCACCCACATCAAACTAAAAATACAGGGAAGACATGCTGTTCTTTTAAATCATATTGTGAGACTGGGCAAACTCCCATTGCTATTTCTCCTTAACACATGTAATTATTCTCTTCAACTGCCCTTTGACTCTCAGTGGACCAAGGGCAGTCCTGCGTGGAAATGAAATTAATTCATTCTGTTACTGGAATGTAGTCTCTTAGACATGGTATGGCAGCTGGCTTCCATTGGCTGATGCTCTTAGCTGTAAGCTGTTACAGAGCTATTTCTCCTATCTAGACTGCTGCTGCTCAGGTGTTTTTTGGGTCTGGGCAAATTGGATTGAAGAATGATCCCACGCCTTCATTCAGAACTGAAATTAAGCTCACAGGAACACCAATGGGCTTTTCCAGGGCAAGTACCAGAACCTGCTCAAGTATCAAACTAGTCAAATAGTGAATGCAGTGTTCACCCCCAAAATTCAGCAAAGCATTGAAGCATGAGGAGTCTAATGAAATCAATGAGTCTTCCTATGGGCATAAAGTTATATATTTGCTTTGCTGGTTCAGGGTTTTAGTACGTGCATGCGCACATGCACACAAATGTCTGCCTTTGCCGGTACAAACTTGTGCTTATACACAAATGGAGAATGAGGACTGAAAATTCATCCCTGGATCTGGGTCTAATATTAACATTGAATTCACTGATTGAAAATGTTTCCACTCAAGTTGCTGGCCCAAAAGTCATTCAGGCACTAGCTGTATCTGTTGCATAACAGGGAAGATGAAATATTGAGGAATAGCAGCATATTTCTAGTCCTCATCTTCAGCTTGTTTTCTTGAGACCTCGCTGCCCTTTTGGCTACAGTGATATATTACGAAATGGGGATAGGTACACTGAGAGTCCAAAAGCATGAACAGTGGATGAAAAGAAGAAGAAAACAGAATTTTAGGTTAAGAATCTAAATCCTATTCCAGTGACATAGGAAGAATTCTCAATGCTGTTTAACTTCAATGGGAATCAAATTTGATATCACACTAAAGTTTGCTTATACTAAGGGTGGGTGTAGTGATTTGGACTTTTACAAGTCAATCAACCTCAATTAATATTGCAACTCTCATGATGGGGAGTTTAGCAATGTGGGAACAAAAGAGAATCAGGATGCAGCTTTCAGGTCATGAATTTCCCCCTATTTAAAAAGGCCACCATTGTCAATTACTGTCAGTGGGACTAAAGCCTGCCCTTAATAAAGTTTGACACGCCTCCCCTACTTCTCATAAGTCTCTATGCTCCACTTTTGCTCCTCCCCATACCTTGAAGGGTATAATATAATTATGTATAAAGTTCTATATGCTGACTGAACTCCTTCTCCTGCTCCCTAATTGTTCCAAAATGTTGCCCTGCAGGATATGGAGAAAAGGGGAGTGGTGAGGAGAAAAGTGCTTCACAATTCCATTCCAAGAGGTGGGAGGGAAAGTCATGAACATGTTTCTTCTTGTAAAAAATTAAGCCAGTCGCATGTTGATCGTAGTGTGACATTATCACTTATATGAATGACTGATATTAAAGTTATTTATGTATATCTGTAACTCATCAACTCTAAAATAATATAAGCTCTATGTGTGTCTGTAACAATGCATTAATGAGGTCAGTGGTTTCTATACTATTTACCGCCCAAACCCTTCTTTTATCAATAGAAATAAACTAGAAGGGGAGACAATCAAGAAAGTAATATAAAATGGATTCCAGTTCCTCTCTTCATGGGTGAGGAGAAGGTCACTTGTGTCTCCATGGGACAAACCAGTGGGAGGTATACATTTTTGCATGCATTTAAAGGTTGATTTCTTTTCCCAACTTGAAATTCTCACATGCAGACACTGACAGAGAAGTAGAGGGGAGTTTAAAAAGTCAAAAGACCAACTAAAGATCATGATTTGATTTTTTTTTCATTATTTTGGGGATCCAGTTCATGATTTTTGGTCTCTTGAGGTTGGTAATATTGTTGAATGTTTTTTGAAGTAAGAGTAGAATGGGTCAGCTCTACATTCCAAGTGCCTCTCTGGACTTCCTAGTTTGTGGAGAAATAGGAAATATTAATCCCAATTTAAAAGCATGAGACATCTTTCTCATGACAATTGCACCTGGCCGAAACCAGGAAGCATTAGGAATCCCAGGGTAGAGATTGTTCTTATAAGATTACTAGTCCAGTTCCTGCCTGCAAAGTTTGGATCAGTATCAATATATTTAAGGCTTATCTGAAATGAACCAAACTCCCAAACCTTTTAGGTTTCTCCCATCTCTGTTTTACAATATAATATAACTTGTGCAATGCTTTTTTTTAGAATTTTTAAAAGTAGATATTGTGTACTCTGCAGAGTTCTACAAAAATATGGCTCATTCTACCGTATTTTATACTCTGCAGCCATATCAAACACGTTTAGCTGAAGGGGCAACCTTTAGGATTTTATGAACATTAATGGTTCTCTGTGATTTGGGTGGGTTAAGTTAGCGGAATGTTCCTCAACTCCAAGTGTAATTAGATTGCTGTTCTAATACAGAATAATTAATGTAACATAGAGACCAAAAAAACCCACTAAGAAAAAACTTATTAGGATTTCCATTGAATTAGACACTTTGAAATGAAGCATTGCTGCCAAATGCCTGTCTTTTCTAGATTAAAAAAGCCAACATTTAGGACAGGCCATGCAAGTCAAGGACACTGAAAAGTAAATAACATTCAATAACATGAATTCAAGCTTCAAAGTGTTATCCTGAGCTAGTTCACTGACAGAGAATTATCCAAGCAAAGGTCAGGCACTCATTAAACCTTATCTGAAGCCAAAGTTATATGTTATGGTTTATTGCCTCAAGTACCAATTAATAAAGAATTAAAGAAATGAAAAACCAGTGATTCATACCTTTGCCAGAAGAACACTCATACTTCAACATAATGCTAAAACATTAATAGTCATTTTAGTCATGTAGTATTTTATTAGGCACTTAACTCTGTAGGTTTTATCAAAAGATATATGACATTCATTTTTTAACAAAATGCTGAGGAGATTTGGGGAACATTTACTCAAAATCTAATAAAGTAGATTTGAGAGAGATTTTCAAACGGAAGCCTTAAACATGGGCATCAATTATTAATGAAGAAGAAATGCTTAATAATAGGGTAGTTGGTAGAGACCATAAAGAAGTGCTGAAATATCACCATGATATCAAGGGCAATTGTCTTCTAAAGAAGCAGCAACAGAAAACAGTAAGCTCTGTAACTGTGTTCTATAGCAGCACTAATACATTTTGCCCACAAGAGGGGCTCTCCAGTGCTTATTTTTATTACCATGTGCATCTCATTTGTTTTACATAATCTAAATATTTTCCCTCAGTGCTCAGAGAGTTAAATGGTCCGGTTATGTCACACATAACTGCTTGTAAAATCTTGTTAGACATATACTCATTTTTTATTATTTTCATCAACAACATATACTCCTTCTAGGGCCCTGAGATGATGCCCTTTGGCATACCAAACTGAAAATATGTTTGCACCTTCAGATGCCAATAGTGTTGTACCTCTGAAAGGGAACTTTCTAGGGATTGAAAAACACAGGAAATCCATTGCAATAGAAATGCCAAAGCAATTCTTAACTAAACTACAAAAAGTGAGACTGCAGATGACCTCCTTGATCAAGTAAAAAATGACTTCCCTGTTATTAACAAGACACAAGAGCTATGTCTACACTGGCAAGTTAGGTCGACTTAAGGAGGCTTGAGTCGACCTAACTTAGGCCCTGTCCACACCAGGCTTTCATTAGGTCGACTTAAGAAAATCTTTAAGTTGACCTAATGGAAGCTTAGGTCGACTTAGTAAGGACCACTCTTTAGGTCGAACAAAGCCTCCTTAGGTCGACCTAACCCTTCCTTAGGTCGACCTAAGCCCAATGTGGACGCATAGATCCACTTTCTTAGGTCAACCTAAGGGAAGTTAGGTCGAATTAATAAGTCCCGGTTAAAAAAAGCACTTTGTTAAGTCGACCTAATAAGGTCGACTTTAGGTTGACTTAGAAAGTCGACCTAACTTTTCCTAGTGTAGACATAGCGAAGGGTTTTATTTTTCGTTAATTGAGTCTGTTTAGGTGCGTTTACACTGGCAACTTAGGTCGACTTAAGGAGGCTTAAGTCAACTTAAATAAAGCCATGTCCACACTGGGCTTTTATTAAGTCTACTTAAGCATGTTCTTAAGTCAACTTAAGGAAAGCTTAAGTCGACTTAATAACACCATGTTTTAGGTTGACTTACACCTTAAATTGACTCCTTAAATTGACTTAAAGTCAATGTGGATGGGGATTAGCGCCTAATTCAACCTTATTAAATCAATTTACAGCGTTAAATTGACTTAATAAGGTCGACAAGGGGCTATGTCTACACTAGAAAACTTAAGTCGACTTATTAAGTCGACTTAACAAAGTTAACTTTTCTAGTGTAGACATAGCCTTAGTTTGTGCATGAGTAAAGAAGCATACTTCTGCTATTTACCATCAGTTATCAGGTGAATGGATTCTTAAACGACTACAGTTGTTTTCCACCAACTTCCACAATGGAGATTTTATTCCCATCCTTGTACAAATTGTTTTGCTGAGACCTTGTCCTTGGCCAAGGCTTGACATGTGACAGTTCTGTATCTCTGAACACTGGATTTATAGCTAAAACCTTCTGTCTTCTTGTCTACCTTCATAAGGATTCCTAGACCTTTATACAGTGCTCGGTACATTTCCATCATTGATTATTTGTTATCTGCTCTGTTATGTGTCCCAGACAGTACCTAATACTTTTTGATCAGCTTTATTTGAAATTTCCCACAGCCTTCTTCATGGTATACTCTATGGATTCATCCACTGTTGGCCAATAAAGTAATTAAGGTTTGATCAAAAGCCAGCTGAAGTTAATGAGAGTCTTCTATGGGCTTTGGAGCAAGTCCTGAGCCTTTATTTAGACTAATCCTATAGTACTGAATAGGGCTATTTCTCAGATATATCATGCCCAAGATGGGCTAACAGTTAAATGGTAAATAGTGCTGTTTCTCTCTCTTCCTTTTTTTATCAGCTGCAAAACCAGAAATTAGAATCCAGGAATTCTGATCCCTTATGCTTTTCTTTAACTAGTAATTGGTTTCCCTGAGCTATTCACAGATAATCAGGCAGACTGGATAAGAAAAAGTAGACTATCATTTATTTGTATATGGTAGCATCTCAGTCATTAAGGCCCTGATTCAGCAAGGTATTTAAGCATATGTCTAGTTTTAAGCATGTGTTAAAAATCTTGCTGACTCAGTCTCCAATACAATGTTGAGAAGATAGGTGGAAGTATTAACCCCACCGTTTAGCTTTTGAAAAGAGTTGAAGACCAGAAGGGATCTCTATGGTTATTTGTCTTCATCCCCAACAAAGACCTTAGAAGTTCATGCATAAGATCCTGCATTGATCCCAATAACCTGTAGGTGAGTTAGAACTTATCTTTTTAGGAAGATATCCAGTCCTGATTTAAAGAGTCCAAGTGATGGAGCATCTACCATGTTCCAGCAGAAGCTGTTCCAATGTTTAATTATCTTCACAGTTAAAAGTTTTGCACCTTATTTCCACTTAGAATTTTTTTTCACTTCTGTTTCCACTCCCTGGGGCTTGTTATGCCTTCCTCTGCTAGACCTGGTGTTAATTGGTATCAATTTGATAAATAATATGGATGTATATCCTCACCTGTCATTGCAGATAGGCGGTGCTTAGCACTTGCATAACAGAGACTAACAACTGGAATCAAAATTCCATTTTTGTTAATTCCTGTATATTTGGGTTTCTTGCAGTCTGGGTATAACTGAGATTGCCATTTTTGCAGAGTGGTGTCTTTCCTGAGAAGGGAGAAAGGCATAGATATGTAATGTGCTTTCTCAAGCACTGAGCACAATAATTTCCTTTTGAAAGCTTTTGTTTATTCATGGAACCAGAAAGCCTCACCAGTTTTGTATTTATAAACTTAGCGGTTTGTATTTTCACATCTTAAAGAAAGGAAAGAAATATACCTTTAAAGTGAAGAGCTAATTGTTGTATATTATCCTCTGAAACATGTTTAAATATTTCTCTTTCAATTTGTGCAATAAGGAGCTATTTGAAAAGGTATTGCAGGGAGCCTGCCACTTCTCTCCTTCTGTAGGAGGAAAATATATAGAAGCATATGCCAACCCTTATTCTCTTCCAGATGCTAAAGTGAACGGATGTCAAATCAAATCTCTCACAGAAGCAGAAACGCAGCTGCAGGTATTATGTTTGGCAAAACCCTTCTGCTACTGATCTTTCTGTTTCTGTTTTTCTATGTTCAGTTTACATCCTCAGAGTAATTACTGGAAATTTGCATCACAACATATGGGTGTGTCTTTGTGACCATATTATAGGCATTGTATTATATCCTCAATTGTATTGTTTTTGTTGTTATGAAAGGAAAAAAGAAATTCTATCCAGAATAAATCGAAATGACCATGCATTGCTTCTTACACATTTTTCTCCATTTATTTCCAAGCCTACTTAACTAAAGATTTGGAACTGAATCTGATTGTAAACAATAGGATAGATTTTGTTTCACATTATTATGTTTCAGTGCAACTCCATGTACTGCAGTTTGTCTTCTATGACTGTACAAGTTTGGAATTTTCTTTTCTCTAGTGGTTTCCAGAACTCTAATTTTTATTATATCACTGTTAATAGAAATGAACCCAGTAAATATTTCCCCTTCTAAATCTTTAGTTAATCTATAAAGTAATGTGCTTTAGCTGTCTTAAAAAATAAAAACCTGTGGAGCTGAGACAGCTGAGTCCAGATCAGTTTACTTTCTGGATTTCTGAGATTAAATCCAAAAGGAAGGGCTTAGAAAGTGATACATGGTTTCAGAGTTCCCTTCTGAAGACAAAGGTATCCCTGGCAGCTGATTTTAACCTGGGTGTTCAGCATCACACATTTGCTACATTGGCAACTGGATTTTTGTTCTTGTTCTTCATTCGTAGATAATTCCCTGCACATTCAGAGGATTACATACTATTTATGCATCATGCAATCTCACTGAGTCCTGTTTCTTTACAGTACTTACTCCTGCTGCTAAAAGGAAAATAGGCTCTAACAATCCTCTTTTGGTGCCAAAGCTGCTGCCACTGAATGAACATATCCTGCCTGCAGTAGTCTGATTGATCCCTGTGATCCCTGTATCCAACAGGAGTTCAAAAGAATTCTGCAGCTCAGAGAACTAAAATTGGTATTCATTTAAGATTTATTGGCAAACCAAAGCTCCTTCATGTAACTGCAGATGCTATCCTAGTTTTCAACTCCACAGCATTGAACTAGCTCAAAGTTTTGCCCAGGTTAAAGGCCCACTGCACCTAAAACTTGACATATTTTTGGAATATTCTCATTCTGCTCATGAACAACACCTAACATCATTGAATCAGTCTGCAGTCTGTAGGTTTCCTCCTCCCCTCCCCCCGCAAAAAAGAATGGTATTAAGTTGCCTAAATATTTGTTGCAAATACAAAATAATAAACTCTAAATAATTCTACATGTCCTCTCTCTTTATGCTTTTGTTCTTAAAACTAGCCTTGCATGTTGTCTTGTCAAATCGTATTGCCTATCCAAGACCCAGTCTTGTTCCCACTGGACACCATTCCTATGGACTTCATGGCAGAGGAATTGTGTCACAGTGGCTATGTCTACACTGGCAAGTTAGTTCGAATTAAGGAAGCTTAATTCGAACTAACTAAAGCCATGGCTACACTAGGCTTTAATTAGTTCGAATTAAGGGTTCCTTAAATAGAACTAATAAATTTGAATATGCTATTCGAACTAATGGTTAATTCGAACTAGTTAGTTCAAATTAACCAATGTGGCCATGTTAGTTCGAACTAATTGCTTAGTTCGAACTAACCGGCCCATTGAACTCAATGCAATTCGCTAATTCGAACTAAATTTTTCTAGTTCGAATTAAGTTAATTCGAACTAACTAAAATTAGTTCGAATTAGTTAGTTCAAATTAACTAATTTGAACTAACTTTAGTAAGTGTAGACATAGCCAGTGATTTTTTTCTCCTTAAAATACAGGTTTTTGTAGGTTACCTATTATCTTAGAGGTTCCTTTAAGTGTGTACATACTCTTCAAAGACAGGCAAGGGGTTGAGTTATAGCACAGAGACAATTGTAGATGATTTTTAAAAATTTGGAAGTGCAATAGAGTCTTAGATATTTCTAGGTAAAAGGCAAAGTTTAAAGAACACTGTGCCTCCCTCAGTTGATCCCATGAAACCCCAATTCTGTGTGTTTTTCACTTCTTTTTGGAGTCCTTGCTTGCTCAGTGTAAGGGTCATTATTTGATCTTATCATTGTAGCAACTATAGTAGTATCTCACAAATCCCCTTGATAAGAGGGGATGAGCAAAGTCTGAATTAAGACAAATTCAGTGAGCTGCTATAGATATAGTGAAATGTTTCTGTGGCCCTCAGGCTATGCCTGATAGCGCAAAAGATTCCATTCAAAGTGTTCTGGGTGCCACTTAGCTTGTGCAAGATGGAGACTTTGTCCTCTGATGTTTATTTGGCACTGTAATAAGGAAAAAAGAACCCTGATGCATATGCTACGGGACTGACCAACAGCCAGGCAGAGTTGGAAAGAAATGGACACAAAAGGGAAAATAGTACTTCAGCAACTGAATCTCAGCTGAAAATTACATTCTAGGTTACATGCCTACTATGCTGTGTTTAACTCCATCACAAAGCTTTGAGGACTGAAATGATTACCAAGTGTATGACTTTTACCAAAGTGGAGGAGTAGGCTTATGTCTGGAAGTAGATTACGGACCTGTTCTAGGAATGTTTACACTAGAAAAGCTAAGTCGACTTTGTTATGTCAACTTAACAAGAGCACCTTAAAGTCAACCTTGTTAAGTCGACTTACAGTGTCTACATGAAAAACTTAAGTCAACTGCCTGTGTCCACACACGCAGGTGCTAGGTTGACGGAGAACCCTGGCTCGGGGGAGCCACGGCTTGAGGGAAGGGAGTTGCAGCTCCCCCCGGGTACAAATGTCACCATTTGTTTTATTTCCTATATTCAGAAATAACATCCATTCATGTTCTTTCACAAATTATAATGACTGACTTTGCTATATTGACCAATGCCTAGTGAATTTTTCTGGGGCATTAATCACCCGCTTGTTGGGAAAATAGTCTCGTCTGATCATTAATTCTTAATGAGACAAGGGGCCAAGGTTATACATTTGTTTGGGTTTTTGATAATGGCCAACAAAAGGTAAGAACAAAAATTTGTACTGAGCATTTCTAGAGAATTAAAGCCAGAATTCAATTTACTGAGCGAGATAATTAGAGATTTGCCTTGTCTCTGCTAGAGGTTTAGCCTCACTCTGAAGGCTGCTAAAATATTCTGACAGTGATTACTTGTGTTGGTAATGGTGGAGGATGGCCTTGTGTTTACCATCACAATAACGGTAAACACAATAATCTATAGAATCTCGATGCATAGAAATTCCATACTTTAGTTCCATGTAATAGGAATATGTGACCAACCATGGGCTGCGTCTACACTGGTAAATTAAGTCAACTTAAGCTTGCTAAAGTCGACTTAATTTACCCTGCATCTACACTACAGTTTCCTTAAGTCGACTTAAGGAAAATAAAGTCGACTTAATGAAAATTAAGTCGACTTTATTAAACCACTTTTTCATTAGACTTAAGGCTTAATTCAACTTTTTAAAGTTGAATTAAGCCAGTGTAGCCCTGGGGTAGCCCTAAGTCGACTTAGGGCTACCCCAGGACTACACCAATGCCCTCCCTGCCGGGGCGGGGGCACAGGGGGAGCCTGGCATGCCCCCCAAAGGGCAGGGCATGTGGGCAGGGTGTGACACTGTCTGGATTTAGGGAAGCATTTATGATATTATTTTCAATGGGTATCTCATAAATGCTATAATCCATAGGAACTATGTCATGTTTGGTATCAATAGAAAGGTAGTAATTTGCTGGGAATGAGTATGTAGTTTATGTCTAGGAATTCTATTTCGATTAGAAGTTAGGAATTTGATGTTATATCTATACTTTAACTTGTGTCATTCTGGAGGAATGCCTTGGACAGGCCTTAGACACCATGGACCTGCCCAAAGTCCCCCTAGCCCCACAAAGTTGACCTAGAGCATCCAGTGTGGATGCTCTAGGTTGACTTTGTAAATTCCCCTTTAAGTCAATTTTAATTTTAAGTGTAGACACACTAAGTCGACTTAGTTAAAGTCGACTTAAATTAACAAGTGCAGACATAGCCATGGTGATGGTGACTGTGAAATGCTCAGAGGCTACAAAAGCAGAAAACCCAATAATAATGAGGGGTTTAACTGGGAACATGCCACCTCAGGATGGAATGCAAAAAAAAAATTTCTAGACTGCTAATTTCTAATGACTGCTTCTTGGAGCAGCTAACCCTGGAAGCCATAAATGGAGAGACAATTCTTGATTTAACCGTAAATGATACACAGGTCCTGGTCCGAGATTTGAATATAGCTGAACCACTTGGTAATAGCAACCACAATGTAATTAAATGTAATATTCTTGTAGTAGGGGAAATACTAAAGAAATACACCACAAAGCATTTAACTGCAAAAAGGGAATGCCCCCAAAATGAGTAAGCTAGTTAAATAGAAATTTAAAAGGAACTAACACAAGAGTGAAATGCCTGCAGTTTATTGAAATTTATTAAAAACACTATAAAAGAGACGTAAATTAAATAAAAAACAGCAAGAAGACCAAAAAACTGTTAACAAGGCTAAGCAGATTAAAACAGACAGAGACCAAAAAAAAAATCCTTTAAAAATTAGAAGTCAAAACCTACTGAAGAAAAGAGAAAGAAGCCTAAACTCTGGCAAGTCAAGTGTAAAAGTATAATTAGGTACGCCAAAAAAGAATTCACAAAGCAGCTAGCAAAAGATGTACCAACTAGCAGCAAAATTGTTTAAGTACATCAGAATCAGGAAGTTTGCCAAACAATCAGTGGGGCCACTGGATGACTAAGTTGCAAAAGGAGCATTCAAGAAAGACATGGCTGTTGTGAAGAAATCACATGAATTCTTTTCATCAGTCTTCAATGCAGAGGATGTAAGGGAGATTCCCACACCTGAACCATTCCTTTTTTCATTCCCTCTGAAGCATCTGGCACTGACCTCTGTCAGATTACAGGATACTGGACTAAATGGACCATTGATCTGATCTAGAATGGACATTCTTATGTTCTAGCACAAAAACTATGGGTTGTATTGCTGGCTCTCCCATAAATATGCTATGTGAGCTTAAACACTGTGGTTATGTCTACACTGGCAAGTTAGTTTGAATTAAGGAGGCTTAATTCGAATTAACTAAAGTGTAGCCACTAGGCTTTAGTTAGTTCGAGTTAAGGGCTTCCTTAATTCCAACTAATAAGTTTGAATAAGGTATTTGAACTAAAGGGTTAATTCGGACTAACTAGTTCGAATTAGCCAATGTGGCCATGTTAATTCGAACTAATTTCTTAGTTCGAACTAACCGGCCATTGAAATGAATTGGGATCGCTAATTCGAACTAACTAAAATTAATTCGAATTAGTTAGTTCAGACTAACTAATTCAAACTAATTTTAGCAAATATAGACATAGCCTGTGTCTGCACCTTAGTTCCCAATCTCTAAATGGAGATAATATTTTATTTTCTGTCACCTGTTGTCTGCCTTGTCTGTTTAGACCAGTGGTCGGCAAACTTATTAGTCAACTGAGCCAAATATCAACAAAACAGCGATTGAAATTTCTTTTGAGTGCCAAATTTTTTTATTTAATTTTTTAAACTTAAAATATATAGGAAGGTACATTGTTATTAACTAAGAAACCAATGATACAATGATTGACACAAATAGTTTTATAAGTTTATTGGTTTCATTCACTATTTGTGTCAATCATTGTATCATTGGTTTCTTA
>ML685787.1:1432242-1472835 GCA_007922175.1 Pelusios castaneus
AAGGAAGCGGCGGCTCCCTTTTTGCTGGGACCCGCGGGGGTCCCAGGCAGAGGGGAGCCGCCGGCTTCCTTCTAGCTGGGACCACTTGGGCTCCTGAGCAGTCCCGACCAGAAGGGAGCCAAGCAGTCTGGGGCAGAAGGGAGCTCCACGTTCCCTTCTCCCCTGGACCACTCTGGTACTTGCTGCCTCAGGGAGAGCCAGCCCCGTGTGGGGCTGGCTCTCCCTGGACCTAACTAGTCGACTTAGAGA
The DNA here is from genome assembly GCA_007922175.1 of Pelusios castaneus. Lineage (NCBI taxonomy): Eukaryota > Metazoa > Chordata > Testudines > Pelomedusidae > Pelusios > Pelusios castaneus. Next base: position 1,432,492 of record ML685787.1, read on the forward strand.
GTCTAGTATAGACTCTCTAAGTTGAGTTAGTAAGGCCCACTTTAAGTTGATTTAGGAGTCCTGTGTGGACTCTCTAAGTCGACTTAATAAGGTTGACTTAAAGTCGACTTATTAAAGGTGATTTATTTAAGTTGACCTAAATCCCTAAGTGTAGACATAGCCTCTGAGAGCTGAGCCAGTAAGAGCACAGGGGGCTCCGAGAAAAGGCTAGAGAGAGAGAGAGAGAGAGAGAGAGAGAGAGAGAGAGAGAGAGAGAAGTTAAAGATAGCCGTGTGAACTGAATGGTTGATCAATGCACAACCAAGAGATATGTCTGCTGTGAAGTCTGGGTCCCAATCCCTGTACCACTTTGAATATGGATGGGCATGTGGGTGTGTTATTCCAGCTTACTGGGGAAATGCTGCCTGAAGAATAATGTTTGGTCCACTATGTATGGACCCATAAGAAGAGCTGGGCTGGTATCATATCTTACATCTAGAGACTACACGACCTGCGGAGTTCACATTTAGCTATCAATTAGCTGTTTTAAATTGGGATTCTGTGTCCATTAAAGAGAGAATGGAGCAGAGCAGAATGAAATGAAAGTTTGTAAATTCTTTCCTGATCTTACGGGGAGAAGATCACCCTCTAGAGTGAAAGTCCTATAAATATCAATGGAATAACTATTTTATATGCTGATCCTCGCGTCTGTACCACTTTAAATACAGGCTTCATATTTCTGTTTCATCAGCAATTGAGGACTAGTCAGCTATGAACAGAAGGGCTGAAATGCTGCTGGCTGTGGTGCTCCCCAGACTGTTTGTTTGCAGACAGGGTCCTGAAGTGTTTGAAAAGACTGAGATGCCGCCTTTCTTCTCATGCTCTCGGGAGTACAGATGGCACACTCTACATATTATGAACACACTATAAAGTCTCAGAAATCATCACTGAGAAAAGATCAGAGCGGAATGTGTTTTGATGTGTGGGCTAAAGTAAAGAAATATAAATATTATGCTGAAGCCTTATATTTGAAAATATGTAGTGGCAATCTGTTTGAGGAAAACCAGTAGATTTACTGCCTAACAGCTTTTGTTTAAAAGATATTCATAGTATCCAAATACTATTTACCATATTTTATGCTATTTAGAATGTTTTCAGTTTACACTAAATGTTTGCTACACTAAGAAATGATATGTATTCTTTCTTTAAATTTGACTGGGAACAATTAGCAGCTATTTTACTAGGGTTTTACATACAATAGTTCTGACAGTGTGATGCATTCTAAAATTCAGAACTCTGCCTGTGCTAAGTGGAGGTGCAGGAAAAGAGGGAATATAATATTGACACATAATATAACTTCAGCTTCCCCTTTACAATTTGAGGGGTCTTCTTTTTTCTTATTTCATTGAGAAATTTTCGTTTTCCAAAATTGCAAGTGGGATTTTGATTACAGCTGAAGATGTTGACTTTTCATTCAGAATTGAACATTTGAGAAGTCACTAGGCCCATTTTTGACCAAAGGTGAGTTTGAAACAAGAAACCCATTGTTTTTATTCATTTATTTTAATGAGAAATTGAGCAAAAATGAGATTTTGCAGACTCTAAATGAAGATTGTAAGAATGTCCTTAAAAATGGAATCCTGAAAAGCATTCCAATTCAGAACACTACTTAAGCATGTACTTAATTTTAAGTACATACTAAGATTCAATGAAGGTCAGTGGGAATCAAGATTGTGTTTAAATGTACTCATGAATAGAGGTGGATTTAAGCCCATGCTGGTGGCCAAGGCAAAGCAAATCTAATAAAAAGCCTTGTTGTAAAGTTCACAAACAAACTAAAACCAGCAGCAACCCAGGTGTACCTGGTGGGTTCAAAACAATTCCTCCCAGGTGTACCTGGTGGGTTCAAAACAAAACAAATAGATGTCCATGGAAGAGTCTACTATCCCCTTTAACTACCTCCACAGTGTTCCATGTTCTGCCGGAAGGAAGAGGTTATTATCCTATCTCCTCTCCCAAAATTCATTTTGGCTGCTCAAAAAAGAGAGGCCCTTTGCCCTGCCAACTCTTCAAGGCTCCACTGTGCAGCCTTGTATAAAATCACAGTGTGGGTTCTTCTTAAAACAATGCACTACTACCTAGGCACCATTTCTTTGCTTCAATATTTTTTTTCTTTTGTGCCCTGGACATACCTTTGTAGGTAACTGTCAGAATAACATGATCCCAGAGGCTTCTTCTTTTAGCCTTAAACAGCTAACAATCCCAATGCTATGCTTTCATGTTCTTTCTATAGAGAATTGAATTTAATGGATTTATGTCCTTTGAATTACTTACTATATCTTGTGGGGTTTTTCATAATAAAAACTGGTTGCAATGGTTCTAATTTCCACAACATATTTCATCAAAATTTCTATTAAAAAAGGCAAGAAGTACATTACAAGAGAATTTGGTTTTCATCATCTCTAAAGAAAACTCAATAACAGCAAGAAGAAATCATAAAAGCAAAATCAAGCATATCTCAGTTTAGAGTAAAACATCCTGCAATGTGCTGAGTGCCATCTGTCCCCCCTCTTTCAGTGGCAGTAGATGGCATTCAGCAACTAGAGGGACTGAGCCATTGGTTTGTAGTTTTATCTTTGCTCACCAGGACTAAGCAACTCCTATTACTCAAGACAAACATACCAGCATTTGGGCCAAATATGATAGAATCATTTCCATTTTTGTGTTAGAGCAGGGGCGTTGCTGGATAGCCAAAAGATCCAGGGCCGTGGCCCCCAGCCCACCCCTGCCCCCAAACTCCCCAGCTTCCCCCATCTTCATTCCACCCCCCTTAAGCCCCCAAACCCCCTCCACAGCTCCCCAGGCCCCTCCATCCCTAGCCCCCACTTGTCCCCCAACCTCCTCCATCCCTCCCCAGCCCCCCACCTAGTCCCCCTCCAGCCATCCATAATCCCCTCCACCCCTCCCGAGCCCCCACCAGTCTCCTTGTCCCCATGTCCCCTCCACCCCTCTCCAGGCCTCTAATTCCATCCATCCCTCCCCAGCTCCCCACCCAGTCCCCCTCCAGCTGCCCATAGTCCTCTCCACTGCAATCCAGCCCCTACCCAGTCTCCTTCTCCCCATGCCCCCTCCCCAGGCCTCTAACTCCATCCATCCCTGCCTCCCCAGCCCCCCATGAAGTCCCCACTCCAGCCGTGCATAGTCCCCTCCACCACTACCCAGCCATCTCCTTGCCCCCTCCATCCCTCTCCAGGCCTCTAACTCCATCCAACCCTACCCAGCTTCCCACCCAGTCCCCCTGCAGCTGCCCATAGTCCTCTCCACTGCTACCCAGCCCCCAGCCAGTCTCCTTGTCCCCTCCACCCCTCTCCAGGCCTCTTACCCAGCCAGTCTCCTTATCCCCTCCACCCCTCTCCAGGCCTCCCTCCAGCCCCTTCCCAGCCCCCTTACTTGGCCGGAGGCTCGGAGCTGCAGGGACTGCTGGCAGAGCCACTTCTGGGCCAGGCCACTCCCACCCTGAGCACGCTCTGTCTGAGCATGCTCAGGGCGGGAGATTTGAATCTCCCCAGTCTGGCCGCAGCAGGAGTCTGCGGCTTCGCTGGGGTCCCTGGGTGGAAAGCAGCGTTCCGCCTGGGTGCGCATGTGCCTGCTGGGGAAAATAGATTCGAGGCTCAGGATTTTCTACCCGGGGCTGGCGCCCTGCCAGCCCAATGACAACGACGCCTGTGTTAGAGGCTGATTCTAAGTAACGCTGTCTAACAGGTATAATTTCTTAGCACAACGTAAGTTCATTTCTACCTGCCTAAGGCTTTGCAAGCTGTGCAGTAGCTATATCCGCACTGCTTTCACTTATGAAATTTACATTCATAGTGGCTAAATTGTTTTGAAAGTGCATCACAATGTGAAGCCCTTTTCTAGCTCAGCTTGCTGTTAAAAATGTGAAACATAAACTAGGAAAAACATCATGTATTTGTGACAATTGGTAAAGTAAAAAACCAAGAACCTGTTTCTCTAAATGGACGATTTCAGTCCTTCTTAAAAAAATCTAAGCATATAGATACATATATAAATATAATTATTAATATTAAGGGTATTAGCAATCAAAATTACCTATCTTTGGGGCTGCATTTCTGTTTTAATAGTAAAGTGCCATCCACTAAAATATGGGATGTTCCTGTGGTATAATTTTTCTTGGACTGAAAGATTTGAAGTGGGCCAGCACTATCTAATTTCCCATAAGCTTCAGTGGACCTGTGGCTGCAAATGGTTGGAATTATTCTTTCAAAGAAAATTGTTCATTTTCAGTAAAAAATTGTAAATCAAAGTATTTCATCTACAACCAAAATATTTCAATTTTAGACACACTGGTTCAATTCCTCATGGGAACTTTAGTTGAAGTACTCTTACTCTCATTGTTCTGTGTAAAGTGGGTTGACTGGTTGACTACATCTCCCAAGATGCATCACAGTCTCCCCTCTTGATGAGAAAATGCAATGCTTCATGGTACTTGCATGACTGGGATGCATCATGGGAGATGTAATTTGTCTTTTTAGGTAATAAATCTGAGGAACTGAGGTGGCATTAGAGAAGGTTTGTTTACCAAATTGATAAATTAAACCATAATAAGTCACCAGGACTAGATGGTATTCACCCAAGAGTTCTGAAGGACCTCAAATGTGAAATTGCAGAACTACGAACTGTGTACGTAAGCTATCATTTAAATCTGCTCCAGATGACTGGAAGATAGCTACTCTGACATCAATGTTTAAAAAAGCCTCTAGAGGTAACCCCAGCAATTACAGGTTGGTAAGCCTAACTTCAAGACAAGACAAATTAGTTGAAAGGATAGCAAAGAACAGAAGTACCAAATACATAGACAAACACAATTTGTTGGGGAGAGTAAACATGTTTTATGTAAAGGGAAATCATGCCTCAACAATCTACCAGAATTCTTTGAGGGGATCAACAAACATGTGGACAAGGGGTGATCTAGTGGATATAATATACTTAGATTTTCAAAAAGCCTTTGACAAGGTCCCTCATCAAAGGCTCTTAAGCAAAGTAAATTCATCATGGGATAAGAGGGAAGGTCCTCTCCTGGATCAGTAACTGGTTAAAAGACCAGAAACAAAGGGGAGGAACAAATTGTCAGTTTTCAGAATGGATGCAGGTAAATAATAGTGTCCCTCAGGGGTCCATACTGGGATCAATATTGTTCCACTTATTCATAAATGATCTAGGAAAAGGGGTAAACAGTGAGATGGCAACATTTTCAGATGATATAAAACTAATCAAGATAGTTAAAACCAAAAGCAGAATGCGAAGAAAAAAGGATCTCACAAAACTGTGTGACTGGGCAACAAAATGGCAGATGAAATTCAATATTGATGAATACAAAGTAATGCACATTGGAAAATATAATCCCAACTATACATATAAAATGATGGGATCTAAATTAGATCTTTACAAGATCACTTTCTTGAGTGTTATGACTGTAGATAGCTGTCTGAAGAGATCCACTCAATGTGCAGTGTCAGTTAAAAAAGCTAACAAAATGTTTCCAGATGGGTAGCTGTGTTAGTCTGTTGTACAGCAAAAAACAATGAGAGTCCTGTTGCACCTTATAGACTAACAGATATTCTGTTAGTCTATAAAGTGCCACGGGTCTCTCGTAGTTTTTAACAAAATGTTGTGAATTATTAGGGAAGGAATAGATAATAAGCTAGAAAATATCATATTGCCTCTTTATAAATCCATAGTATGTCCATGTCTTGAATACTGCATGTAGATCAAGTTGCCCCAACTCAAAAAAGATATATCGGAACTGGAAAATGTACAGAAAAGGGCAACAAAAACTATTAGATGTATGGAAAAACTTCCATATAGAGAGAGATTAATAAGATTGGGACTTTTCAGTTTGGAAAAGAGAGGAGTAAGGAGGGATATAATAGAAACCTATAAAATCATGAATGGTGTAGAGAAAGTAAATAAGAAGGTATATTTACTCTTTCTCATAACACAAGAATTAGGGCTCACCAAATGAAATTAATAGGGACCAGGTTTAAAAGAAACAAAACACAGTCAGCCTGTGGAACTCCTTGCAGAGGATGTTGTGAAGTCCAAGAGTATAACAGGGTTAAAAAAAAGAACTAGATAAGTTCCTGGAGGATAGGTCCATCAATAGCTACTAGCTGTATGGGCAGGTATTGCTCGTAGCCAGAAGCTGGGAATTGGTAATGGGATAGATCACTTGAAGATTATCTGTTCTGTTCATTCCCTCTGAAACATATGGCATTGGTCTCTGTCAGAAGACAGAACACTAGGCTAGGTGAAGCATTTAGCCTGACCCAGTATAGTCATTCATATGTTCTTATATCTGGGAAACCTGAACCATAAAAAATAATGGAGGCATGAGGCACTCAGAAAACAACTGCTCTGAGGCATTGTGGCAGCATTTTAGAATCAATGCTTCTCACTTTTTGACTGGAAACCAAAATTATTTTCAGGCATTCAGTTTTTCACATAGTTTTTGACCCATCTGTGATCAATTTAATAGGAAAGAACAAATATCATGGTATATTACGTTGGGAAAACTTCAGAAATTTTTTTTAAAAAGTCTATTTTGATGAGATTAAAGGTTCTCCTGGAACTGGAAGGAAGGACTTCACAATTCTGCAGAACATCCTGAGTCATAAGATAAAGTGTTGTGAACTATGGGTCCTAAATTACAAAAGCAGAGCATTAGGCCACTTGACCATCCCCAGAGTTGAGAACCTGAATGGAAGATAGGGTCCATCTTGTCTCTTGCTGTGGAGAGCATACTACTGATGAACAGATTTAGCAGACCACTGAGTTCAGGCACAGGGACAAAGGAGGCTGGTGCTGGGCCAAATTCCTGGGGTCTGGGCATTGGACCCAGGACATAAGGAATACAACCATTGTGTCCTTAATGGCTTATCAGGTTACTCCCTGGGCCCATTGTACCTGGCAGCTTCCTTAACATTAAGGAGACAATGGTTGTAGACAACCTGTCTTGGGTGTTTACACAGAATCACACAAGTTAAAGTATAGATATAACACCAAATTCCTAACTTCTAATACAAATACAATTCCTATACATGAACTATATAATCATTCCCAGCAAATTACTACCTTTCTATTGATACCAAACATGACATTGTTCCATGGATTATAGCATTTATGGGATATTAATAGAAAATAATATCACAAATGCTTCCCTAAATCCAGACAGCATCACACAGGGCTCTGCCCTGCCCTTTGGGGGGCATGCCAGGCTCCCCCTGTGCCCCCCCCCGGCAGGGACGGCATTGGTGTAGTCCTGAGGTAGCCCTAAGTCGACTTAGGGCTACCCCAGGGCTACACTGGCTTAATTCGACTTTAGAAAGTCGAATTAAGCCTTAAGTCTAATTAAATCTAGGTTTAATAAAGTCAACTTAATTTTCATTAAGTCGACTTTATTTTCCTTAAGTCGATTTAAGCAAGCTGCTTAAGTCGACTTAAGCAAACTGTAGTGTAGACGCAGGGTAAATTAAGTCGACTTAATTTTCCAGTGTAGATGCAGCCTCAGATACCATGGTAATAGTCATCAATACAAAAAAAATAGACAAAAATGTGCATGGATATCACTGTTATGCTATCAATGTGCTAAATATTAATCTCACATTAAAAATTTTATTTTACTGATTTTTTTTTATAATGTGCATCCTTAATATTAGTCTACTGCCTCACTAGAGATTGACCAAATGCCAAATGGCTTTAGTAGTACAACACTACATTAAGTGAGCTACTGCACTGTTTACTTAATATCTAAGTATAAGGCCAATTGCTTAAAATTACAACTGCTTAAAATGTAGTTTAAACAATGGGAACCAATATCCTCTTTTCACATTCATTTGGCAGGTGGTTTGAGTTCCGTTACAAAATTTCCAGAGATAATTACAGCAAATATATTAACAATGGATGCATGTCAGTTTAATTTAATTCAGACATTTTAAGTCCTTAAATTTTGGAATACATTTTGCCCAGCACTGATCCTCTAAACCATTATCTTATTTAAACTGTTAAAAGCTTGGCTACTCTTATAGCATAAACGAGCATGCCAAAAGACCACTCAAACCACGTAATCTCATTGTTGAAATTCAATATAACTTTTAGAGCAATGGATCCCTTTGTTCATGGATTTTTATAGAAAAACACAAAAACATTAGAAGTTTGTACTCACTACATGTCCTGTGGAGAAGATAGAGATTCTTCATCTCACCTTAATTGCAATTTCAGTTTATAGAAGCATTAAGCATAAGTATGGCTATGTGGTTCAGTAGCTGGCATTGAAATGAATCCCTATGATCACTTTCTTTATTCATTGGAATTCCCATCTTTTCTTAACAAATCCTGTCATGCCCTTTTTCTCCCAAATTGTCTGCTTTCTTACCCTGTTGCCTTGCTGAATGTATAGACTTAATTTGCCCTGATGCACGTCTATGTTCTTAACGGGCTGCCCGTAACTGGTAACTGAGTTCCTAACAAAGAGAAGTTGGATATCAATGGCCTTGGAAAAGAATGATTTGTTAGCATATTTCCCTATTGACTGTTCTATTTTGATTCACATTATAAAGATAGTAGATCACTGGTGTACAGGGCCTATGGGGATGTCATTTGCCAAAAAAAAGACCAAATATTTCTAATTTTAAAAATAAAACTGGATTTTATCGAAACTGTTTTCAAAGCAGCTATTTAAGAACTTGATTTTAGTGGGCTTTGAATCAAGCTCTCTATCTGTAGAGAACTCCAGTCATGTGGAATTTGAAGATATTAACTGAATTACAAAACTTGAATGGTACTCAGTTTATAATAATTAACATGAATAAGCGGGATGGAACCTAGTTTTTTTAAAAAGTAGTAGCATAAAGCCAGCAGAAATGGTGATTGTTGGATACCATGACCACCAGTTTGGCGTGTCCTATAAAAGATAGACAACAGAGTCCTGTGGTACTTTTAAAGACTAACAGATTTATTTATCGCATGAGCTTTCGTGAGAGAAAATCCCCGTTTGAAGTGGAAATCCATTTCCTTCCATTCTGTAACTTTCCCATCTTCAAAGCGTCTGACGAAGTGGGATTTTCTCCCCCGAAAGCTCATGCGATAAATAAATCTGTTAGTCTTTAAGGCTATGTCTACACTTGCACTTTTAAGTCGACTTTAACTAAGGTTAAATACAATGGTTGTATTCTTTATGTCCTCAATGGCTCATCAGGATACTCCCTGAGACCATTCTACCTGGAAAATTCCTAAACATTAAGGAGACAATGGTTGTTCACACCCTCCCATCTAATGACACAAGTTAAAGTATGGATATAACATCAAATTCTTAACTTCTAATCGAAATAGAATTCCTAGACATAAACTATATAATCATTCCTAGCAAATTACTGTCTTTCTATTGATACCAAACATGACATAGTTCCTATGGATTATAGAGTTTATGAGATATCCATTGAAAATAGTATCATAAATGCTTCCCTAAATCCAGACAGTGTCACACTGTGCCCACATGCCCTGCCCTTTGGGGGGCATGCCAGGCTCCCTCTGTGCCCCCCCCCAGCAGGGAGGGCATTGGTGTAGTCCTGGGGTAGCCCTAAGTCGACTTAGGGCTACCCCAGGGCTACACTGGCTTAATTCGACTTTAGAAAGTCGAATTAAGCCTTAGGTTGAATAGAAAGGTGGTTTAATAAAGTCGACTTAATTTTCCTTAAGTCGACTTTATTTTCTTTAAGTCGACTTAAGCAAGCTGCTTAAGTCGACTTAAGGAAAGTGTAGTGTAGGCGCAGGGCACATTAAGTCTACTTAAGCCAAGCTTAAGTTGACTTAATTTACCAGTGTAGACGCAGCCTAAAAGTGCCACAGGACTCTGTTGTCTTTCTACAATAGACTAACACGGCTACCCCTTTGGAATTTGACTATAAAAGATAGTATGTAAATATTAGAACTGATAAAAAAAAATCAAAAATTATGTTTCATTGGAAAATGGGGGTTTTGACTAAATATTTTTTTTCTTGGGAAGCATCTGCTTTTTGCAGAAAATTGTAACTTCTTGTTTAAACCCCTAAAACCCAACTGTTTTGATTCTTGCAGAAAACTTGAGTTTTGGGTCAAAAACTTTGCTTTTTAAATTAAAAAATGAAATTTTCCAGCAGGGAAGGCGAGAATTCTGACCATATCTACTAAATATGTAACATCACCTCCTATCCCTCACAATTTCATATTTTATATAGCACAGACTCTGAAATATGATTTATTATGGATGAGGGCAGAAGTAGAGAAAAAGTGTTGTAAAGAAGAAATAGAAGCTTTCTTTGATGGAAGCTCTCTTTTATTTTCACAGGACTTGAACTTTATAAGCTATCATCTAGCTTTGCAGTGAGTAGCTTGGGAACCAGTAGGGGGACATACTTAAAATGTGAAAGGGCATTTGGCACCAGAAATCTGATTTATTTCCTTATTTTTTACTAAACTGTAAAACTTGCTATTTGTGGTTCCTTAATGTGCAATTTCCTCACCCACAGTGGTACCCATTATTGTCCTTCACTTTCAAAGCACAGCCTTAGAGTGCAGGTTACTGCCTGCCAATTTGCTTCTTTCATTTTGGGTGAAAAAAAACATTAATAACTACCATTGGCTTGTAAAGAAACTTGCTTGTAACAAATGAAAGCTCAGATTTGTAATCAAAACACTGTTTCATTTCATCACAATGGGGAAATTATTTTTTCAGTGGAAACTTTATACTGTTTAAGAAAATATGTCAAGTCAAAATTAAACCAAATGTTTGTGGGTAAAGAATGTAAGAGTTTGTCATACTGGTTCAGATCAATAGTTCATCTAGTATCCTGCCTCTGGCAGTGGTTGGCACTAGATCCTTCAGATGAAGGTCCAAAGAACCTCCTAATGGACAATTATGGGATTCAGCCTGCTCGCATTTATATTAATGACAAAATTTCCAAACACTTTTGTGGAGCAGAATCAAGTTGTACCATATATCACTTTTGCTTATCTTCCCCAGTAGTGCATGCTCAGTTAGATAAGTAGCAGATAGAATACAACTTCCATTGACTACCTTTACAGAGTTATTGCCAATGTCCATATATTAAATTTTATGTATGTTTCAGAATAGCAATCATTACAACTAAGCCCTAGTCTATACTTGCCACACTTTTTGGCGGCAGTCAACGGAAAATACAGAAGGAACATAAAATACCTTGCATATCTCCTGATGACTTACTAAGTACTCCCTACACACTACTCTAAGCTGACTGGAAATGCCATCCCGTTGGCTTACCGATACTCCAGTTCTGGGGCTGGAGTTGCTAGAGTGAATTCCAGATCGATTGAGTGAGTCTATCCAGACCACCCACTCGAACCCAGAAGATCGCATTGACGGCAGCGATTTTGCCACCATCAGTATATACCTAGCCTAAGCCACTGAAGAGCACAGAGCGAAGCTCTGAATTTGCTGAAGAGATACCAAAGATAAACATTTTTCTTTAAGTTTAAAAATAAGTTCTATGTATATTTCCCTAACAGAAGCATATTTGCTGCAAATACTCAAAGTTTGATATTTAAAGATGTATTTATTATTTTATTTCCAATATTATACAGTTACAGTGTTTTATCTATGTTGGTCCCTGGATATTGGACAGACAAGGTGGGTGAGATAATATCTTTTATAGGACATACTTCTGGTGGTGAAAGAGACAAGATTTTGTGCTACACAGAGGTTATCTTCAGAATCAGAAAACAAAATGGATGAAGAAGAAAAGCTCTGTGTAGCTCTAAATCTTGTCTCTTAAACCAACAGCTGTTTGTTCAATAAAAGATATTACCTCACCCACTTTCTCTCCAACATAGTATACAGTTCATTTAATTTTTCTATTAATCTTTAATGAAATGCTTTTCCAGAGTTATACGTATATTCTTGAACACACACACACAAAATCCAGAGGAAAACCTTTATAATATTGCTGCATCGGTAACATCATGATCTCAATCTATAAATGCCTTGATCCTTTTGGGAGCTCTTACATGTCTGAGCAGTGATAATACATTGACCAATTCACAGTCTTTTTTTCACTTCCTGCACTGTTAAGGAGCAATGGGGTGGAATTTACCTGAGAAACCTCAGATAAGATGAATATTTCTAGCAGAAGCGGGGGGGAAACAGTTTATTTATAGTTATAAAAGAAAAATATCTTCTAAATCATTGCAGTACAGAGTGTTATGAAGATACAGAAATTGTAGAAATCGTGTTCTAGTTTTCCTATATTCTTAAAGAAATGTAATTCTCCTGTGGTCTTTGCTTAGCACATTAGAGGGAAAATACAATTTTTATCAATTTCTTTTCACGTTTTTGCTCACAGAATACTTTTATTTGTATGTGTGCCAATATAATCAAATTATCTTTTATGTTCTGAGTCCAACTGATGTATCCAGAGAGTCAAACTCCTGTCTCTCTATTTAGGTACTTATACAATTCCCAATCACAGCAGCATCTCCATGATGCACAAATAGTGGTTAATGTATGCTTGCAACACTCTAGTGAGATAGGGAAGCATAGTTCCCATTTTACAGATAGTGAATTAAGGGCTAGCGGCTCAAGTTTTTAAAGTGTCTAGGTGCCTAGTGGGATTTTGGAAAGTACCTAGGTGACTGTTCAGATACTTTCAAAATCCCATTAGGCACCTATCTGCCTCTTTAGATGCCCAAACAGCTGTAAAAATCTGCCACTAAGTCACTTGACTAAGGTCACCCAGGAACTGTGGCAGAACAAGTAATCAACTCAGAAGTCCCAGTGCAGTACCTTAGCCAGCTTCCTCTCACTGCTAATGAGATCCCAATGAACTGAACAGAGACAGGGAAGGATAAGAATTAGATAACAATCAAGGAGTCTTTTGGCACTCTTAGGGTATGTCTACACTGGAGCTTTAGGTTCACTTAAGGAAGGTTAAGTTGACCTACAGACTGCTGCATCCACATTGGACTTTTATTAAGTCGACTTAAGCACTTCCTTAAGTCAACTTAATAACACCACCTCTTACGGTCAACTTAATGCTTGCGTTGACCTTATTAAGTCGACTTAAGTCAGTGTAGATGGGGAAAGCCCTTAAGTCAACCTAACTGGCCTCCAGGCACCCTCCCAGGGCTACCCACAATACACCACTCCTCCGGCGACCTAGCACCTGCCAGTGTGGATGCAGGCAGTTGACAGGAGTGTTTAATGTGGACTCTCTAAGGGTCCATCTACACTTGAAAATTAAGTCGACTTAAGCTTGCTTAAATCAACTTAAATTACCCTACGTCTACACTAGAGTTTCCTTTATTCGACTTAAGCAGCTGCTAAAATCGACTTCAGGAAATTCAAAGTCGACTTCATAACACCTGTTATAAACTCAACTTTGAAGCTTAAGTCGACTAAAGCCAGTATAGACGTGGGGTAGCCTTAAGTCGACTTAGTCGACTTAGGGCTTATGTTCCTTCTCACCAGGATCACTCAGGTCCCGGCAAGAAGGGACCGCAGGGCTCGCTTCCTTCTCCCGATGACCCACGCTCCAGCTGCATGGCAGCTGGAGTACGGACCCTGGGGAGAAGGAAGCCCCGCGCTCCCTACACTCCCGCCAAGCTGGGACCCTGCAGTCCCAACAAGGAGGGATCCCACGCTCCAGCTGCCAGCTGCTGAACAGCTGGAGTGAGGGATGGGACCCAGCAGGCAGCTGGAGTGAGGATCCCGGCAAGAAGGGACCTCAGGGCTCCCTTCTCACCAGGACCACTCAGGACCTGCGCTCCAGCTGGGAACTTCCAGGATTCCCCTGATCAGCTGGAGCGCTGCGTAAGCAATTGCCGGCACTCCAGCTGATCAGGAAACCCCGGGGGTTTCTTAAAGGGCCGGAGCACCAGCAATTGCCGGCACTGCTGCGCTCCATGGTCCCTTCTTGCCGGGATCCCCGCTCCAGGTGCCCGCTGCTGAACAGCTGGAGCGCGGGTCTCCGGCTCTTCCTCCTGGCCTGGACCACTCGGGTCCTGGGGAAGTTCTCCCCGGGACCCGAGTGGTCCAGGCTAGGAGGGTTCCCTTCTGCCCGGGACCTGAGAAGTCCCGAGCAGAAGAAGCCGAGTGGTCCGGGGCAGATGGGAACTCCTTGCTCCCTTCTCCCCTGGGCTGCTCAGGGGCTTGCTGGTCCAGGGAGAGCCAGCCCCATGTGGGGCTGGCTCTCCCTGGACCAAACAAGTCGACTTAGAGAGTCCAGTGTAGACTCTCTAAGTCGACTTAGTAAGCCCCCCTTTAAGTCGACTTAGGAGTCCAGTGTGGACTCTGTAAGTCGACTTAATAAGGTCGACTTAAAGTTGACTTATTAAAGTCGACTTTTTAAAGTCGACCTTAATTCCCTAGTGTAGACATAGCCTAAATTGACTTTACAAGGGTGACTTTAAGTTGATTTAAAGTTGACCTTGTTAAATCGACTTAACAGAGCCTTAAAGATGAACAAACTTATTTAGCGCATGGGCTTTCATGGGAGAAAATCTCACATTGTCAGATGCTTGAAGATGGAGAACTTACAGAATAGGAGGAAAATAAATGCAGGGAAATGAATGTCATAGAATCAGGTCAGACTGTTTCAGCAACTCAAGCAGTTGTTTAGATTCAAATAGTGTGGAATAGCATATTAGAAAGAGGGATGTAGAGAGAAGGCAGAGAGAAGGCAAAATCACCTCTTGTAATAAGGAAGCCAGGAGTTATCTCTTTTTAAGCCCAAGGCAACTGTGTCAAATTTGCATATTAATTCCAACTCTGCAGTTTCTCTTTGAAGCTTTGACATCAGACATCATAAATCACAACATTCAAAAACCAAAAGAGGAACATTTCAATCTTCCTGCTCACTCCATGAAAGATATGTTAATTGTCATACTTAAGCAAATTGATTACAAATCAAAGCTTCAAAGAGGAACTGCAGAGTTGCAATTCATATGCACATTTGGCAACGTAAGTATAAATGTAAGTATAAATTCTTGCCATAAAAATTATTTATTGCTTCATTTAGCTGCCATAAATGTCAAAACATTTCTCCCCATCCCCCCAAAATCCATCCAGTAGCCTAATTTCAGCCTGAATGCCTCAGATCCTGTCTGTACTGTGGCTGCTTTGCACTATGGCATTGTGATTGAAAGTTGTTGAAGCTGATCATGAGATGATCACTCTACTGCGGGGGCAGTCTTCTGATTGCATAATATAGGGCTTGTCTACACTGAGGGTGGGATTGTAATTCAATTTTAGGCTGTCGAATTACAGAAGGCGAAGGCGGTGATCACACAGCAAATTCCTTGCTGGGGTATCCTGTCCCCACTGGTCAATTACTTCCTGAAACTCAGTACTGTGTGTTTTTGTTTTGGGAGGTTTTTTTTGTTTTGAAAAAATAAAAAAGTAGCAACCAAAAACTAAAAATTGTTCAGTAGAATGCTCAGTTTTAAGTAAAATTGTTGGGTTTTGAAGACTGAATGTTTTTACCAAAAACTAAGAACGTGGTATTTTTTTCAGATTTATTTTTTGTCAAGACACAAAGTATTCATGGGAAATTTGAAAAAAATATGGAAATTGAAATTTCCCAAGAGAAATCGCCATTTGTCATCAGCTCTCATTTATATACCAAATCACCATGTTCATTCTCTCCCTTTTATTCATCTATATGTATATGCTGTACATGTGAATTCAGCTTTTGGTTAACTCACTATCTGTCCATCATATCTAAATAAAGAATCTTTACCCAAAATAAACATTCCTGCTCACTGGTTGTTTATACTATGTTTAGAGTTAAAAGTAACTTGGATGCTTTGATGAAGTCATAAGCTGTTTACTAGCAGTGAACTCCCCCAAAGCTCTCTTTCCTGCAATGTCTGACAGGCCTGTTAGATCACACTCCTAATCTATTCTCATGTTCCTAAGGAACGGATTAAACATGTCACATCTCTATTTTACACATTCTTTTAACCCTGAATTACTTATGTTGTCCTCAATACGAGGTGGATAGTCCCTCTGAGAAGAGATTAGGAAATATATTAACTAGAGATAAAAACTCCTGTCTCACTTGCTCCGGAG
Organism: Pelusios castaneus; assembly: GCA_007922175.1. Classification (NCBI taxonomy): domain Eukaryota; kingdom Metazoa; phylum Chordata; order Testudines; family Pelomedusidae; genus Pelusios; species Pelusios castaneus. Next base: position 1,448,627 of record ML685787.1, read on the forward strand.
GACAGGAGAAGAAAATTCCTTGTGATTGACAGACAGAAAAAGGACTCAGAGATCAGTCTTAATTTCAGAATTATTTAGTACAAAATATGCGTGTGAGTGACTGCTGACACTGAATATATAATCACCAGTAACACTGTGCTATGTTATTGTATTTGTATACAATACACTGTCATTTACAATGAGTATTCTGAACATATACTGATTGCTAATAAAACCTTATTACGCTATATAAATTCAGTAATTTCAGTTTTGTAATAAACACTGTTCTCCACTAATAGCTCATTTTCAACAGTTAGTTTGTTCCTTCTTCTCGCCAAAACAAATAAGCGATTTCTCCCCAAGGACAATCTCAATAGTATTATGGTGTGAGGAAAAGGAACTCTGGGCATCTAACTTAGAAAATATCAATATTTTTACATTTATTTTTTCTAGTGCCCAGAATTCACAGTCATAATTCTGACCCCATTGTGTTAGGTACTTTATAAATTCAAAGGAAGATTGCAATCTCTCTCCCAAATCTCCTAGGCTATGTCTACACTACAAAAAGTTAGGTCGACTTTGTTAAGTTGACTTAATAAGATCGATTTTAAGTCGACTTAAAGTCGACCTTTTTAAGTCGACTTAACAAAGTGGTATCCATGGACTTTTTTAAGTCAACTTTTTTAAGTCGACCTAACTGCCTTTAGATCGACTTAACAGGTTGACCTAAAGAAGGGTTAGGTTAACCTAAGGAGGCTTAAGTCGACCTAATGGGTGGTTCTTATTAAGTCGACTTAAGCTTTCATTAAGTCAACTTAAGGAATTTCTTAATGAAAGCCTGGTGTGGACATGGCTTAGTTTACATCAACTTAAGCCCCCTTAAGTCGACTTAAATTGCCAGTGTAGACATAGCCCTACAGACTAAGTCATAAACTGCCAGATAATTCGATGTTATTCCTTTCAGTTCTGCAAGGACTGGTGTTGCTATATGGCCCAGGGAGATTCCATAAGACCTCTCTATTGCAGCAAATTCAATTTAGCTTCCCAGTGCATGGAACTTTGCATGGAACTAAGACAGTCATGAATAAAGACAGTGAGTAAAATCTTTGCATGGAACTAAGACAGTCATGAATAAAGACAGTGAGTAAAATCTTTGCATGGAACTAAGACAGTCATGAATAAAGACAGTGAGTAAAATCTTACCCCCACTGAAGTTAACGAGAGTTTTTAAGTTGACCTGAGTAGGCCAGGAATTCATTCCATAATTTAACAGAGAATAAAAGCTTTGACACTGTCAATTTTTTTCTTCGAAGCCTTCCACCATAAGGTTAATTACTGGCACAGAATCATAATTCACACACACACAAGAGCAGTGCTGAGGTGGCAACGTGTAATGACAAAATCAGCGACCTCCACGTTAAGAAAGACAATGTATTCCTAGTTTCATTTTGTTTTGGCTAAAACTTGAATCATCTCTCGCTCATAAAATGTTACATTTCTCTTAGAGGCCCTTTCAGTATACAGAGGCATGACAAAACATTTTAAAAGAAAACTATTCCTGGTTTGTTCATTCTAGCAATCCTCGTCATCATCTAAGTGCATATTTGCCCCCATCAGTACAGTATTAGAATGTATTATGAACATTGTGCTGCACCTACCATGTACCCCTTAAAGAAAGAAACTGTGGTCTCAGAACACTCACATGGCAGGAATTCTGGAAGAGAGTGTGTTTAACCTGTGAGGGAAGTCTTCCCAGGGCCTGAACTGTGGGCCATGTAGTCGCAGCCATCAGGCATGGGTTCTAGATGGAGGATACGCACCTCAAGAATGTGCTTAAAGGACATAAGCGAGGCACAGTGCACGGTCTTTGTTCAGACCCCAGAGGCTTAAAAGACCCAGGGATTCAGTGGCTGGTTTCCCTCACAGGAGTCTGGTGAATGGCCCAGAGAAGATTCTTAAATGGATTGCCAAATAGTGACAGATATTTTTAAGCAAGATGGCCACCCAGATAAGGATTTTTTCAGAGAAACCTTTTGTTTCTAAATATCTTTCACAGTTTTCTCAGGATGACAACTGAACTCTAAGGGCCAAATTCACCTGCCCACACCCTCAAAAGCACTGTGATTCCATGAGTGTGACAGGGTGTTAAAGTAAAGAGGAGGTGATGGGGAAAGCACAGCTCTTCCCACACCTAAACAGAAAGTATAGTTGCTGATTTTGGTTGGACATACTCCTGGAGGTTTCAACACATGACATAATCTTTAATTCCTGGAGGCTTTAGGAGGGTTGGCAACCCTAAGAAGGGTAACTGCCTCCTTCTCTGGATTGTCTGAGCAGTGTTTATTCACCAGCTTCCCTGGTTGATGCAGGGAGAGCTCCCCTTCAGGTTCCAATCCACTTTAACCAGTGGATATGTCTGAGTATAATTTGGCTCTTATGCTGCTAGCCTGAGTTAAACAGATGCAGTTTTCTTTAAGGATGGACTGAAAGATATGACTTTGAATTTCTATTTTCCTAACTTGCTGGTTTGTGTCACACTCTTAACATTATTTAAACATAACAGTGAGTTAATAATCTGTTTTATGGTGGTTTTTTAAAAAAAAAGAAAATATAACCCTTATAGAAGTATATGGAAAGAGACCCACTGGACCATGACAATACATTTGGAGTTGTTACACTCAGCTCTGAAAATACATATTTATAGATTTTTTTTCACTAGCTACTTTATAAATATGAATTTAGGGAAATTTTAAATGAGCTGGTAGACCAGCAGCACCTCTGAAGCAGTTTACTTAATATCTAAGAACTTTGCAGGGCATAGATTGGCCTGACAATTTTAAATATTGTTGAATGTATAAATGTGCTGAACATTTCTGTTGGGTCTGTGGACTCAAGATTTACCAGGGTGCTTTTCGTTCTTAGTTCTGATGATTCTTCAAAAAAAGCCCTTCATCATTAGGGTTGGAAGAAAACAAAAATTTAAGGTTAAGCCAGTTGCTGGAGACCAGGTAGAGCTTCAAAGTCCGATTCCATCTTCCAGCCACTTCAGGTCCCAGACCAGGGAACGGGCAGGAGCACATCGACCAGCCACCTGGGTGAGGTGGGGAACTAAGTAGGGCACCAGCACCTCAGCAGGATGAAGTATCACCAAAGGGCAACACACCAGAGATGGGAAAGACAGGAAAAGCATCAGCACACACAGAGCCAATTGCTGTAGGAATGGCAGTAGGAACTACTGGACCTCCCTTTCCCCTGGAGCTACCATTCTATCCCTCAGTTTCTCTAGCTATCCTAATTTCACTCTCCCCATCCACAAGAAATGTACTGCCCTGACACCTACCTCCACTTGAAACTGATACATTTCCATAAAATGTTTTGGTTTCAATGAAGCAGCATTTTCTGATAAAAATGTTTTGGCAAAAAATTCCTTAGTACTCTATTGAGCATAAGCTCTATAAAGATTGTAAACAGTCAGTACCTCAGCCTCAACTTGTCATGTATCTGCTGCAATGTATTACAAAGACCAAAAATGAGGGAGACAAAAAAAAATCACCCAGAAAAATTAACACGGTATAGGATTCATTCCATAAATGTTAACTTTTGTTTTTTTAACCTTAATGTCATGATTATCTATTTTGGATATACATAATAGACATGCCTGAAAAATGGAAATATTTTTCATGAAAACTTTGTCCTTTTTCTTCAAAATTATTAAAAAATTGAAATTCAGAGTGTATAGCTCTTTAGCTGATATAAAAATTGAATTATTTTTATGATCATTCTTGTGGGAAAAATCATCTTTTTGGAGCCTTTGAAATTTAGAAAAAAATTGTTGAAACGTCAAAGTTTGGTCAGATTTTGTAAATAATTTTCAACAATAAATGTCAGAAGACATCAATTTTATGTTGAACAGTAATAAGTTAGGACTAAAATGAGTGAAGTCCTTCAAAAAACTTGAAAAGGGATATTTGAACAGTATGCATTGTAATTATTCCAATTCACTTAAAGCAAGTTTTTTAACAAGTTTTTTTTTAATGAAAACATAATAAAATACAAAATAGTAAGGTGTTTTATAGACATTCTTAACTGTCATTTACTTCCTGTTTATGTTGAGAGGTATATCTGATCTTCCATTCCTGATTGCTTCTAGAACCACCATAGGAAGTGGCAAGTAAGAGTATTAGAATATGTGTCTGTACTGAAAAGCCAGAAGTGAAGTGCTTCATTCTTGTATCATTGTTCTGAGGTGGAGTTTGCTGCTACTATACACTAACGAAAGTCTTGATTTCTGCTCCAAATTATGCATTCAAAATTAAACTGACCCCATAGAAACCAATTGTTAAGGTGTCCAAAAAAATCCAGCGTAACATTTTCAGAAGTGTCTAAATGACATAGTAAGACAAAAGTCAATTTAGACATAGTAAGTCAAATTAAGTCATGGAAGTTCAATGGAATTTAGGGTCCTAACACCACTTGGGTGCTTTGGAAAATTTTACCCCAAAGTGGTAAAAAAATAAACACAGTTAATAAAAAATCTGAACTCCTTAGACATAGCAAGGTCTCTACCTTGCCACAGAATTCCTGTATGGAGCAAATCATTTAAGTCTAGATCATCAGGGGTAATTTGATTTGAAATAAGTGCAGGTTAGACCCCTAAATACCTTTGGAGGAGCTGGGTTTTAGTGTCTCTGCCTCAATAACCCATCTGTAAAATGGGAATTACAGCATGTCTCACACAGGAGTGTTGTGAGGATAAATACATTAAAGAGTGTAAGGTACTCAGATACTGCAGTGATGGAGGCTATATCAGTACCTACGATAGATGCAATGATGATCATTAAACACTAAGGTTTATAATGTGACCTTCCTTCTTCTTCCATTCTGGGCCTGTAAAAGACACCAATGAATCTTATTAAAATAATCTAAAGTGATTCAGAAAATTGAAAAGGTAAAATGAGTGTATTTTCAAAATCAAATTGAAGACATTTTGGGGACATTGTTTGGGCCATAAGATATTCATTTCAAAAGCACACTTTATAAAAAAATGTAAGCGTATTCATGTTGCTACTTCCAGCTCTTCGCTCAGCAATAATCAATGACTATTTCATCAAGTGGAGGATTCTTTCCAGTAACATAGCTTTCTAAAGGTGTTTATCATGAAACACTGAATAAGCATTTTAATATTCATTATGAGCTAAGAAAACTTTGTACGCTCAATGGACTTTTCACTCTAGGCTAGGGGTCTCAAACACGCAGCCCATGGGCCACATGCAGCCCGCAGAACTCCCTCCTGCAGCTCCTCCTCCTGTGACAAGACCCAGAGCTCAGGGGTTCCAAACCCCTGGCTGGTTCAAGTGGCCTACGTTCCCTCTGGCTGGGAGCGGGCAGCCAGGCTGCAGCAGCCTGCTCCCCACCCAGGATCCTGTGGACAATGGCACACCAGCAGTGCTTCCTTCTGGGCCACACCCTCTGCTCCCTCTCCCCAGAGGCTTCAGCAGCCACTGCTGAGCAGCTGGGGAGGAGCCAATCACCACAGGGGTGTTGCTGCCCCCAAAATGGGTTTGGGGCCCGAACCCACCCCTCAGCCCAATCCAGCCACTGGGGAAGGGCCTGATCTGCCTGCTGGGGCAGCCAGTCAGGGTCGAATCAGGCTCCTGCTGCACCCAGCCATAAATCACTGGCTTCGGCCCTGGTGGGGGCCACAGTGGGCCTCCATGGTCGGCTGGCCTGGATCACCAGTCCGTGCCCCAGCAGGGGCCACAGTAGGCCACCACTGCTGGCTGGGCCCCAGATTTCTGGTCCTGGCAAGAGCTGCAGCAGGCTGCTGGGGTCAGCTGGCCTGGATCACTGGCTCCAGCAGGGGCCAGAGTAGGATAATGGGGGGTGGAACCAAGGCCCCAGATCACCGGCGCTGGCAGGAGCTGAAATTGGCTGCCGGGGTTGGTTGGATCCCAGATCAACGCCCCCCCCAGGGTCGCAGCTGGCTGCCATCACCATCACTCTGCCCCATCCCTTCCTTCTCTTTTTTTTTCTCTTCCTTCCATCTCTCTCTTTTTTCCCTCTTTCTTTTTTCCTCTCACTTCCTTCCTTCTCTCTTTCCTTCCTTCCTTCCTTCCTTCCTTCCTTCCTTCCTTCCTTCTCTTTTTCCTTCCTTCCTTTCTTCCTTCTCTTTTCCCTTTCCTTTCCTTTCCTTTCCTTTCCTTTCCTTTCGTTTTTCTCTTCCTTCCTTCTCTCTTTCCTTCTTTCTCTCTGTTTTTTCTTTCTTTCTCTCTCTTATAGATGGCTATAGGGATCTGAAACACAATAAATATTTATCCCTGAATACAAATTTCAATGCCAAACTTTATGTACCCGTATTTGAAGAAAGTGACAAACTTGTCTCTTTTACCAACAGATGTTGGCCCAATAAAAAATACTATGTTACCCACCATGTCTCTCTGGTAGAACTAGAACATATGGCCACTTTCCAAATAATGGAGCTTGAACACAGCAACTGAAAAAATGAAAAGATTAAAAAAGATTTCTTATGGATGTGCTGATGTAGCCCTTTATTGCCATATCGGGGTGATAATTTATACTAAAGAGAGGGAGAGGGATAAATATGAAGTTACAATTTAAGTGATAATAATTTGGTTGTGGCACTTGCAAACCAGAAAGACTGTTTTTATGATACAGAGAAATTTAATTTAGTAGTCACCTATACAGATTCAAAATTAGTTTCCAACACCCATTTCCCATTGGTTCCTATTTACACTGATGAGTGGGCACTCTGCTCTAAAGATGAGAAAGCAATTTCTTTGGTTTTCATTACTGCATTGAAAGGTAGAAAAAAACCTTCACACCTTTTTGAGGGCCACTCAGCTGCAAGTAAATGATGTCACAGCTTGTGGAAGTGCCAGTTAGAGCTAATTCTAAGGTGGACGACCTATTTTGCTGTACTCACTGGCTTTATATAAAGGAGATTTGCAAAGTGATCCTGATCTCAGTTACACCTGTGTAAATAAGGAGTAATTCAACTAAAGCCAGCTGAGTTACAACCAGTATGAATTCTGTAGAAGTAACATGATAATTAGATCCTCTGCTTGGGTCTGATTTAGATTAATAGATTCCAAGATCAGAAGAGACCACTGTAATAATCTAATCTAGCGTCCTGTGTGTAAAACAAGCCATAAAACAGAGCTACTTCACTGTTTGATTTCAAGGATATTGATGTAGTGACCAAAGAGATCCAATGAAAAAAACCAGAAATTTCCTAAACCAATTCTTATAACAGAATTTCAATATATTACAAGCCAGGCTGAAGCTAGGAATTACTAGAAATCTCACAAGGGTCAAATATTGTAAGAATTCTAGCCTAATCTCCAGCCAAAAAAGTTTTAATAAGCACCTCAACCTCTGGATGCTTATTTGAACCAACTATTTCCAGCTTTGCCTATTCCTGGCCCCATTTTATCACAAAATCTGTTGCTCAAAGGGTTCAGGAATCAAAAAATTTTAGGAACATAGGAACCTACATCACAATAAATGTTTATACCTGAATACAGGATGATAGATGAAATCCAACTTGGATATGTGTGAGACATTACACATGGGCATTAGGAGTCTAAACTTCTAGCATACACTGATTAAAACTGAATGTGAGAGATCCTCTGGTGAAAAAGAGTTAGGAGTCCCTTTGGATAGCTCAATACAAAAAATTCTTATAGTGCTCATTATGAGGACTAGTGGGAAGAATTGAGACAGTATCTCCTTACCTAAAGAATTCCAGAGAGTCTAGTGAGATAAAAATTCTGAGTTCAGAGGATGACAGTTGAATCCATATGGATACGAATCCCAACTGAAAGAGTATGAATATATTAGTGGAGCTATACTACCAGCCTCCTGAGCAAAGAAAGGAAATTGAGTGCATAACAGTAGGAGAGATCAAAGAGACAGAAAAGCTAACAAAATGATAACAGTGGGAGACTTCAACTACTTATATATAAACAGGTCAAATGGGACAATTTTTAGAGAAACCATTTCTCAACACTATAATGGATTGCTCCTTGGGAGGGCAACTGCTAGAGCACAGAAAAAGAGGAGCTAATCTTCATTAAGTTTTCAGTAGCACTAATTCAAGACGTGACAGTACATGAGCCACAAAATAATAGTGACCATAATATAATTAGATTCCACATCCAAGGGACAGACAGGGTAAAAAAAAGTGATTGACACTAATCTTTAGGAAGGGAGATTACAATAAAATGAGGTTAGTCAAAAAGGCCCTAAAGTTAAAAATGAAAGAGGTAAAAATCCTCAGAAGTATCATGGATGGCCCATAAAAAGCATTAATAAGCATATATTCTGCATAGTGAAAACAGAATCAGGAAGGTAAGGAGAAAACCAAAATGGCTAAATTGCATGGCTCATGAGGCTGAGTGTGTGTGGGGAAATGTCCTTCTAAATTTGGAAATCCAACCCTAATGAAGCCAATGAATAGGGGCATTAATTATACCAGATAATCTGTAAAACAGAAAATAGAAAAGCCATATTGGATTTTGAAGAACAAACAGTTAAAGTTGGAGAGACAAATGATGAGAAAGTCTTTGGGAATGTCTATACTTTTAGCGGGGGGGGGGGGGGGGAGGTCATTTCCAGCTTGAGGACCTATACTTGTGTTAGTATTCATCAAACTAGTGTGCTAATGTAGAATGTAGTCATTACAGTGGAAGATGAAGGTAGGGCTAGCCCCCTGAAATACATACCCAACAGAGAACTGAGGTAAGTAGTCGGTGTGGCTGGCCTGTTCTCCTGCTATGCCTCCACAGTTATATTCTCTTTTTAGTCCACTAGTTCAGTGAGATTTAGCATAAGAATATTTCCTCGAACTGAGAATGACACCCAAGCTTGAAATGTAGACATTCCAAAATAAGAAGTAGGATGCCTTCAAAAGAACCACTGAGTCCATTCAATTACTAAAAATTAAAGAAAGCTATTAAGGAAGATAAGGACATTGCGGAGAAGCTAAATTATTTCTCTGAATCAGTCTTCACCCCAGAGCATGTTCTGTTGATCTCTACTTCAGATTTTCTATTTTACTTATAATAAGGACAGTGCTATAACATATTGGTATATATATAAAGCAGTCAGTCATGAGGCCCAGATGGTATATCTGGAGTTCAGAAGGAGCTTAAGCATGAAATGTCTGAACTGCTAACAAAAATATGCAGTCTCATTAAAAACAGCCACTTTCTAGAGTGTTGGAGGGCAGATATGTTGCATCTCTATTTTAAAAAGTCAATAGGTGTGATGTGCGGGAATTATAGACCAAACAGTCTTATTTATGTACCAGACAAATTGGCTGAAATGATAATTAAAAGCAGAATAACAAAACATCTTAAAGATCATGACATGATAGGGTCTAACCAGCACAAATTCTATAAACTAAAATGTTGTCTTGATAAATATTCAAAATTCTTTGAATGTGTCAGTAGAGTAGTAGATAAAGGAGAGCTAGTTGACGTAATTTATTTAGTCATCTATAAAGACCTTGACAATGTCCCACAGAAAATGCTATGAAAGAATCTTAGTTGTTCTGAGGAGAGAGGCAAAATACTATCATGGATCAAAAACTAGTTAGATAACAAAAAGCAGAGCAGGATTAAACGGAAATTTTTTGTTATGGCAAAAGGTTAACAGCAGGGAGCTTCAAGGTACCAAATTAGGTCCTGTGAAGTTCAATATGTTTATTAATAATCAGGAAAGGAGAGTGATTAGGAAAGTAGCAACATTTGCAGATGACACAGAAATAATCAGGTTAGGCAGAACCGGAAAGCATTGTGAGGATCTCCAAACAGACCCAAACAAGCTAGGTGAATGGTTAAGGTGTTAGCAAATGAAATTCAGTGTTGATATTACAGATCACTGCATACTAGAAGGAAGAAAATTAAATTACTCATACATCTTACAGAGAATTTAAACCCTAAATTAATTGTACCAACTCAATATAGAGTATCATCATAAACACCCTGATGGAGACCTGTGCTCAAAGTGCTATTACAGTAAAAAATTAAAAAAAAGCAAACAAAAGGATATGTTGCATAAGGAATGGGTGGTGAGCAATAGAAAGAGAGAGTTATGATGATTTTATTTTAAAAACGGTGCAGCCTCACCCTCAGTATTGGTGACCCTATCTCAAAAAGGATATTTGCAGAGCTAGAGGGGGTTCAGAGAAAAGTGAAAAGAATGATCAAGGACATAAGAAAACCTTTCATATAAAGAGAAATTGAAAATATTGAGATTATTTATGTTAAAAAACAGATGAATAAGATTGGAAATAGAAAACTGTATAAAATAATGAATACTATAGAGAAGTTAGATCAAGAATCTTTGTTCTTCCTATCCCATAACGAAAGAACCAGGGGATAGTCTCTTACCCCAAAACTTTTGACCCAAGTGAACCTAGAGGCTTAGGTATAATAAATAATGAACCAATCTAATTCTTAAACGTGGTAACAGGAAGTGGTCTGCCCTAGGACATTTGCAAGAGTTTACCGGGGGGTTCATTTAAATCATTGGGAAACGCCATAGATTTACCTACCTAGGTACAGATATAACCCACTGCTCAAAGGATTGATTCTTAGACAATAATTTCTTCAAAAACAAAATATCTCTTTATTAAATGTTAATTTGAATACAATTTAAATTGAAAATCAATATCACAAATATAACAAATGAAATAAGATGCTTGGAACAATAGAAGTCACCATAAACAATAAAACTGAAGTGGTGCACCATTCAATATAACATAAAACTCTAAAATTGCAGTACAGTACTCATAACACACTACATATTTCCTTAGCATATGTTATAAAGTTATTAATAAATAATTGCAGTGCTGTGTGACAAACATACAAGGTTGCAACATACAATATAACACAGAGGGAGAAAGAAACCCTGAATGCATATGTAAAGCCCTAATAAAATGTATTCAAACATCAAACTTATAACAATATAACATATAATTTCCTCTTATATATGTATACAATGGCATTACAATAACACACTTAATAATACTGCTACAAATAAACAATCATAGGCAATCATAGAATGGATTGGGCTAGAAACCATTCATTCTAGTAGAATGGTGAAGTAGAATTCCAATGATTCCAGATCCTATGATATATTTGACCACATCATTAGTCTTTGTCTGTGTTTGAATTCAAGCTAATGCCAAAGATACATCTTCCTTCACTATGTAAGGACTGGTGTTAATTTGTTCAGGATTAAATAATCATAAAATCATAAAACTTTTTATTAAAATTATTAAGGCAAATAATTCTCCATATCCCATTACCTCTTTTCCCAGTCATATCTAACTGACCTGTATACCAATAAGAAAGTGAAGTTTTATTTAGACCACTCTTCTTACATACATTATATTGTCCTACTAATTTTTCATACCAAGGTGCCTGTAGACTTAACTCATTCCCTGACACAACTTTTTTCCTAAAGCATACAATGAATTGTTATCTTTGTACATCCTCCTCATGTATTAATGGTATTAAATAAAACATTACCTATTTTAACATCATTATGGGCCCATTTTATCAATATGGCTTTCTTTTAATCTTTTATCTACTTGGGGGTGTCTCATGTTACAAAAGCATAAAAAGGTTTTCTTTTAAGACCTTGAGTGCAATTGTTTAGTCCCTAGACCATCTTAAAAATCTCTTGTATCAAGTCAATTATATTAAAAGATGGGAAATTCATGAAAGGAAATACTTTTTCACACACTTTATTAAGCTCTAGAACTCATTGCCACATGAAGTCATTGAGAGCAAGAATTTAAGAAGAAAAAAGGGATTGGACATGTACATGGATTTATATGGATAACGACAATACACAATTATCATGATTAATATTAACAAAAATTGTGGAAGAGATATTAAACCTGATGCTTCAAGATTTAAGCCAATCCTATGTTTCAGTGTAGAAGCTAAGTGACGGGCAGGTAATAGAATGACCGGTGAATTTATAAAAATGGGACAAAAATAATTTAGAATATAATTAGATCATATTAAACAATGATATCACATTCAATTTCCTATTTGCAAATATACACAATTTTTTCCCCAAAAATTTTCAAAAGTTGGTTCCTAATTCAATTGCAATAAAATCTGCATAGGTAGTCCTCCCTTGGATATGCAGAGATAAGCCTTTACATGCAAAACATTAAATACATGCATAAATAGTCATACATGGTATCTATTAAAAGTTTTACATGTACAAAATACTCAAGTAACCAGGTAAAATGTTTTTTGTATGATTAATAGTTGAAGAGGCAATTTAGGAATCAACGTTTGTAAACTAGACCCATGGATCACTTTTGGATTCTTCCAGATGTCTTCATGTCATCAGGGCCTGATAATATGCACCCTACAATTCTCATGGAGGTGACTCAGAAGATATCTGATCCATTGGCTATTATCTTTGAAAAATCGTGAAAGAGTGGAGGGATCCCAGAGGAACTGGAAAAGAGCAAATATAGTGCTTATCTATAAAAAGAGAAATACGGACGACCCAGGGAATTACTGACCAACCAGCTTAACCTCTGTACCAGGAAAAATAATGGAGCAAATGATTAAGGAATCTATTAGAAAACATTTAGAAGAGAATAAGGTGTTAAGTGATAGTCAGCATGGATATGTCAAGAACAAATCATGTCAAACCAACCCGATAGCTTTCTATAACAAGGTAACAAGCCTTGTGGATAGATGGGAAGCAGTAGATGTACGTCTTTTGATATGGTCAAATGTAAGTCTTTTGATATGGTCTGATGTGGTATCACATCACTTTCTCATTAACAAACTAGGGAAGTACAACCTAAATGGAGCTACTATAAGATGGTGAAAAATTGGTTGGATATCTGCTCCCAGAGTTAACTGCTCCCAAACTGGTGAAATGGTCTGAAGTAAATAGAATGAAATTCAGTAAAGACAAATGCAAAGTACTCCAATTAGGAAAGAACAATCCATTGCACACATGCAAAATGCCTAGGAAGGAGTACTCTGGAAAGGTATCTCAATGTCATAGTGGACCACAAGCTAAATATGAGTCAACAGTGTAAAGCTGTTGCAAAAAAGCAAACACCATTCTCAGATGTATTAACAGGAGTACTGTAAGTAAGGCATGAGAAGTAATTCTTCCATTCTACTCTGTGCTGATTAGACTTCAACTGGAGTATTGTGTCCACTTCTGGGCGCCTCATTTTGGGAAAGATGTGGACAAATTGGAGAAAGTCCAGAGAAGAGCAACAAGAATAATTAAAGGTCTGGAACACTTGACTTATGAGGGAAGATTGAAAGAGCTGGGTTTGTTTGGTCTGGAAAAAAGGAGACTGAGAAGGGACATGATAACAGTTTTCAAGTACCTAAAAGGTTGTTACAAGGAGGAGGGAGAAAAATTATTTTCCTTAACTATCGATGATAGGACAAGAAGCAACGGGCTTAAATTACAGCAAGGGAGATTTAGGTTGGACACTAGGGGTACCTCTACAATTTACCCTGCGTCTACACTACAGTTTTCTCAAGTCGACTGAAGGAACTTGCTTAAGTCAACTTAATGAAAATTAAGTCGACTTTATTAAACCTAGATTTAATTCGACTTAAGGCTTAATTCAACTTTTTAAAGTCGAATTAAGCCAGTGTAGAGGTGGGATAGCCCTAAGTCGACTTAGGGCTATCCCAGGACTGCACCAATGCCCTCCCTGCTGGGGGGGGCACAGAGGGAGCCTGGCATACCCCCCCAAAGGGCTGGGCAGAGCCCTGCCCACCTTGCCCCTATGCGCTACCAGAGTCCCTGACCCCCTTTGCCCCATTGTACCTATGTACAATGAGGCAAAGGCTGAGCCCCCTGGCACTGGGCAAGGGGTGCTCCCCTGCCCCCGTGGACCTGCCCTAGGTCCCCCTAGCCCCTAGAAGTCGACCTAGGTGTCCAGTGTGGACGCTCTAGGTCGACTTTGTAAGTTCCCCCCAAAGTCGACTTAAAATTTAAGTGTAGACTCACTAAGTCGACTTAAATTTCCAAGTGTAGACATAGCCTAGGAAAATATTCCTAACTGTCAGGGTGACTAACCAGTGGAATAAGTTGCCTAGAGAGGTTGTGGAATCTCCATCATTGGACATTTTTAAGAGCAGGTTAGACAAATACCTGTCAGGGATGGTTTAAGATGGTACTTGGTCCTTCCATGATTCCAGGGGGCTGGACTCAATGGCTACATCTACACTAGCAATTTAAGTCAACTTAAGTAGTCTTAAATCGACTTAAATTAAGCCGCGTCTACACCTCGCTGTAATTAAGTCGACTTAAGCAGCTTATTATTTATTTTAATTTATTTATTTACTTAAGGTCCTTATTCTATAAGTCGACCTAGGGCATGGTCCCAGGGAGAAGGAAGCTGGGCTCCTTTCTCCCCAGGACCACAGGTCCCAGGCAGAAAGGAGCCGCGAGGCTCCCTTCTAGTCGGGACCGCTCGGATCCTGGGCAGAAAGGAACCATGGGGCTCCCTTCAGCTCGGACCACTCGGGTCCCAGGGAGAAGGGAGCGCAGGGCTCCCTTCTGGCTGGGACCCAAGTGGTCTTGGCCAGAAGGAAGCCCCGCTCTCTTCTCCCTGGTCCCATGGGGGTCCAGGCAAGAAGGGAGCAGCGCTTCCCGGACAGGGGATCCCAGGAGGTTCCCCTGTCAGCTGGAGAACCAGCAGCTGCTAGCCCCGTGCTCCAGCTGACAGGGGAACCTCTGGGGATCCCGTCAGCTGGAGCGCCAGCAGCTTCCTTCTTGCCCAGACCCATGGGGGTCTGGGAAGAAGGGAGCCTTTGTTCCCTTCTCCCCAGGACCAACGTGGAGGTCCCGGCAAGAAGGGAGCACCGGTTCTGACCCGCGGCTCCCTTCTGCCAGGAAACCACGGGTCCCAGCAAGAAAGGAGCCATGGCTCCCTCTTTGCTGGGACCGGCGTGTGTCCCAGGGAGAGAGGATCCTGGATCCCTTCTTGCGGGGACCCCAGCTTCGTGGGGAAGGGACCCGTGAGTCCCTTCTCAGCATAGAGCCACAAAGCCTTGACTACACTTGAAAAGTTAAGTCGACTTGTTAAGTCTTCATAACAAGTCAATTTAACTTTTCAAGTGTAGACATAGCCAAGGACCTCTCATGGTCTCATCCAGTTTCTATGGCTATATCTACACTTACTAAAATTAGTTCGAATTAGTTAGTTCGAACTAAGTAATTCAAATTAATTTTAGTTAGTTCGAATTAGCTTAATTGAATGGCACTTGCTTAGTTCGAATTAGCAATCTCCATTTATTTCAATGGGCTGGTTAGTTTGAACTAAGAAATTAGTTCAAACTAACATGGCCACATTGATTAATTCGAACTAGTTAGTTCGAATTAACCCTTACTTCTAATACCATATTCGAAGTTATTAGTTCGAATTAAGGAAGCCCTTAATTCAAACTAATTAAAGCCTAGTGTAGCCATGGCTTTAGTTAGTTCCAATTAAGTTTCCTTAATTCGAACTAACTTGCCAGTGTGGACGTAGCCTATGATTCTATGATAAGACCTCAATCCTACAAAATTGGAAGCATAGAAGGAGTGCCTAAAATCCTGCTCCCGCAAATGACATTGCATAAATATAGTAGACAACCTACACAGAGTCCCTTACCTATTTGAGGCTTAAATGTATAGTATGATATTGTTACATTCTTCAGAAATATGTAGATGAATTCAGTTCAATATTGCTTTCGTTTACTACTAATAAAAGTTTTTAAAATATATCAGTTCAGATTTACTACATCCGCGAACAGCATAATAGAATACTAAATACAAGTCATCTTAGGTATTTATTACAGACATAGCATAATTTGAATTTAAATTGTCATTGCTCTGCTTACACAATAAGTATCTTTTAACGAAGTATTGCATCTAAATATTGCATCAACTATCCCTGTTTTCATTGCTCCTTGGTTGTCTGAAGCATGGTCTGCAAAATGTGAAGATTTGAATTAGAGTCAGAAAATCATAATGGGAATTCCAAACCTCAGAGTGTTAAGCAGATCTATATCTAAAGAACTAGATTTGAAAGTCATTAAAAATATATTCTGAAGTTTTAGCTTTAGTTTTGTTCTTCAGATTTTTAGTACATGGTTTCAGCTTCATGTACATAAGATTTTTGTGTCTTCTCTTGTGTGCAGACACACACATAAATAAACATATGTCTGTTGTCAAGGGTAATAAAATAGTTACATATTTTGCCATGACTTATTTCAGATCCTTTTACTATATAAAACTGGACCCATTTAATTGAGTTTATGCATATGTGCGCATATGTGTGTGTGTAACACAAAACAGAAATGATTTGATACTGAGAATTTCCCCCCCCCCCCCCTCAAATGCTTCTTAAACTGTCTCTGGGGAAATAAAGTGGCTTTTTTGCCCATTTCTCATTATGGGAATCTAATGAGATCTTTAATTAGTATCATGATTTTTTTTCTTCTCAAAGTTTATAGTTATCTTTCATTATTTTTCAGTTTATTTCTCCACTATGTGTCAGTCATATTATTTCTCTAACATGATGTATGCAGGGGTAACTTGACTTGGATTTTGTTCCATTTATTCTATCACCAAAATATCTGTGACCAAAGCAACCAAGAATCATCAGTTTCTTTTTATTAATATTCAGGTCATCTAAAGGGGTAGTTTCTCAACAACAGCTATCTATAATCCTTCTAATATTGGGATCCTATACCCAATGTATGGAACACCCATTTAAAGACAAACCATAACTTTCTCCTCATTTTTCTTGGTAGTTTCTTTCACTTCTGAAATTACAACTATTTTAGAGGAAATTATTTTCTCCTTTCCCCCTGAGTGTGTGTCCATGTTGTGTAAGAATTCTTGTGTTCTTTTGCAAATATAATGAAAGCTTTAACCTACTGCCTTGTGAAATGATTAGTGGAACATAGGGTGCATGTACACTTGTAAATTAAGTCAACTTAAGCTTGCTTAAGTCGACTTAATTTACTCTGCGTCTACACTACATTTTCCTTGAGTCGACTTAAGCAAGCTGCTTAAGTCGATTTAAGGAAAATTAAGTTGACTTCACTAAACTTGGTTTAAAGTTGACTTTAGGCTTAAGTCAACTTTCTAAAGTCGACTTAAGCCAGTGTAGACCTTGAGTAGCCCTAAGTCGACTCTAAGTCGACTTAGGGCTCTCCAGGACTCCCCCACTGCCCTCCCTGCCGGGGGGGGCACACAGGGAGCCTGGCATGCCCCCCCACAGGGCAGGGTAGAGCCCTGCCCACCCTGCCCCTATGCCCTCCCAGGCTCCCTGTCCCCCTTTGCCCAATTGTACCCAGGTACAATGGGGCAAAGGCTGAGCCACTTGGCACTTGGCAAGGGGTGCCCCCTACCCCTGTGGACCTTTCCCAGGTCCACCTAGAAGTTGACCTAGGTGTCCAGTGTGGACACTCTAGGTCAACTTTATAAGTTCCCCCCTAAGTCGACTTAGCTAAAGTCAACCTAAATTAACAAGTGTAGACATAGCCATAGAGCCATTAAGGACACAATGGTTGTATTCCCTATGTCCTTAATGGCTCATCGGGATACTCCCTGGGCCCATTGTAGCTGGCACATTCCTTAACATTAAGGAGACAATGGTTTTACACAGCCGCATCTCTCAGACATTTCCATAAAATCACACAAGTTAAAGTATAGATATAACAACAAATTCCTAACTAAACTAACTTCTAATCCAAATACAATTCCTAGACATAAACTATATAATCATTCCCAGCAAATTACTACTTTTCTATTGATACCACACATGACATTGCTCCTATGGATTATAGCATTTAGGATATATGGATAGAAAATAATATCATAAATGCTTCCCTAAATCCAGACAGCGTCACACCCTGCCCACATGCCCTGCCAGGGTCCCTGTACACCTTTGCCCCATTGCACACAACGGGTTCCCCCCCCCGCCACTGTGGACCTGCCCTAGGTCTCCCTAGCCCCTAGAAGTCGACCTAGGCATCCAGTTTGGATGCGCTAGGCCGACTTTGTAAGTTCCCCTTTAAGTCGACTTTAATTTTAAGTGTAGACTCACTAAGTCGACTTAAAAGTGCAAGTGTAGACATAGCCAATATGCCCTAGACTAAATGGGTCACCCTGAATTTACAGATAGTAGTCTCCCTTGAGAGGAGGATTCTAATGCATCAAGAGGGGTAAATGTAGGAGTAGGAGAGGAGTTTTTAAGTTAAATGCCAATGTGTACACAAGAAGAAATGGATAATAATTAGCCATCAATAAGTTTAGGCTTGAAATTAAGTGAAGGTTTCTATCCATCAGAGAAATTAAGTTCTGGAACATTCTTCCAAAGAGAAAGAGAGGTGAAAAACTTAACTGGCTTCAAGCCTGAACTTGATATGTTTATGAAGGAATGGGACGATGAGACTGCCTATAATGGCATGTATCCGATCTGCAACCGCCAGCTGCAAATCTCTCGAATGGCTGGTATTGGGTTATTAGATGGAAAGGGCTCGGAGTCACTACAGAGAATTCTTTCCCAGGTTTCTGGTTGATGGGTCTTGTCAACATGCTCAGGGTCTAACTGATCAACATATCTGGGATCAGGAAGGAATTTTTCTCCAAGTCAGATAAGTTGAGACCATGGAGGGTTTTTTCCTTCTTCTGCAGTGTGGGGCATGGGTCATTTGAACTATGAGTCACTTAAACTAGTGTGAATGATGGATTCTCTTGTAACTTGAAGTCTTTAAACCATGATTTGAGGACATCAGTAACTCAAACAGAGATTACATTATTACAGGAGTTTGGACTAGATGATCATGATGGTCCTTCTGACCTTAAAATTTATGAGTAAGTGATGCTAACCCAGGAATCAGGAACTGAGTCCTAGGATCTTGTTTTGTCTGAGCAATTCTGAACTCTGTTTACAGGACCAAGCTCGACTGTAATGGTGCAGAATTGACTTTGCAGTGAGGCCTGACTGGACCACAAGCAGCAGCAGTGCAAAATTATCTTCATAGCACTCAGTGGGGTGGGGGCTGTGGCAACAGGTCAAAGCTGACTACACAGTACTCCACAGAGAGGGTGGTGCATAGCAGATATTGCATCGAGGATTTACCAGCCTGGTGTCAGCAGAATTAGTGTCACAGAACTGGACCAGCCAGCTGCACATTGCAGGGGACATGATGCTACAGACTTCTCTGGGCAGGATCAGGCAGGCAGAGGAGAGCAACCTCAGATGTCCCCTGACTACCACTGAGTCTAACTGGACCTGAGATTGGGATTAAGGTGGGTAAGGACTGTTTGTGACTAAATCTTGGGACCTCAAGAAGCTGGAGAATTAATATATTAAAACTGTGCTGTGGGCCATACTCCTGATAAACTGATTGCTTTTTGTTATATGTAAATATATATGTGGTCATCACCCTTCTTTTCTTTTTCCCCTTTTCCCTCAAATGAAAGGTGGTTTTTGTTTCCTGTTCCCAAAGACTCTCAGTGCTTGGGAGTGGAAAAGAACCACCACACGAGTGACCACGGAAATTATATGTTAACTTCCCAAAGCCAAAAGTAGGAGTATGACTATGGGTGTGGGGTTGAGCCATAGATCCATAGTTTTAGAAAAGGACCTTGAGATAGATTGAACTCACCTCTTGTCACTGGCATTGGCACTCAGCAGATGGACCTAGATAATCTAGGTGTGTTTTATGCTTTATTCCTGACCATCGAGAACTATACTCAACACTTTGGGCATGATGTAAATGGAAGACGCAAGACGGTCTTACTCCCACTTAGTTTCAGGCACCAACAATGATAATTATCAGCTATAGCCACTATATCTGCATTCAGAATACTCTCAAGTACGTCAAAGAAGTGTGATTGAATGGCGAGGCATATGTTGTCTACATAAACCGACTTGTGAGACCTAGTGTATGGCAGGTCATTTGAATATAAGCTGAATAACATTGGCGATAATACTGAACCTTGCAGGCGGCCATTCTTCTGGTGTCTGGTGTCTCCATGCATTGTTCTATCACCAATATGCACATGAAAATGGTGATTTCTCAGAAACAGAGGCAATGCACATATTAGCCAACTTGGCATGGTTCTAGACAATTTCACCCAAAGGCCTGTGTGCCAAACTGAACCATAAGCCAAAGTCAGGACAAGGAAAGCCAAACTAGTCTTTAGTTTGTTGGAATCCATTCTCAATTAAATGTATAAGTGCCAATACTTGGACACATGTTCTATGACTGTGGCAAAAACCAGGTTCTTCTGGTGCCAGAATGTCTTCTCCTGATGGTGAAATTATTTACAAAATCAGATGCTCAAGCACCTGAGAGCACATTCTTAGAAGTGAAATTGGCCTGTAGGTCAAAGAGAAATCATTCCCAGGTTTCAGCAAGGCTATGCACTTTGCTTTATTCCAGTTGCTACGCAATCTGGATTCCCACAGAACTCTGTTTCAAAACTGAACAAGTCATTCTTGAGCACAGGAATTCAAATATTTCATGAATTCAGGTGCAAGTCTATCATATTTAGGAGCTATACCCATTTTTAAATCCTTTAGCCTTTTAGTCATTTCCAAATAAATGAATGATTCCATCTGACTATTGGCTGGATTACTCCTTAGAAAATGCTACATCTCATCATGTACCTGTTATTTGACAACTCTGTCAACAAGAGCTTTGGCAACCTTCAACAGATGACTGACAATCTGATTTTGGAGTAAAACTGCTGGCTGACTTTGTGCACATGGACATTGAACAGCATCTACCCAATGAATTAAATTGCAGTTTTTCTGGCTGGACGGTGTAAAGTCAAGCACCGCTGTCACTTCTTCCCATTGAGGCTGGTGAGCAGCATACAATGATTCTATGAGATGATCCACAGTCTCTAGGGCTATGTCTACACTCACAAAGTTAGGTCGACATACTTAAGTCGACTTTCTAAAGTCGACTTTAAGTCGACCTTATTAAGTCGACTTAGAGAGTCTACACAAGACTCTTAAGTCAACTTAAAGGGGCGCCTATTAAGTCGACTTAGAGAAGGGAGCCGGGAGAGCCGCCCACCGCTTCTCAGTCCCGGCAGAGCCAGCTGTGCACCAGCTGACTCTGCCAGGAGGAGCCGCGAGCAGCTTCTTGGTCCCGGCAGAGCCAGCCGTGCACCGGCTGGCTCTCTCCGGGACAAGTCGCTCGTCTCCTGGGCTCTCCAGCCAGGGTTCCAGTGGGGGATTCCCTCCTGCTGGAGCCCTGGCTGGGAAGCCCTCCTCCCTAGAACCGCGGGTCCCCTGGCAGAGAAGCCACGAGTCTGAGGGGAAGGGAACAGGGGCTCCCCAGGTGACAAGGGAGCCACGGTGGCTCCCTTCTGCCATGCGGGGCTCCCTTGTCCCCCCTGCCCTAAGTGAACCAAGTCGACTTATGGCAGCTACACTGGCTATGTCGACTTAATAAAGTCAATTTAGACACTAGTTCAAATTATTACGAGGTGTTATTAATTCAAACTAGTTTTTCCTTAATTAGATTTAAGGAGCAGCTTAAGACAAATTAAGGAAAGCCCAGTGTAGACGTGGAGTAAATTAAGTTGATTTAAGCCTGCTTAAGTCAACTTAATTTATAAGTGTAGACGCACCCTAGATCTGCTCAATAAATCTGCACAATCTTCATACATATAATGCACCCTAGCTGGAAGTCATAGGGAACTGTTGCACTTTCAGCATTAAAAATGGCACAACAGAAATGACAGTTTGCATCTTCCATGCAGATGATGTTTAATGGAATGGTTATAATGCTCCATTCTAAGTACTCTGTAAAGGAGCCCCAGTCTGTCTTCTGGAGGTTCTTTCTAGGCTTCGGTGCACTTCTTATAATCAGAAGACACTTTCCCATCTGAATTAATGACGGACAGTATTGACAATGTGGAAAATCATTAAGTACAGTATATGCTGTGAATGATTGGCAAATGAAGTGGCCCTGTTCCTATTCTAATGTGCTTAATGGAAGGTATCACGCTTAGGGTCCTGGACCAACACAAGATCATTATTTGTTGCCTACTCCAACAGTTGCTCACCATTTGTGTGGAGAGTCATATAATCCCACTCTCTATGTTGACTGATTGGCAGAGGAAGTATTTCCCTTTCCTACAGCTCTTTTGGTCTAGACTGTGACTTGAAGCACAGCCCTGGAGAGTAAGATTTCTTTCCCTACTTCCCTTTGCCATTAAGAAGGAATAAGTTACTTCCCCACTTTGTATGTAGCAACTTACTCCACCCCTTCTCACCAGGGCTCCTCCCTGGGCTCATCCCTGTCCCCATTCATTCATTTGCACTGGGGAGTATTGAATGAGTGGTCCCTTTCTTTCCTTGCTGTGGCAAAGAGAAAAGCTTAACAATGCTAAATAAGGATGCAAGGCCACCCTTAATTTCTGTATGAAGAAAGCTGGTGAAAATGTCCAAATGTTGACTTTGAGATCATTTATTGTTGAAAATTCAATTTGATCATCTATTCCTCCCCAAAAAAACTTTATCAAAGCATTATACATTTTTCACCCAGTTCTACTTGGGTCCTTTTTAAAAAACTGTTTTCATGAAAGTAAAGGAAAAAATAATATTCCCTAAAGCCACAAAATATATAGACACATACACTTATATATCAGTGCATCTGTTCTAATGGGTAATGACTCTACTCTTTAGGACTACCAGAGCAGGTCTACACTGCCCGCTGTTTTTGGCTGCAATCGAAGGGAGATATGCAAGTTACCTAAAATAACTTGTGTATCTCCCTCTGACTTCCCTATGCCTATCAGTTAAAGGGAGATGGACTTCCCCATTGACTGAAGGGGTCTTTGCAGACCTGATCAGTTGATTGGAAAGGTTGATCTGTTAGTAGTGATTTTGTCACCATCAGTAAAGACTAGCCTCCAGTCTAACCAAATTTATGGTGTTTTGGCTACTAGCACAGAATCCAAGAAGTCTGAAATGGAATTACCAGTTGACCATTCAATATAGGATTTTTTCAGACAATTTATTACATTTGTTGCCCAGACTTATTTTATTTATTATTATATTAACTTATTTTAAAGTTACTTCATTTTGCATTGAAAACTCCAAGATCACATTTATTTGTGTTCTGTGCAGCATTTTTAACTTAAGGTAAATATGCTAACATTAGCATTTTATGCCATTTAGAGAGAGTTTTTTCTTTAATTAATTTTCCTTCAATAGATATTAAAAATGAGGCCACATTTGATTTAGGGCTATATTTTCAAAGGCATCTTTAAAATTTCATGCACAAGTTTTGCACATATAAAATTGTGCCACATTTTGAGAAACCAGGTTGAAGCCCATTTCCAATTTTGCCCTATATAATTCAAATAAGCATATCCAAACCCTGCTCTTATTGAGATGACACAGATCTGAGAAGTCTTGAATAAGAAAAATGTAACAAGTCAGAAATATTGAAAGTTGTTAACTCAAGGCCATATACTGCACTTTATCATCTGCTCCTCCCAGTGAAACGGACCGGAGTTGTGGCATGAATTCAAATAAAGGTTGACATAGGGTTCTAAATTTTTCTTTGGAGAGTCCTATTAAAAAAAAGTGGCAGAACTTGGAAGTAGCTCTTTAATTGATCTTTGTAAATTATCTAGATAATAATGTAACTAGATTAATTGAACATTTGGATTGTAAAGTCGTTGACTATAGCTGTTCAATAAATCTGCTGATAACCAGCCAGAATCTGAGGATATAGAAAGCCGTGAAAGGGGCTTTTGAAATACTGAAGTTGAAAGTGGGGTAGAGTCTTTTATAGAGAGCTAGACGTATGATTAACAGAACAAAAAGATTATCTTGCACAGAGTGCCACATTTCAACATTGAGGGGGAAACTGGCACATCAAATTTGTACGACAAAAGAAAAAAGGTTTATCAGTACTTAAAACAAATTATATAATGACTAATGTCAATGCTTGGAGAAACTAAGTGAATAAAAAAAGAGTCAAAGCATAAAGAATGGCGTAGTTCAACCACCAGATGAAACATTCAAAGGAAATTAAAAGCGTAAAAGAACAATCAAAATAATTCTCATTCTCATGCTCTGAAGCTCATATCCCACAAACATTCCAAACTATGAGATAGATAGATAGATAGATAGATAGATAGATAGATAGATAGATAGA
>ML685787.1:1472845-1539469 GCA_007922175.1 Pelusios castaneus
GATAGATAGATAGATAGATAGATAGATAGATAGATAGATAGATAGATTTTCCATTATTACCATTCTAAACAACACACTGGGTAATATCAAGTCCCTTGACCTATTGAATTGATCATAGGTACTACTTCCAGAGATGGGATTCAGCATAAAAAGTGCCAATAACCTTGAAAATGTAAACGTATTGGCTTGAAACATTGTCTCTGACTGTCCTAATGGTTGCTAGCAATTTACAATCACCTTACAGCCATTCATGGAAAAGTGGTATGTCTCTAATGCCGTGCTTTCTAGTATGGTAAGTCAGCTGAGTGTCTTCCTTGTACATATGCTGCAGCCTCTGTACTACAGGAATTAGTATGAGACCAAAGATATAAAGTTTAAACCACAACTCTCTTTATTAGATGCATAATGAGATTGGTCCTACAGACTCTGATCATACAGATCCAGAGCATGCCTGCATGGTATGAGGCCTTTCACAGTGGATGTATATCTGTTGATTACACCTGACAAAGTCTAAAGAGAGTATCACAAGATGCTACATCTCTCTTGATTCTTGAAACCTCTCCCAACAAATAACATCTCAAATAAGCAATAACCAGAACCAGGCATAACAGATATTACCTTGCCCGCCTTGTTCCCCTGTGTAAAATTATTTCACAAGTCTTCGTATTGTGCTGTCATGCACTCCTGAGGTTTATTTCTTATTCATTCACTTTCAGGTGATTCTGATACAATCTGCCATGTCTTGCAAATATAGTTTGCACTTAGCAATAATGGAATATGCTGATTTATCAGGAAGACTAAGAACTTCTGGAAATTTGGGAAAGGCATCCATTAGTAGGAGATATGATTATATCTGCCAAATTTAAAAGTATCTATAGCTGTCCCATGGTAGATCAGAAATCTCAAAAGACCATAATGTTTCTTGGAGATTACTTGGCCTACTTTCCTGACATATTCTGCATTCCTCTGTAAGGTGTTCTACATAGTAGATCATAACAGGCCAAAACATTATCTACCTGATTCACATAATACTCTGATGCAAGCAGGTAAGTAGTTCCTGCTTTGTATTCTTAAAAATAATTATCTTGTCAACAACTATTAACAAACTTTGTTGTAATGAAATAGTGTTTTTTACAGCCCAATATGGCTGCAGTTTGGTCTTCTGCATATCCAGCCCTCATGTACAATGTTGTATAAAGCTTACCTTACAGGATCTTTCTGTGGGTCCTCCTTTGGTTTATTTAATAAATCTGCGCTGAGTGTAGAGGCGGCCTCAACTTCCTCAACATTTTACTCTTCATTCTTTGTTCACCCCATACCCTCTTCATTACTAGTAGGATTTTATTTTTTATTACCCTTTAAAGTGAGTTGAAATTTAGGACATGCAAGAAGTGCAGGATTGGATTTATGATCAAGACAGAGCAATTGTGAAAGTTGCTCAAGATTTACCATTGCCATGTTTTTGTTTTTTAATCATTTCCTAATCTGTGTCCACTTATCCTCATCTCCAACTCCTCCTTTCATAACCACCTAAACCTTTCTGGTACATGCTGATATGTTAGAAGGCCAGAAGATTGTTTTCATACCAATTATTAAAAAGCTGTGTAATTCAACTCAGTTACATCAAGTGCACAGAAATCTCGGTTCCACCTCACACCCGTAATGGTGGAATAAGCCTACAGTATGTCAGGTGATTTGTTTGTCAGCTGACTTGGCTGTCTCTGCTAGGGAAACCTTCTAATTGAGTCCATTCATTCCTAATAAGCTGATCCCAAACCTAGGATTTTACTTAAAACTTGTTTATGAGAGAACAAGGGTATTTACTGATACAATGCAAAATAAATGTCCTCTGGTATTTTGAAAGTAGCCTAAGTTTTGTGACTGATTTATTAACATCATTTTACTGAGACTGGATTTAAATCATCAGGAGAAGTTGCTGATAAGGCCAGAAACATGGGACTATATTCTATTTTTATCTGACTGACTGTTTTGATCCAAAGAACGCTGATTTACTTGTCAGCATCTGTATAGTAGAAGCTGAAGTACTTCAATATGCTTGCTTTGCCACTGCAAAATTGTAGTCTTCTATTTATTTTCCCCAGATGGTCATAGCTACTGTAGCATACAGCAGATCAACTATTTTTTACTTCAAATGCATCTTCTTACACTGAATGACACCATATTCCAAGGACATAGGATCGAAATCCATGTTCTCTTCTGCTTCAAAAACAAACCACTGGGGAAAAGCTGTTAATAATTTGCTATTTAAAGCTTTGCTTTTCACTTCTTGTGTGAAAATAAAGCAGGTGGAGGAACTGTATGTATTTTCTGATTAGTAAAATTTGGTCTTGGGTTAAGGTTACTTCATACACGTTAAACATGAGACAGAGACAAAGCTGTTGCCAATTCTCTACAGAGTCTCTTACTATGGAAATCCAGAGAGATAAAGATGAAAAGAATTTGCCATCTTTTTGCTCTGCCAGTCTATATTCATACTTTATTTAAACACTTTCAATTAAAGCATCTTGACAGCTGTTTTGAAACGTGAAGGAGAAAAAAAAAGTGAGGTTTCAAAGATTACCAGAAGTGCAAAATCTGAGCCAGATTGTTTTTTTTTCATAATCTTTTCCACTGTTACTTTTCTGTTCATTCTTTTGTGTCCAGTAATATTTTGGTGTTTAGCATGTTGGTTACAGTAGCTAAGTGTTAATTGGTTCTCTGGCATGTCATGCCTAGATTAACCTGATTAATTAAAACAGGAAGCACCATCCTGAAGCAGCATGAGTAATGCACTGGTGTTGATGCCTCAGGTTCAGTATATAATGAGACTTCTAGCTGCAGGCAAAGAGAGACTGCATGCTTTCCTGTCTCTGGCATGGAACAGAATTAAACATTAACTCTGTAGCAGACCCCTGCTTATCAGCAACCTTGCTATTACTACACCGACCCTGACGTGCATAAGCAATATTTTCATCCACTTCCCAAGAGATTTATCTGGCTGTTGAAGTAGAAAATGAATATTTTACAGTTCACTTGTCTGATCAATTACCTACAAGCTGCTTCAGTATTTTATAGCCAGTGGGAGAGCAGTGTAGGTGATGATAGAGAAATCTGGAGGGAATCTGTTAGCCAACTACAGAAAAGTGAATAAAACTGTGAATGAGCCATCAGTAACACTCTTTTGTTCATAAGGGTCTAGCCAGAAATTACAGTGTAACCAATTAAAGTACACAAATGATAATCAGCAGAATGTGAATTCCAGAGGTAAAGAAATTTGACTGGTTGATTGGAGGATAATGAAGTGCAGAATGGTTCAAAGCCTACCTCTTCTCAGTGAAACATCTCCCATAGTACTTTATATACCATTTTTGTCTTTTAGATAATTGGAAGAAAATCTTTTCTGTAGACACATCGGGAATTAAACCAACTAAAGAAAGTTAAATTGCGTATACTTGATAGATACAGTGTTACCATTCTCAGTGCAGCAAGTTTCAACAACACAAATTCCATGGGATTTATTTTAATAGGAAAAATTAATGTAGGCAATTCAGTTTAAAAATATTATATATTTCATGCTGGATAATTTAGTGAAATATCTCTCAAAACTCATTTGATATGAATTATGTTTCTTCTCTAGATATCTACAAGTGAAACAAATTAGAATGTGTTATTTACAGTGCAGAGACATGTTCAAAATAATCATTTTAAATAGCTAAAGCATTGAAAAGTTTCTTGTTTTATCCACTGTCTGTGTATGTGCTTGCCAGTACAAAACACAGCCAGTTTGACTGGCCCAAAAGTATTAAACACATCAGTCTCAAACTTATAGACTGCTTTGTGAGAAAGTTAATTTCATGTTTGTAGCAAGCAAATAAAGTTTGATTTGGTTAGTGTTAATAACAAATGACTTTTCGAGCAAAATGTATTTAAGACTTTCAATACAGTATGAGAATGAGGAGTGATTTTTTTATATATATTCATCAAGATAAACATTTAAATGAATACTGTTGATTTACTGTTGAATAGTGGCTTCATATTAAAAAATTAATCAACTGCAGTAGCTTAGGTGTATATATATATATATATACACACACGACAAACAAATTTATTTATCGCATGAGCTTCCATGGGAAAAAAATCCCACTTCGTCAGATGCTTTGAAGATGGGAAACTTACAGAATGGGAGTAATTTATGAAAGTATAAGTTCTCCAGAATGTAAAGATATTGACAATTGTCCACTTCATTGTATCTGCACCAAAGCTCATCAAATAAAGGGAAAGTATATTTGAACTTGTTTGTGAAATATGTTTCAAAATTTGATTTGTTCATATTTGTGCCCTTTAGATTCTTTTTTTCCATTAACCCTTCAATGACTGGCTTCTGTTTATATCAAGGTTGATAAACCCTGGTTCTAGCCAGATCTTGGCAGCTTATGCCTTGACCCAGCATGTTGTTCCACACGATCAGTCCTATGCACACTGTAATTGACTTCTGCACAGAACAACAGTTAGCATTTGGTTCTTCTCAACATTGCTTAATGGATTTACCCATAGTGGGGGCTTGGAGAATATGTAGTTTTAGGAAAATAGGAGAACGAGTTAGTATAATTTTTATATGAATCTTATTTGCTTGTCATAATTTAAGCTTTTTGGTGGAATGGTTTTTTCTTCCTACTTTTCTATATCATTTTCATCTGAGACTATATAAATAATAATACACATTAAAATTTTAATATCAAAATCCTAAAACTCTAAAAACTTGGATCCAACTTTTCTTGAAGTTGAAAAATGTTTGAGCTGTGGGGTTTTTGTTTGTTCTCATTTTGATCTGCTTCTGTACAACCTGTCTCTTTCAGGGTCAAAATATCATTTGAGAGACTATTCTTTTTATATATCCAGCCAGATGTAAACTAAAAGTACAGAATATCATGTAAAAGTAGTCTTGAAAGATTTCCAGTTCATTTTCTACATCAAAGAATTTTATATATGACCTGAACCTTTTCAAATGTATACATGTATCTATCAGTACTGTCTTTCACTATTCTTTTTATTCACCAAAAAAATCTGCATTTATTAACGTCAAGCTGTCTGGAATGGCTCAGCAGGGATCTGCAACCTGCGGCTTCAGAGCTGCATGTGGTTCTTTGACTGTCCCTTGGAGCTCTGGGCCACTCCTGCCACTGAGCTACCCAACACCACCAGGGGACCCAATGGGGGCCCGCTCCTGATTCCCCCCACCAGGGTATCCTGCAGCAGGCACCGTGGCCCAGCTCCCGACTCCTCCCAACCGCCACCAGAAGGCTACACCCATTGCGGCTCCCCAAACATTTGGTTATTGAAGAAATTTTTTAAATGGCTCTTTTTATCTTTTGGGTTGCCAACCCCTGGCTCAGGAGCAGGAGTACCAACTTTGGGGCAGACTGTCAAGAAGCAGGACACATATCCCAAATCGGTTGTGAGTTCTTTACTTAGATGTCACCAGACAAGTATCAAGTGCGAATTCCTAAGACCTACAACACTCTTAACATGGAATCCCTTGAATACTCTAGTTAGTTCATTACAAGTGTTGTTTTGGTTTGATACAGATGTATTAACTAAGAAAAGAAATGAGAGTTTTTTACAGGGTAAAGCAGGAAAACATGCACACAAATGTATTACAGTCTTAGGTTATGTCTACACTTGTCAAAATAACTCGACTTTTTTTAAGTCGACTTAGCATGTCTACACTATAAAATTAAGTTGACTTAGAGTGGACCTTGCCAAATTGACTTAGAACATCCACATTGGATGCCTAAGTCAGGGGCTAGGTGGATCTGGGACTGGTCCATGGTGGCGGGGGGCACCCCTTCCAAAGTGCCAGGGGGCTCAGCATTTGCCCCATTGTACCCTGGTACAATGGGGGCTGAGCAGGACAGGGACAGGGGAAGGGTATAGGAATGGGGTGGGCAGGGCTGTGTCCTGCCCTGTGGGTGGGCATGCCAGGCTCTGGCTGTGCCAAGCACCCTGACAGGGAGGTCTGTTGGGGAGCCCTGGGGCCCTTTAAGTCAATTTAAAGTTGATTTAGGGCTAATCTGTGTCTATACTGGCTAAGTCGACTTTATAAAGTCGACTTAGCCAGTAAAGTTGACTTTAAAGTAGGTTTAATCAAGTTGACTTAAAATTTCCTTAAATCGATTTAAGCAGCAATTTAAGTCGACTTAAGGAAATTGTTGTGTAGATGCAGATTAAATTAAGTCGACTTAATCAGGCTTAAATTGACTTAATTCACAAGTGTAGATGCACCCTTAGGTTCTAAAAAGTAACAGAAGCTTCTATAATATGCAAGCTTTATCTGTCCTTTAGAACTAACCTAAGGCAAGCATTGGAGATCTTTTGCTTCTGTTTAGTGATCCTTGCCCCTGAGAGTATAAACAGCCTGAGGATAACAATTTCTTCTTGATTGGGATATTTTTATTCCTTTCCTTCAGACCTCAATCTGATGGGATGAGTGCTTGTGTATGTCTGCTCTTCATGAGTGTGGGAGGAGTGATCAACAAAGTCTTTTGCCCACTAATGTTCCACAATGGTTCATCCAGTGCCTATGGGCCTTCATTTCTTGGGCAGAAGATGATACCTCTTGTGGTCAACTAGTATTTCACACTTGGTCATTCTTCTTTCCTGACTGGGAATTTTAGAGAAAACACTTTTTTAGTTAGGGAGAAAATACTTGCATGCATAAGAGTCTAAACACATAGGCTATATCTACACTAGGAAAAGTTAGGTCGACTTTGTTAAGTCAACTTAATAAGGTCAACATTAAGTCAACTTAAAAATCGACATTATTAAGTCAACTTAACAAAGTGGCAGCACTTTAAGTCGACTTAGTCCACTTTGTTATGTCGACCTAACTGCCATTAGGTCGACTTAACAAACTGGATTTATGAGTCCACACTGGGCTTAGGTCGACATAAGGAAGGGTTAGGTCGACCTAAGGAGGCTTAAGTCGACCTAATGATTGGTAGTTATTAAGTCGACTTTTGCTTTCATTAAGTCAATTTAAGGATTTTCTTAAGTCGACTTAATGAAAGCCCAGTGTGGACACGGCTTAATTTAACGCGACTTAAGCCTCCTTAAATTGACTTAAATTGCCAGTGTAGACGTAGCCATAGAGTCTAAACACATTTTATAAACTGAATACTTACTTTAGCAATGCTGACTCACAGGTGAGCCAGTCTGGTTTCCAGCTATGCATCTCTCAATGTTTAGTGAGATCTAGAGGCCTTGATATGAGCTGGCACCTGGTCGGTCAACATCACAGTTAACTCCATGACATGAGAGAATCATCTTCATCATGTAATAAACTGTGTTGCCATATGGTCAGAGTCATTCAACTGGTGTGTCAAGGTGCTGTATATACCATGTTTATCCAACCAACCTAGTCACACAACAAAACGTCCCCAAGCTGTAAATAGAGAACACAACTCTCACATAAACCGAAATCCATGTACTCAGCCAAATACCAGGCTGTTTGCTAGGTATCTCTGCAGCAGGGTGGAAAAAAAATATTCTTGCTACTGAGGCTGCAGAGCAGAGGCAGGACTACTCTGTACAGTTCATTATAGCGCAATAACTAAAATATTTCTCTGTAGTCTCCACACAAGGAGGAAGAGGCCTGAAGGATCTGCACAATTGTAATCCTATGGCCATTCCTCTGGTCCTGTGGGGAGCCCTTATAGAGCTATTCCATGTGCTGCAGGAAGAGTGCATCACCTGTCTCCTCTCTGTCACCCTAAATTAATCCTCCCTGCCCTTTGGGCAGTAGTTTTGGTGCCAGGCAGACCTCTTCAGATATGAAGGCAGAGGCAGAATTTCCTTCATAATGCCTAAAGAATAAAAATACATTTAAAAAGCATTCCTGCAGCACCCTGAGCTGCAGCCAGAACCCACTGCAATCAGGAGCCTGAAGTGAGAAATAAAACTATGTGATATAGCAAAAACAACAAGAGTCCTGTGGCACCTTATAAACTAACAGATTTCTTCTGGAATAAGCTTTCGTGGGCTATAACCCACTTCATCAGATGCCTGAAGTGGAAACCACAGTTGAGAGGTGTATATGCACATGTCAGGATGGAGGAGGGCAAGTGTTAGCAAAGTCAGTTCAGAGAGCAGATGGGGCCTGTTCACACCAGTTGATCAAAGGGAGAGAATGTGTGAACAAAACAATCGCTTTTTGTAATGTGCTAACCATTCCAAGTCCCTATTCAGATCCAGTTTGATTGTGTCAAGTTTGCAAATCAGCTCCAGCTCTGCAGTTTCACGCTGAAGTCTGTTTTTGTAGTTTTTTTGGTGAAGCATGGCAATTGTCAAGTCTGCTACTGAGTATCCATGGAGATTGAAGTGTTGTCCTACAGGTTTATGGATCTTGCCATTTTTTATGTCAGATTTGTGTCCATTTATCCTTTTGCACAAGGACAGTCCAGTTTGGCCAATGTACATACCAGAAGGGCATTGCTGGCACATGATAGCATATACCACATTAGTGGATGTGCAGGTGAATGAGCCCCTGGTGGTGTGGCTGATGTGTTTGGGACCTGTGATAGTATCACTGGAGTCGATGTGCGAGCAGAGTTGGCAATGGGGTTTGTTTGCAAGGATAGGTTCCTGGGTTAGTGTTCTTGTTGTATGATGTTTGGTTGCTGATGAGTATTTGCTACAGGTTGGGGGACTGTCTGTAAGCAAGGATAGGTCTGCCTCCCAGGGCTTGAGAGAGTGTGGGATCATCTTCTAGGATAGGTTATAGATCTTTGATGATGTGTTGGAGAGATTTTAGCTGGGCACTGTAGGTGATAACCAGTGGTGCTCTGTTGTTTTCTAGGTCAGGTCTGTCCTATAGTAGGCGGCTCCTGGGTAGCCGTCTGTCTCTGTCAATTTGTTTTTTCACTTCCCCAGGTGGGTACTGTAGTTTTAGGAATGCCTCATAGAGATCTTGTAGGTGTTTATCTCTGTCTGAGGGATCAGAGCAGATCCGGTTGTACCTTAAGGCTTAGCTGTAGACGATGGATCACGTAATGTGTCCTTGGTGGAAGCTGGAGGCACGTAGATATGTATTATGGTCAGTTGGTTTCTGGTATAGGATGGTATTAATACGTCCATCCCTTATACATATGGTAGTGTCCAAGAAGTGGATTTCTTGTGTGGACTGGTCCAGGCTGAGGTTGATGGTAGGGTGGAAATTGTTGAAGTCCCAGGGGAATTCTTCCAGGGACTCTTTCCTTTGCATCCAGATAATGAAAATGTCATCAATGTAACACAGATAAAGGAGAGGCAATTGTGGATGAGATTCGAGGAAGCGATGTCCTAGGTCAGCCATAAAGAGGTGGCATACTGTGGAGCCATGCGGGTACTCATAGCTGTGCCACTGACTCACTCTGTGTTTAGCAACTGAAAGTTAGCTTTCAATATTTTACAGCTTGCCTTATCTTTTTCTCTATTGCCATCAATAGCAAAATTCCTGTTGCATGACAGCTTCAATGAGAGCAGGAATAAGCCCCCATAGAGAAAAATGTTTCGCAATCCTTGTGTGAACATCTCATACATAAATAATATCAAGTCATTTACATTATCAAACATTTGTGTTAACTAAGGATAGAGTCATTATTTGCTGTGGTGTTTGTATGAAAGACCAAAGTAAATCAAAGGGCTCTGCACTGCTCTATTTTCAGATAAAAGGCCCATCATACAAAGCAAATGGCATCTGTTGATAGCTACAAACAGACATTTCTGCCAGAAAAATATATTGGTAGTACAGTTATTCAGAGGATGACAACTCTATTGCATGACAACTTTCAAGGTTTTAAAAAGTTCCTCACTGAAACAAAACCAAA
Source organism: Pelusios castaneus (assembly GCA_007922175.1). NCBI lineage: Eukaryota > Metazoa > Chordata > Testudines > Pelomedusidae > Pelusios > Pelusios castaneus. The sequence goes on from ML685787.1 coordinate 1,482,709, forward strand.
ACCTTTGAAATATTTCCACAAAATGGAATTATGTTGAACCAGTTTTTTCAGGTGAGAAAGCTCTGTTCAGGTCCTTCTCTTGCTCTCTTGTCAGACATGAACAGAACCATTTCAACATCAACAAAATTTAATTTAATCAAAAATGTTCTGACCAGCTCTAACTTCCAGCTCTGAGGAATCCATGCAAACAAAATATATTTCTTTGGGGAGAAAAGTTATTGGAGAAGCTTCTTTTCAAATTGTAGGGGAAACAAACGCAAAATATCTCAAAAGAGGATGACCTAGGTAGATGGCAACTGTGAATCTTTAGTACGTTGCAGATCAAATTGGATATTGAGAATGTCATTGACCTGAGGTCTGGAACTTGATATACTCAGTGCTCCTATCATTTTCAGATAAAAACATTCTTAGATTGAGGGATGAGGACAGTCACTATAAGTCTCAATACTTTGCAAACTATCAAGCTGATCTCTCACAAGTATGGAACATCTCTGATGATCATTCATCTACATTATCCAGACCAGCAGTGAAATGTTAAGAAAGAGAGGCTCTGCAGTATAAGGTTTGCCCTCTTTCTGGCCCACCTACTGTTTCTGACTGGCACAGAGAACTGCATGGTGGAATTGGGGATGAATGGGCGGTACCAGAGAAGAGAAACCCTCAGAGCTACAGAAGTGCTCTGTCATGGAGGCTGATGCCACCAGGCCTTTTAAACTGTACAAGAGACTGTACTCCTCACCTCAACATATCTTCTATGATAACATGGCTGGTCTCACATAGCCATCTGTGGCCCTTCTGTCCTTCACCCATGAAGGCAATAAGGAGAGGGAGAAACATGGAAGCCATCGATAGCAATTTGGAACTGAGTCGATGTTTGAAGCTGGGAAACTGGAGGACATACAGGAAAGATAAGAATCTCAGATTATGAGGGTGACAGTGTATATAATGGGATACTTGGCAGAGTGGGCCAGGTCTCTGAGCTGGCACTGAGCATTCTCTCAGGTGGTGACTGGCTGGTTCTTTCTCACTTTCCTAATGTATCACTGATTGCCATATGTGAGATTAGGAAGGAATTTTCCCCTCAAATCAGAGTGCATTATTTCCATATAACTCATTTATCTCCATAGAACTCACTGATGCACCTCTGTTTCTCCTATTCTCTGCTTTTGGAACGTTCTAGTCTAGTCTCCCATAGGTCTAATTTACTTTAGTCTCATTTTGGTGATTGGGTTTAGTGTGCGGTTACTGGGTGGTGGTGGTCTGTGTTATATGAAAGGTCAGATTAGATAATTTAGTGGTCATTTCTGGCCTTAAATGCTATGGGTATGTCTACACTGGCAATTTAGGTCAACTTAAGTAGCCTTAAATTGACCTAAATTACTCCCCGTCCACTCTGGGCTTTCATTAAGTCGACTTAAGAAATTCCTTAAGTCGACTTAATGAAAGCTTAAGTCGACTTAGTAAGAACCACCAGTTAGGTCAACCTAACCCTTAAATCGACTCCTTAGGTCTACTTAAGCACAGTGTGGACATGGATTAACCCTTAAGATGGCTTTATTAAATCAACTTAAGGGAAGTTAGGTCGACTTACCCATTTCAGGGTAACCACTTTGTTAAGTGACTTTGCCTCCAATAATGACATGGCATTACAAAAATTCAGCATCCTGTTCAGTGCTCACAAAGCCAGAGCTCCAAAATTTGTTTCCAGCACACAAGGACATTTTTATATAAAAAATCAAATATCAGTTCAGACTAGTGATGCAAGTAGTCCAGTATCCTGTTTCCAACAGGGGCCAGTAGTAGATGTAAGAGATACTGACGTAGACAGTTGGAGAAAAATAGCATTGACATATAGCACATTTTGATCATCCTCATCTCAAGCAATAGACCATTCAGGTCATCCTCCACTGACCAAGTACGGCTCTTCATGGAGCCAATGTTGTATGTTTGGTGAGATCATTATCCCCCAGCTAGGTACCATTGACTGTGTTCATGCAATAAATATCACAACTCCTGGTTCAACCTCCTTTCACTGCCATTTAGAGCAGGTCTATTTCCTACTTCTAGTGGTCTTCTAGACGTCTAGGCTATGTCTACACTTACCAAACTTAGTTTGAATTAGTTAATTCAAACTAACTAATTCGAACTAGCATGGCCCCACTGGAATTTCAGTTCGAACTAAGCAAGTGCCATACATGGCACTTGTTTAGTTCAAATTAGTCAGTTGCATTAAGTTCAATGTGCTGATTAGTTTGAACTAAGCAGTTAGTTCAAACTAACATGGCCACATTAACTTAATTTGAACTAACAAGTTCGAATTAAGCGTTAGTTCGAAAGGTATAATCGAATTTATTAGTTCAAATTAAGGAAGCCCTTAATTCGAACTAATGAAAGCCTAGTGTGGCCAAGGCTTAAGTTAGTTTGAATTTAGCTTCCTTAATTTGAATTAACTTGCCAGTGTAGACATAGCCCTAGAGAACTCTGTAGTGAGCTGAAACACAAAAGGGAAGCTTACAAGAAGTGGAAACTTGTACAGATGACTAGGGAGGCATATAAAGATATTGCTCAGGCCTGCAGGGATAAAATCAGAAAGGCCAAAGGGCAATTGGAGTTGCAGCTAGTAAGGGATGTAAAGAATAAGAGGAAGGGGTTCTACAAGTAGGACAACAATAAGAGGAGGATAAGGGATGGTGTAGGTCTGTTACTGAATGGGGCAGGTATCCTCGTGGTGGATGATGTGGAAAAAGCTGAAGTACTCAATGCTTTTTTTACCTCAGTCTTCACAGGCAGGGTCAGCTCCCAGGCTACTACCCTGTATAACACAGAAAGGAGAGCAGCCCTCAGTGGTGGAAGGTCAAGTTAGGGACTACTTAAAGAAGATGGATGTGCACAAGTCTATGGGGCCGGATGAACTGCATCTGAGGGTGCTGAGGGAGTTGGCCGATGTGATTGCAGAGCCGCTGGCCATTATCTTTGAAAACTTGTGATGAACTGGGGAGGTCCCAGATGATTGGAAAAAGGCAAATATAGTACCTATTTTTAAGAAAGGAAAAAGGAGAATTTACAGACCAATCAGCCTCACCTCAATCCCTGGAAAAATCCTGGAGCAGGTCCTCAAATAATCCATTCTGAAACACATGGAGGAAAATAGAATGAACAGGAAGAGTCAGCATGGATTCACCAAGGGGAAATCATGCCTGACCAACCTGATTGCCTTCTATGATGAGATGACTGGATTAGTGGATGCGGGAATAGCCATTGACATGATATACCTTGACATTAGCAAAGCTTTTGATACAGTTTCTCACAGATCTCTTGTCAGCAAGTTAAGTCAACAGTGTATTCTTGTTGCCAAAAAAGCCAATGGCATATTGGGCTACATCAGTAGGAGTGTTGCCAGCAGAACGAGGGATGTGATTATTCCCCTCTATTGGGCACTGGTGAGGCCACATCTGGAATACTGTGTCTAGTTTTGGGCTCCCCACTACAGAAAGGATGTGGACAAATTAGAAAGAGTAGAGCAGAGAGCAATGAAAATGATTAGGGAGCTGGACCAGGAGAGACTGAAGGAACTGGTCTTATTTAGTCTGCAGAAGAGAAGGCTGAGGGGGGGATTTGATAGTAACCTTCAACTACTTGAAGGTACTCCAAGGAGAAGGGAGATAGGCTGTTCTCAGTAGTAACAAAGGACAGAACAAGGAGCAATGGTTTCAAATTGCGGCCAGGGATGTCAAGGTTGCATATTAGGAAAAACTTTCTCACTAGGAGAGTCATGAAACATTGGAATGGGTTACCTAGGAAGGTGGTGGAATCTCCATCTTTGGAAGCATTTAAGGCCCAGTTAAACAAAACCCTGGCTGGGATATTTTAGTGGGAGTGGTCCTGTTGAACTAGTGGTTGAACTAGATGACCTCATGTGGTCCCTTCCAATCCTAAAATTCTATGATTCTATGACTTTAGAGGCAAAAGTTTACAATTATGGATGAATTTCCAGGTTACAGCAAATCTTGTATTTGAGCTAAAGAAGAACTTCCACTCCCACATGAATATAAAATCAGTGATTCTGTCTACATTCACCTATAAAGTTATATCATATGGAACTAATATTCTTGGGAATTAACTTTTCTAAACTGTCAGATTCTGACTGGCAGATAGTAAGAACACCAACATTACTAGAGTTGAGTTAGTAATTCCCAATAAATCATGTAGCCAATGAATTTAGATTCTTTCCCTGTTCACTGAATAATCAAGTTATTATTTCCTCCAATTTGTGTGTTGTTTTGGAATTATTTGAGGAGAGAGTGTTGTTCATCTGTGTTTGTTTCTTTGTTTGGTCGGTTTTTGTTTGTTTTTATGAACATGTTAATTCTTTGGATTAATCTGCATATTTGATTAGTCAATGCCAAGTTGTGATGGTTTGTTGTGATGATTCAGAGAAATCATATGGCATTATTTGTCTTCCCTGACTGGATGAGTGTACAAACATTTTCAATGCATGTACTCACCAACCATTTCCACAAATACTTGCATATGCACTTTCGAAATTCCCTTCCCAAAAACATTCATACCACTGAAACTCAATTACACAAATATTAATGTAAAAGGAGAAAAAAGAGGTCTGTTTATGGCTGAATTTAATTAATTTAAAATTCAAAATATTATCAGAGTCAGAATGGTTAGTGGCTATGGTAATAGACTCAGAGTCTGGAACCTAGAATTTATTCCTGAGCTGTTTGTGTGATCTGCTTGTGTAACCATTTCATCACTTGGTATTTCCGCTTCTCATCCCACCTTTTGTCTGTCTTTTCTACTTGGAATGTAAGCACTTTGTGAAGGTGGTTTTGGTGTAATGTGTTTGTATAATGCCTAGCAAGCTGGTCATAAACTCCTTTGAGAATCTCTCGGCATTACTTTAATCCATATAACGAGTTTGGACAACGTTTTTCAGTATTCACTCAGGCTTGTTATTTTAATTGACTCTTCAATGTCTGATTGGATTCTAAGCAGTCTCCATTGAGTTCCTATACTTGTAAAAACTTGACATTATTGAACCAAATTGAACTCCACGATGGCTTTTGCAATTAATAGGGGCAACAAAAATCATAAAACTACCCCAGGAGTTAATAACACTATATAAACACTCCCTCGCACATTAGAAGAACTTACTATTCAATTGGTTCCCTCTGTTCACTTTTTGAGACAGCATCTGACAAAAGAACATATAGTTTCCCCTTGCTCATCACCTCTGGAGACTTAGTGCTTTTCCTTTTTGCTAAGATCTTTGGTATTCTGAATTAATGTTGTTTGGATTGAGTTTGGTCCATAGTTTCTATTAGAAAATTATTACCTGTATTCTGACTGTCATCTGAACATTGCCATATCTTGATGACATTGATGTACATATCATCTCTATATCTGTCCAACATTTGACCCTTATGGTTATTTCAACACCTCTTCTAGTTTCTGGAAAAAGTTCTACAACCTGTATGGGTGAGGGTCAGACTGGATGGATGTGGTGGCTTCTTCTGGCCTTGGAATCTGTGAGCCTGTGAATCAAAGAATCCCCTGTTTACTTCCAACCTTCATGGGTCATGAGGAGAACAGAAAATTTCTCACTGCCTTCAATATGCTCAAAACACTTGCCACTCTATACTAAGCTCTGCACTAAGGCAATGACTATAATCAAATCTCATGCTTTAGGTGCCCTTAGGGGTCAGGAAAGAATTTTTCCCTGATGCACAGTTTGCTAGACATATTCTGTGTTCCTTGGTTGGTTTTTCTATCTTCCTCTGATGCATCAGAAAATGTCCACAGCTGGAGGTGGACACTGGGGATGGGATGGGCTTCCATGCATTGTGTGATAATGTTCACCAGATTTGAGGTCCCTCAGATCAGACTGGCAGGAACCTTTGCACTTTCTTTTTAATCTAAAGCATGGATAATAGATCACCTGACAAAAGAATCTGAGCATGTTTCTCCTAAATAATTCCCTGCCTTGCAGGGGCCTCAGATATTTATGGCATCTTGGTCTCGCCTGTTCCTATGGTGGCACGGAACAGTTTAGTCTCCTTTGGATGATTATGCTTTGATTTAACTAGAGATATAGGGCTAAATGTAGGGGAAGCTTAATGGTCTGTAAAATACAGGAGGTCAGATTAGATAACCTAATGATCTCTTCTGGCCTCAAACTGTATGAAGTATATGATGTTCATGATAGAAATTTCATTTTCAACATGAAGTATTTGTGGCCACCAAAATGGACCCAGTTGGTTTCCATAATTTGGAATAAAGCTCTGGTCTTATGGGCTCCAAATTTTTCTTTATCTGACCATTCAGGAGACCACACACTAACTCCTTTATCTCTTTTGCATGGATTCAATTAACTTTTTTTTTTAAATTCTTTCCTATGCTGATACAACCTCTTCTCTGAAAACATGGCTGATAGAGGACTGAATCTTCTGGATTTTGGATTCTTCCTTACACACAAGCAAATCAAATTTTCAACCACAAGTTACTATCAGAATCTATTCAGACAATTTAACATATATGCACTCCTTTTAGGATGATGCATCTCTTGGCAGCCTTAGATCATGAGCTGTCTCACCATAAACCTAGGAGAGGAGGTTAGATAGATGAATGCCTTTTTGAGGAACTCTAGTCCTGAGTTTCCACAGCATACAAGCTGTGCAGTCACACCATGGATTAAAAAAGCCCCAAGAAATCAAATATCATTCCCTCACCTTGGCCACCCAGCTCCAGGTGAAATTAAAGCAGCAGGAGATCTTCATTCCATCTTCATGACAATGTCCCTGATGTTTCTCCATCTTTCTTTGTGCCAGGGGATTCTTAACTGGCACAGGAGACTGTGAAACAAAGGGAATTATCTACTAACTGATGGATACATGGTATTCCATAGCAGAACCATTAACTTCAGATTAATGAGTGAGAGTGAAGAGAGAACTAGGGTTGAAAGGAAAGAAGTTCCTACTCTGAGAGATTATCCATGTGTCTGGATCCACTGAGTTTATAGCTGTTTGTAACATGAGAATGGAGTATGGCAGCTGGAATGGGTCTGAGGATCTAGATCAGCATCTCTAAAACACATTTCTTGATTTAATCCAAACAACCTAGAAAAACTGCACCTTGGGATGAGAGGCAGCAAGCATAATTTCAAGAAGATTGTTTTCTTTTTAAGGTGAGTGAGTTTAAAATGTGTGTAAAATGGAAAGCTTGTGTATTGTAGTTTAAACTGTTATACCAGAAGGTGAAAATGGTTGCCCTCAAGCATGTCCTTGATTTGTAGACAATCACAGGCCTTGTTAAAGCCAATGGACATGTTCACCACATTTTATTCAGGCTAAATGGAAGAAGCAGTCAAGCTCCTTTATGGAGTAATATAGCTAAAAAGACTGTGGATGCTACCATGCCAGGTCAATCAACAGACAAACGATGTAGGCCGAGAAATTTCTCTGGAGACTGACTGCAATTGCATGGGATGGGCATTGATTGGTTGTACTATGTATGTATCTGTATCAATATGCATCTGAGGCAAAACGTTTGTTGAAAGTAAGAAAAGCTGGCAGAAAGCAAGAAAAGCAGTGATTGGTGCTGACAGAAAGGAAAGAGAATGCTCCTTGGGCTGCAGAACTGGCTAGGAAGACAGATTTGGAAATCGTGAGCTGGGAAACTGCCTCCTATTATATGTTGCTACTACATTCAGGAAAATAGGACTTCATATCAATTTGTTATATAAATAAAGTTATATATAAATAAAGTTAAATCACACCAAAGATATAGCTGACTTTTATCATCAATTTCCCATTGGTGGAAACAACACAGCAAAGCTCCAACTATTAGATAACTTCTTGGGTGAAAAATACTTCAGAAACAGACTTCAACATGAAACTGCATAGCTGGAATTCACATGCAAACTTGACACCATCACACTGGGTCTGAATAGGGACTTGGAATGGTTCTCACTAAAAAAAAAAGTCATTTCCCCTTTTTTAACATTCTCACCTTCTCATATATTGTTGTTTAAAGGTCCATATCCACATAGTTTGAATTAAAATAATTTGCTTGATTTGCTGAAATAGACTAAAAGACTACCCTCTGGAACTGTTTGAACTGACCTCATGACTCACCCTTCTCTGCATGTGTATATACACCAAACATAATGCAGTTAGCATTTCACACAGCTGATGAAGTGGGATTATGTCCATGAAAGCTTATGCAATAAATAAATGTGTTAGTCTTTAAAAATGCCAAGGACTCCTTGTTTGTTTTGCCAAAATAGGCTACCTCTCTGGAACTCTTTGAAACTATGAAATCATTCAGCCCTAGTGAGGTTGTAACTGGAGCTATAAATGTTCTGAAGCCCTCTAAACTAATTCATTCTGACTTAACAGCACTTTGAGGAGCATGAGATTCTTGATCAATATTTGCTGGCAGGTTTCAGGGAAGATGACATTTACTTAGTAACAGTAGAGACTTTATACTGTATACTTTATCTATTGAAAGTGCTTGTAACTGTGCAATAATGTTTGCCCTTACAATAATTTCAAAATAATGTTGACTATGGCAAATGAGAAAAGCAAGTAGTGATGATAGCAATACAGTCATAATTCGGGTGCATATTATATTCACAGTAGGAAAATGAAAAAAGCATAATATTCTCTGTAACACCCTCAGTACTTACACTTTGCATTCTTTCCTGTGCCTGAATTGCTTCAATAATCTGGGTATTCATGGACTATATTTAAAAATGTAAAAGCATACAAGTTTAAAAATTCAAATTTTGTGGCATATGCATATAATGTTTGTAACTCCCATTACCACTAATAGAAATTACAGAGCAGAGCAAGATGCATGAAACAAATAAATGTAAGGTTCAGTTTTGTACTCATGCCTTTGAAATGGTGCTCAAATATCTGTCCATTCAGCATTGCTCTATTTTATTTGGGATGCCAAAGACCCTCAAAAATTCACCCCATCTTTCCCCAACTATGCTCTAGCTCAGAAAAGGTGGTGACATCAGACCCTCTCCAGCAGCAGAGGATACGTTTATAAAGGCCAATTCCTTCCTTAGTCAGATCCCTACTGGGCTTATGACCATGTTGTGTCACCAGATCTGTAAATAACAAATACAGCTAAAAAGCTCAGCTAGTATATTCTTCCTCAGATAGCACATTATATTGAATGAGGATTTGGGAAACCCCACCTTTTAAGGATTACACACAACTTTATATGGTAACATCATTTCACTCATCACCACAGTATCAGAGCATCTCAGAATCCTTAATGTATTTATTCTGACAAGGCAGTACTGTTATCCCTATTTTACATGGGATACTGAGGGACAGAGAAATTCAGTGATTTGTTACAGAAAAAAACAGTGGTGGAACAAGAAATTGAACACAGGTCTCCCAAGCTAATGCTCTATCCACTAAACCATACTTCCTCCAGAGTTAGTTAGCCTATGTGGAATTTTAAAACCAGAATTTGAAAACTTGAACAGTGAGCAATATCAAGCTCTCTTCAGGAGGAAGATATTTACTATGTTATTAATGTTTTATATATAAAGCTTCTGAGTGTTAATAATTTTCTCTTCTGAGCTCATAACAAAATGGAACCACTCATCTTTGATACACTCCTACACACAAAGCACCGTTACAAAACGTGCCTTTTATCTCCTCTATGATCAAACCACTGTTCTTATGGATAGTTACATGGGTATTGTTTTGAAAAATGAATAAGGTTATGAGCACTTACCAAACATTTTTCAAACCATACTTTCACCAGCACCAAATTAACTCTAGAGACAGATTTTTTTCCACTGACGTCTTTCCCTAGATACCTATAGCTATAATTAGTCACTGAAAAATTGTTTCTTTGTGTGCTTGAAGGATGCTATATACCCAGTTATAGTTATTTTTCCTGTTTAGAAAAGAAATCTTCAACTGATATAATCTCAGTAACCTAAAGACCAGTAGCACCATCATGACTACTTTTAAAAAGGGCGTAATTGAGCCAGGTGCCAAATTACTAGTACTTTAATACATAAAGGTACCTATAAAACAAAGGCACAAATTGCAAGCTTCGAAAACTTGTGTTTGTGGAATTTTGCTAATTGCTTGCATTGTCATAAAGAGAACCCAAAATTGTATTTGAATAAGCATTTTTTGTTCCTATGCTGTCATAAAAGGAATAAACTACAAAACATGATAGGATCAAAGTCAGGAATTTGAGAACCTTTTATGGTTACATTGCACCTCATTTCCAATCACCTGTTATTGACAGAGGCAGTTATTTGATCTTTTCAAATTCGATAGAAAAGACTGAATCAGTTTTAAATATTTTCAAAGAGAAACAGAACCGTTTTGGAGTTAAATGTAAAGCCATGCAAACAAAATTTTGACACTGGTTCTTCCTTCCTTTGATTACCGAGATTTTCTAGTGCTTTAATAGCTCAGTTTTATAGAGGATGAAATCTTGGGCCCACTGAAATCAATTGCAAAACACCCATTGATTTAATGGAGGCAGAATTTCAACCCTTTGTATGTTTCCTCCCGAGACCTTTGAGAAGCTTTACAAAGAAGAGTACAGAGAGGGAAGCTTGTGGGGGGGAGGTGTGAAATGGCTTTCCGAGGGCCACAAAGTCGTCTAGTGGCAGAGCCTAGCAAGGAAATCACATGTCCTGAATCCCATTCCAGTGCCCTACCCACAGATCTGCCAAAAGGTCAATTCTGCATTTTTATTTATAGTTGTAGGTGTTCACAGTGTTGAAGCTTATGTTCGGCTCATTTGTAACATTTATCCAAAATATTCAAAACTATTGACTATAAGAAAAATTGGCCGGATGTCTGACAAGTTAGAGCTTTCTTGTTATATTTTGGGTAGTTCTTCTTTTCAGGCGAGCAGTCAGATGTAAGGGCAAAATTTTGTATGTATCTTCCTCCAATTCTTTTACAACTCTGAAATGCAAACTATACACAAATTAAAAATAATCATGAAAAATGGAAACTTCCCTTCTCAAAACCTTAAAAAAATTCAGCTTGGGGTCAAATCTAAAACAGAAATGTTTTTGGAGTAGTTGTAATATTAATGTTTGTTGTAATTATTTTTTAACTTACCAGTGGATTTTATCATGCAGATCATGATCACTTTACTCCCATAGGTGAACAGTTACTCACACAAATAAGAAAACAAAGATATGATCAAAGTCTTGGGAGAGACGTTTCTGTGATTTTGTTTGTTTGTTTGTTTTGTTTTGTTTTTAACAAATTCATAGATTCCAAGGTCAAGTATTTTGCTCACCTCTTCCAACCTCTGTGTAACACAGGCCATATCACCTTCCCAATTCCTAGAGCATTTCTGTTAGGAGTAAAAAACCTAAAAAACACCAGGCAATCTTGATTTAAAAGTTGCCAGGGATGGAAAATCCCCCAGAACGCTTGAGAAACTATTCCAATGTCAATTAATGGCATTGTTAAAAGTTTACATCTTATTTCCAGTCCAAATTTGTCTAGTTTCAACTTCCACTCATTAGATTGTTATACTTTCCCTTACTACATTGAAGAATCCATTATTAAATATTTGTTCCCCACATAACCACTTATACACTATGATTAAATCACACCTTGAGCATCTCGTTATTAAGGTAAATGATTGAACTCGTTAGCTATGTCTACACTTGTTAATTTAAGTCGACTTTGCTAAGTCGACTGAGCGTGTCTACACTATAAAATTAAGTCGACTTAAAGGGAACCTTGCAAAATCAGCCTAGAGCATCTCCACTTGACGCTTAAGTCGACTGGCAGGGACTAGGGGGACTAGGAGTGGTGCATGATGGGAAGTGTGGCATGTGGCAGTCAGGAAGTGCTCTCCCTCCCCCAGGCAGTCCCATAAAAGAGGAAGTGAGCTCGGCCCCTTCCCCATTATGCCTGGCAAAATGGAGGCTGAGCAGGTCAGGCTCTTCTTCTGCAAATTGTCAAGCAGCTGCACAACACCTGCCAGCTACTGATCAGGCTGCTTCTCTTCTGGAGCAGACTTCGCTGGCAAGCCTCCAGCATGGAGGCAGACACCAGCCTCCTCTCCCACCTTGCTGCCCCAGCAAGCTGTTGCACTCACCCAAGTGCATGCCATGTCTCGTCGCTTCTGGGCATGTGCAGCACTGACTCGTGGGAGCGAGTTGTCCTGACCACCTGGGATGACACACAGTGGCTGCAGAATTTCAGGATGAGCAAGTGGACCTTCCTCAAGCTGGTCCTTGAGCTCACCCCAGTTGTGAAGCGGATGGACACCCAGCGTTGACCCACCCTGCCCATCAAAAAGAGAGTGGCGATAGCACTGTGGAAGCTGGCAACACCGGACTCATACCACTCCATGGACCAGCAATTCGGCATCGGGAAGGCCATTGTGGGGACCGCCGTCATGCAGGTGCGCAGGGTGATCAACCGCATCCTGCTAGCCTGACTCGTCACCCCAGGCAACCTGCATGACCTCCTCGATGGCCTCGCCGGGCTGAGCTTCCCAAACTGTGTGGGCACTGTGAATGCCACCCACATACCCATTCGAGCTCCAGAACACTGTGCCAGGGACTACATTAATCGCAAGGTGTACTATTCCATGGTCCTGCAGGCCCTGGTGGACCACTGCAGGATCTTTCAAAATATCTAGGTCAGCTGGCCGGAGAAAGCGCATGACGTGAGGATCCTGAGGAACTCCACCCTCTACAGGTGCATGCAGGCGAGCACCTTCTTCCCCAACCACACCATCACCATCGGGGACGTGCAGGTGCCCATCCTGATCATGGCAGATGCCGCCTACCCCTTGCACCCCTGGCTTATGAAGCCGTATACAGGCCACCTCAACAACAGCAAGGACCTCTTTAACCAGAGGCTCAATCAGTGCCACAGCATCGTTGAGTGAGCCTTTGGACAGCTGAAGACCCACTGGAGGGCCCTCCTGACCAGCCTGCAGCTCAGAGAGAGCAACCTGCCGGAGGTTGTCAGCACATGCTGCTGCCTCCACAACCTCTGCGATCTGCGGGAGGGAAAGGGTCCCCCATGTCTGGGAAGCCGAGGGGCTTGCCGCTGACTATGAGCAGCCCAAGGACGCCCTGTCCCAGACTGAGCGAGGTCATCAGCAAGCGCAGACCATTAGGGATGCACTGAAGGCCCACTTTGTCAGCGAGGCACGCTGAGGGCTAGGCCTGCTCCCAGGCCCCATCAGCTCCACCACCCACCCATGCCTGCCCCCTCACCCCCACACACCCATCTCCTCCTGCCCCCAAACCAATAAAAAACAAGGAAACATATATTGGGGTACAGGGTGTTTATTTAGGGGAATAATGGGGGTTGGGAGTTGTGGGGTATGGGTGGCTTGGGGGGAATGAAGATGGTTGAGGGAGGGAGCAGGTTTGGGGGGAGTGAAGATGGTTGAGGGAGGGACGGGGCACAGGAGAGCCACTTCTGGGGCACAGGACGGGGACCTGGGGGAAAAGGCACTCCTCCAGTGCTCCATGGCCTGTGTCTGCCGCTTGAGGAGGGTGAGCATCCGCTCGAGCAGCCGCTGCTCAACCCTCCAGTGGCCGTCATCCTGGTCCTGCCACGCTGCCAGGCATGCTTCCGTCCTCTCGCTCCAGGATCTCGTCCCATGAGCGCCGCTGCCTCCTCCAACTCTGGATCGGGTGTGCTGTGGTGCCAGGTGCCAAAGGTGCGGGAGCTGCTGGGAAGAAGTAAACAAAAGAGTCTGTCCCATTAGCTCATATGGTGTGCAGCCTGAGAGCAGTTGCTGTCCCCTGACCATCCCCCGGCTTCCCACTCCCTGTCCTTTGGCATAGGGACCCCTTGGTACATATCAGCACACCTGCCCAGGTCAGGTGCAGTGCCCACAGTGGTGGGCTGCAGGCAGCCCTGCCTCGGGGGGGTCTCTGTTAGACTATAGACATTTAGGCCAGCCTATAAGACCTATGCTTTTCTTTAAATATGTTGTATCACTAGCTAGCTACAGTGGTAGCAAATCAAAGAATCAACTTGACTGGCTGAGGTCTTGTACTTGCGCTAAGCAAAGGCAAAAAGCATCGGAGGCAGCCATAGACTGGGAAGCCTGTAGTCACATCCACACGTTCCAAACACATCAGGTCAGAAGGACCCAACACCTGAACAGCATCACACTTGTGACAAAATTTACATTTTCCATTGTTTGGTCATCCTGGTATCTATTGCTCTGTCTTCATCCTTAATTGTTTCTGCCTGTTTTGTAATTAGTTGTAATCAGTTAGGGTGGTGGGGTATGATTGGTTGGAGGATTATGTTACAATATGATAGGATTGATTCTTAAAATATCAAAGAAATGACTGGTTAAAATACATTATAAAAACTAAGGTAAACCAGGAAGGAGGAGGAAAAATTTACTGGGGAGCGGGAGGTAGGATTTATTGGGGAAGGTGGGGGGTTTGCTGGAGGGAGAATTTATTTGGAAGGCTGGAAATTTACTGGGAGGGGAAACCTATTGGTGTAAAGGACTATGGGGTTCCACTGGATGCTTGTGTGGAAAAGATCCCAATAAACCTGTTGTATTGCCTGCTGCTGGACTCTGGTCTTCTGCTCCTGTCAGTGAAGCAAGAACTGAAAGGACTTGGAAAGGTCCTAACAGTCTCTCCTGAGGCCACGTGCCAGTGCTGTTGGGTGTATGCTCTGTGGCCTTGGTGCTCCTGCCCACGGTCCTCCCACCCCATCTCCAGACAAACCACTACACCACTCGCCTTAGGGATCCCTCCCCCCCACCACATGGCCCCCAGCCCCTCTGCCCCTGTGGGAGTGCCTTACCCACCCCCAACCCTGCCTGTTCCTGGGCCATGTCCCCCTGCAGTCCCTGTCCCACAGGCATGCCCAGCCCTGGCTGCAGGGGGGAGGGAGAGAGGGGGGAGCACTCACCAGCAGGTGCAGCAAGTGTCCATGGTGCTGGCCCCTCACCTGCATGTTATGGATGGGTGAGTGGGCAGGAGAGGCAGCTATTAGTCCTGGAAAGGCTGGAATGGGACAGGATTTCCTCTTTAACTGCATGTGTCACTCTTGGTCAGGCCCCTCTCCAGGAACCTCCCCTGGCTTCTCCATGGCTGCTAGGTGGGAGCTGAGACCTGAAAACAGCACTGCTGCCAGCAACAATGTGGAAGTGAGCGTGCATACTCCCTCCATAGTCCGCTTTTTCGCTGCACTCCCTATTGCTTAAACACCATGACATTTCAGATTTAAATATCTGAAACCAAGACATATATTATTTTTAATATCCTAGGATTGCAAATTTGGTAGTGCCCTATTTATATCAGTGACCTGCTCTCCTCACTGTTTACTATTCCAAATTTTGTGGCCTTTATAAACTTTATCAGTCATGAGTGTATATTTTCTTCCAAGTCATTGACAAAAATGTTCTAAAGTGTAGAGCTGTGAAACTCTTCACTCCATGTACACACTTATAGTATGGTTGTGTATCATTCATGCTCACTCTTATAGTGTTACTGTGTGGAATGTCATGAAAGGTCATTTTTGAATGTGCATGACATATTGAACATTATACTTGTAGTAGTATATTTGCTGCAATATCATATGTATGGTTTTGAAGCCCTGCTATGAAATATTCCCAAATATGTGTCTCAAAGCTTGAGGCAGAGCTAAGCGAAATCCTCCAAAAGCAGAGAGGTAGTTCATACCTCACTAAGGCATGGATAAAGAAACTCGGCTATTCCAGGAACAATGGAGTAGCCTAAGCACCGATAAGAGGATGCTCATTGACTCAAGTGGAGGAAGCCATGCCATACATTGTCTGTCCTCTGATCCCAAAAGGGGGTGAAAGGAACATGTTGAAAGAAGAGATGTTTTGCAATCTGGAGCTCTCTCTTCCACTTCCATCTACAACAAAAAAACACCAAGCAACTGAAGGACTGTCCAGAGACGGAGGGCCTGGCTGAAGGAAATCAGCCAACCTGTGGTGAGCATTACCTGATTTTGTAAGGTTACTGAAAGTGTTAAGTTTGGTTTAGAATGCAATTTACTTTTATTTCATCCTGATCAAATCAGATTTACAATTACTTAAAATCTTTGTGTACTTAATAAACTTATTTGTTTATTTTATCTAAAGCAGTGAATGTGATTGGGTGTGTATAGAGAGTTCATTTAAAGTGACAAAGCTAGTTAATATCAATTTCCTTAATAAATTGATTAATTAATTAGGGGCTTGCGAGGTTCAGTGGGCAGCACTGAACATTGCAAGCCGTAAGTTCCTAGTGCTGCCTCTAAGACTAGGGAAGTTTGCTGGGGTCATTCTATTGCATAATTCCATGAGTGGCTGTTCAGAAGCACTCACTCATTTATTGAGTTGAGGGCCTCTTGCTTGCAGGAGGCTGTGCATGGGCTGAACTAGGAGTGGGGGTTCACAGAGTGAGTCACAGTGAAACAGGCTCCAGAAGTGAGGGATTGGGATGACACAGTTATACACCAGTCCATATAACAAAAGAGAACATCACAAGAGCCAAGAACTTGTCCCTATAGGATCCCACTATAAACATACCTGTTCAATGATGATTCCCCATTTACAGTTACATTTTGAGACTTAAGAGTTAGCCAGTTTCTAATTTTATATTGTTCTAGTTTTCTAATCAAAATGTCATGTGGTAATAAGTCAAATTAAATTCTTCCTTCTAGATGATCTGATTCGTAATTGTTTTCAGCTTTATGAAACTTGCCTTTTAAAAACATCAAGTATGTGTATTACTAGTCTGGACTTCATTCTGTTTGTACATTATAAATGTGATCAAGTCACAATCACTTGTATCTAAGTTACCATTAATTTTTTGGTCTGTCATCAGTTCACCTTACACGTTAATACAAGGGCTAATATACAGTTCCTCCAGTGTTGGACGTATCCCTTCTTAAGTTAGGAAATTGTCATCTATAAAATTCAGAAATATCAGTGTGTTTTAATATGGGGAGCATGAGACCTCCAGCATATGTCATTCAAACTGAAGTCGCCTTTTTTCCCCCCTTCACATTATAGATAAGTGCATAAGGAGCTGATCAACTTGTTCCCTAGTGTGATTTAGTGATCTGTAGCAAACACCAACTAACACCCCATCCTGTCCATTATCTGTTAAGACATTGATCGATAAACATTCAAGATAATTCTTTTGTGAATTATGAGTGACTCAGAAACAGGTAATGACATTTTTAGCATACAGTTCCACTCCCCCTGCTAACTCGATCCTTCCTAAATAGGTTATAACTATGGTTTTTAACATTCCAGTCATGCAAATCATTCCATCATTAATACCAACTTGACCAGATTGATAAATGAGCAATTTCAATTCCTCTTGTTAGTTACTCAGGCTCCCAACATTGGTGTCTACACAATTAAATAATTTCTCTCCATGTCCTTTCCTTCCTTGATTATTTTTGTTCTCAACATCTCAATTCTTTGCTCAGGGAGGGATTATGCCTTCCATCTTTTCACCTTCCCTTTTTGTTATTATTTTAACTATCTCTTAAGACCAGCCTATTCCTGTGGAGATTGATTTTCCTTCTACTGATATGGAGGCCATCCAAACTACACACACCTTTTTCTCCATAGAAAATGGATCAATGTTCCACAAAACCAATACCTTACAGAGCACACCACATATGTAGACAGCAGTTCATATGCAGAATCTTCTGACTTCTTTTGCTTGTGGGACAAGAAAGAACTCAAGAGAAGATCACTTGGCTATTCTTCTGCTTCAGCACACTTCTGAGTTCCCTAAAGACATGTATTAGCTGTGAAATATCCCATCATGATGCCAATACCAATCGGAACCATCACAAATAGATCCTTCCTCATCCTCTTCAGAAGCCTATCTAATCTTAGAGTGATGTCTCATGTCTTGACTCTGGGAAGACAGAACACCATCCTACTGTCCACCTGTTTTTTCAGTTCTTCTGAGTACTGAATTCCCAAAGGTTCATTAGTCTCTTTTGGACAGCTGCAAGTCTCTTTGTGGGCAAACTTGATTTTCTTTCAGGTTGGACTGAGCTGTAGTCCTGGGCTCCCCCAGGCCTTCAGTGGCCCTGGCGAAAAGAAAACAGAAGATTACATATAAAGAGTCAGTAGGCAAGGTAGCAGCTGCAGAGAGAGATAAAGAGGAGAGCAGAGACTGGAAAACATTAGAAACTACTCAGTGAGTCTCAAAGAGGCTGGCAACAAGGAAGGAACCAAAGCTGAAGAGGCAGCTGCTGAACTCAGGGAAGCTGAGTAAAATAGGAGGATTCAGAAAAAACAAATAAGTAAAAACAAGTAAGTTACTTGTTACACCATTCACTGTTTGCAGCATCAGCATCTAATGAAGAAAATAGTTCAGTTCAAACCCCAATCTGCAAAGATAAGGCTGTTTATAAAACTGTGTACTTCCTGTTGAGTTTTCTCACTGCTGCTGTGTTTCATTCAAACATTCAGAGCTTATGCAGAAAGGGAAAAAAATCTACCACTGACAACATCATTATCGTTGCAGCAGGGCTCTGGAAATCTATGTACCAATCCATTTAAAACATTGCTGTTAAAATCAGCTTTTAGAAAAATCCTCAGTACTTCCAGCCCCATGCCTATTTTACAATAACAACTGTTATCTCTTGATTTCTCTTGTAATGAGTTATTTCTTCTTTCTTAAAACCACACATACAATAAGCCAAAAATACTTAATTTAGTAAAAACTTGCATATGATATGCAACCAATTCTACATGAGCTAGGAATAAATTATTTAAAATGCTGAAGATACAGTATTTCAAGTCCAACATCCACTAGCAAAATACATTCGCTTGCCTAGTAAGTATTTAACTACATTAAAACACAGCATTTATCACATTCTCCCTGTGCATTTGATAAGTTTGTGCAGGGAGTAAAGCAGTGTAAAATTTACCTCTCAGTTTTTAAGAGGAATTCTTTTTGAGGAGCCTTTAACCAATGGGTTCTAAGTAATTTCAATGCTCATTGACCTGACCTGCAGTGACATCACTAAAGTCAGGATGAGCTAAGGGTTTTGCATCTTGCATGAATGACTCAAGTATAGTGACAATAAAGAATGGAAACAGTCAATAAATTAGAACAATGAGGGTCCTGTAGCACCATAAAGTCACATATCTGATGAAATGGGTTGCAGCCCACGAAAGCTTATGCCCAAATAAGTTTGTTAGTCTTTAAGGCACCACAGGACTCTCATTGTTTTTGCTGTATAAAGATTAAAACAGCTACCCCTCTGGAACTAGACAGTAAATTAGGAAACTCAGGAGGCATTGGGTTCATAGTAGATTTATATTAAATCTCAAGAAAACTCCTTAACTTTACAAACTGGCTTTTCTCGTACACAATGGGTTTAGTTATGATGGAGTAATATTTAGCCCTGGTGTAAGTTAAAGTGACTGCTGGTGATTCACCCACTTAAAACAGGGCTGAATTTGACTATTTTCCCCCCTTAAAAGTACCTGGTCAAAATGAAGATGCACATGGGGTTCTGCAGAGGGTATAGGCTACAAGCCGCAAAGCTTTTGAACACAAGAGCATTCCCTTCTTTCTTTTTTTTTTTTTTTTTTTTTTTATAAACACAGTATATGAGGAAATGTGGGAATTTTAAAACTCTTTCCTGGGAACTGATGGATGACAAATTGCATGAGACCTTTAAAAACATTAACTAGTAGAATGATCAAAATTTGAGAAAGAAGAAACTAACTGGGTAATGCTCAAGTTTAGCCTCTCTAGAGTTTATTCAGATGATTTTAAATATTTTTTTGTTTTGCTACATGGAAGAACCGTAGAATCATAGAATCATAGAATCTTAGGTTGGGAAGGGACCTTATGAGGTCATCTAGTCCAACCCCTTGCTAAAAGTAGGACAATTCCCACTAAATCATCCCAGCCAGGGTTTTGTCTAACCAGATCTTAAATATCTCCAAAGACGGAGATTCCACCATCTCCCTAGGTAACCCATTCCAATGCTTCATCACCCTCCTAGTGAGAAAGTTTTTCCTAATATCCAACCTTGACCTCCCCAGCTGCAGCTTTAAACCATTGTTCTTTGTTCTGTCCTCTTTTACTACCGAGAACAGCCTAGCTCCCTCTTCTTTGGAGTACCCCTTCAAGTAGTTGAAGGTTGCTTTCATATCCCCCTTCAGTCTTCTCTTCTGCAGAGTAAATAAGCCTATTTCCTTCAGTCTCTCCTTGTAAGTCACGTGCCCCAGTCCCCTAATCATTTTCATTGCCTTCCACTGGTTTCTTTCTAATTTGTCCACATCCTTTCTGTAGTGAGGAGCTCAAAACTGGACACAGTATTCCAGAATGGACCTCACCAGTGCTGAATAGAGGGGAATAATCACATCCCTCGATCTGCTGGCAACACTGCTACTGATGCAGCCCAATATTCCACTGGCTTTTTTGGCAACAAGAGCACACTGTTGACTCATAACCAGCTTCTCATCCACCATAACTCCCAGGTCTTTTCTACAGTGCTGCTACTTAGCCAATCGGTCCCCAGCCTGTAGGAGTGCATGGGATTTTTCCGTCCTAAGTGCAGGACTTTGCACTTGTCCTTCTTGAACCTCATGAGATTTCTTTTGGCCCAGTGTTCCAATTTGTCTAAGTCTCCCTGAATCCTGTCCCTGCCCTTCAGCTTTTCTACCATTCCCCCCAGCTCAATGTCATCTGCGAACTTACTGAATGCGCAATCTATCCCATCATCCAGATCATTAATGAAGATCTTGAACAGAACCAGCCGCAGGACGGACCCCTGGAGCATTCCACTCATTGCTGGTTGCCAACTAGACATTGAGCCATTGATTCCTACTCACTGAGACCATTGATCTAGCCAGTTTTCTATCTACCTTATGGTCCACTCATCCAACCCATACTTCCTTAACTTGTGTATCAAAAGCCTTGCTAAAGTCAAGGTATATCACTTCAACGGCTCCTCCCACATCCACAAATCCAGTCATCTCATCATAGACAAAAGAATATAATATGTAATTCCCCTTGTCATGAGAGGCAGTTATTTTCCTTATTAATGTTGAAAGCAGAAATTATTTTGCTTTCTTTTCTTCCCCATGAAATATTTTATGGATTGAATTGTTGTTATGAGGAAGGCCATGCTCCCCTCAGCTGTCCATAGCCCAAAGAACTACTTTGGAAGAAGGCTCCTCCAGTGGACAAGGAGGTGCTGAATATAAATAAATACTTTTTGTAAATAGTTCAGTTTACAGACCTTTTAAAATATTTTTGAACTTGTGAGGTTGTTATGCTTTGATATCATAAATGTGCATGCAATGATGACACTTCGGTTGCTGCCACTGATTTAGTTCTCATAATTAGAGAACACTAATATACAAGTCACAAGGTAAAATAGAAAAAAAAAACACAAATTAATATATAAGTAACATTTTTTATGATTGTTTGTTCAAATACCCTAAGACTTATCAGATACATGTGGGAGACTTTAAACAATGGATAAATATTTGTCAGACTGGCTTAACAGAAAAATACGTATTTGAGTTCATAACCAAAACAAATTTAAAAAAAACCAGGAAGCTGTATCTTAAAGTTTCTGTGAACAGTAGGCCCTGTTATTAATATCATTTCCATTAAGTGACATTAACTGTACAGCCACATGTCTTTAGTATCTAAGAATGAAAATGGTTTTAAAGTTCTTGGCACTGCATTTGCTGATTTTGCTTTATTGTCATATCACACAGGATATTGTGCCTGGAGCTCAAAACTGTGGAGATCTCCTGGACCTCCTGAATCCTATAGCTGCCATTTTGGAATCACTCCAGCTCAGGAAAGAGAGAGGGAATTCTTCCTTTAGGTAGCAACTGCCAATGGCTATGTCTACACTGGCAAGTTAGTTCAAATCAAGGAAGCTTAATTCGAACTAACTAAAGCCATGGCTACACTAGGCTTGAATTAGTTCGAATTAAGGGCTTCCTTAATTCGAACTAATACATTTGAATACGATATTCGAACTAAGGGTTAATTCAAACTAGGTAGTTCGAATTAACCAATGTGGCCATGTTAGTTCAAACTAATTGCTTAGTTCGAACTAACCGGCCCATTGAACTCAATGGAATTCGCTAATTCGAACTAAGCAAGTGCCATGAATGGGACTTGCTTAGTTCGAACTAAATTTTTCTAGTTTGAATTAAGTTAATTCGAACTAACTAAAATTAACTAATTCGAACTAACTTTAGTAAGTGTAGACATAGCCAAAGATATTATGTGCCCACTAACTAACACCCTACCATCACCACACCCAGTATGCATTGGTCTGCTTCCTATACAGCCATTATCCTCATATTAGTTATGTTCTGAAAATCAGGAAGTCCAGATCAATATCAAAGAATTGTCTTCAGTCTTTCTGATTTATTAATCCAATCACAATAGTTTCTAGGTTCACCATTGTGACAGGGTCCCCAGGGTACAACCTGGAACTCTGTGACTGCTGTGTCCCCTTAACTGTGCACCCAGGCCTGTCTCTCACAAACCTATGCCAGTGTGAAACAGCAAACCCCTCCAGGGATTGTGATCATTCAGACATCTGCATGAGGAGCCCCACACACAGCAAAATTGCATGAATGTCCTCTGAGTCACTCATGAATAATACAGAGAGAGGCACCAGCCAATCAGCCTACCCCTGGACCAAAGAAATATACCGTCTTGCACTGCTAAAGACTCCCTTAAGAGTGCAAGATCATTAATTAATTTACTGCTTCATTAAAGGAAAGTAGACATGCAACAGCCTTTGCCATGTAAGTTGAAATTCCCCAAGCACTTCAACCAAAAATACACTGTCTTAGATAAAATATAAAATATTTTTTTATCTTCAGAAAGATAGATTTTAATCTATTACAAATAGCAGGCATAAAGATCAAAGTTGGTTATATGAGAAATAAAAATAAATTTGCAGTCTAAATTCTACAGAGTAAGCAAGATTTGAATCAAATAGTCTCTCACCCTAAAAGATGTTACAGGCAGCTCACAGTTAGTACACAGGCTGGATTCCATTCCCAGTTCAATGCTTTTTCTTGAAAATGATCTTCCAGATGTTGAGATGAGGGGGGAAAGAGGCGAAGTGATGATGTCACTGTTCCTCTTTTATACTTTCTGCCACCCAACCCCACTCTTCCCCAAGCTCTGTTCCAGACCCATATACAGCCTCAGCCCCTGGCTCAGCTGCAGCCTTAGCTCCCAGCCCAGTCTCAGTCGCTGGTCACAGTGCCTGGCCTCTGGGTCTCCAGCTGTGGTGCTCAGTACCTGGCCCCCAGTGCCCAGCATTCCACTTGGTATCCAGGCCTCAATCAAGATGCTCAGCCCCATCCTCAGCCCACAGTCATGGTGCCCAGCCTTCACCGTGGCCCACAGCCTTGGCACCCAGCATTTGCTATGGTTCTTGGCCTCGGCACACAGCATTGGCACCTGGCCCCAAAATGGCCATCATGTCCCACCACAGCTTCTAGGGCACCCACTCCCAGCCTTGGCCCTCGACCCACATGCAGCACCCTGAGTCTGGTCCCACTTCCAGACCTGCCTGGGATGTGCCTAGACCTGAATAATGGGGAACAAAGGGGGGGATAAAAAGTTTGGGGACCACTGTCCTAAGCTATGATATGTATGTAAGCGGGTGAATGGACCCGCTATTGTGGGGAACTTTCTGGGTTTGTATACCACCCTGGTGAAGGTAGGTAACAAAAGGATCTGAGTCCTGGCTCCCACTTCCTTTACCCAGAGGCCTGCCTGACCAGAAGGACCCCCTTCAAATCTCCTGTGTGGAGGAGTCCCTGTAATCCCAATTAGGCTGGGCCCCAGAATTCCTGGGGGTTGAACCCCCAACCTTATCGTGGTCACTCAGGACAGGGCTAGGGTGTCCCCAACTCCAGAGTGTTGGCTGCACTGGGCGCTTCCCTGGCCCACCAATAACCGTACACAATTCAAAGTTATATAATTTTTTGAACAAACAGCCATCAAAAATCAAATAAAAAATTAAGAAAAGAGGAAAAGGTTAAAGGTAAAACTACCAACAAAGCCCACTGGCACAGGGCACCACACACAGCGTCCCTTGGGTGTGAGGGACAGTCACAGTCTGTTTTGTACATCACAGGCCCTCTGCCCAGGCCTGGCTGCACTGCAGGGACCAGGGAGTCAGAGGTACTGGCTCTGGCAGTGGTCACACATCCCCAGACTTTAGGGGCAGGGCCCTTCTCCCAAGCAGCAGCCCCCCTCACTGTCTCCAGCTGCTCACAGCAGATGGCTCCAACCCTGGCATCCAGCTCTGCTCCGGTACAGTGTAGCTCTCTGGGACACTCCTCGGGCCCCTCTGGTTCTGCTGCTATGGATCTGCACAGCTCAGCTCAGCTCAGCTCTTCTCCCTGGGCTCCCTCTCTGGTCTGCTGCATCCAGCTCCAAATGACTCTGGCTCCAGCTCAGCTCAGCTCAGCTCTGCTCTGTTCAGCTCAGCTTGGTTCTCTGATGGCTGGTTCAGTTGCTGAGGGTCTGCTCTGCACAAGTCAGCTCAGTTCAGCTCACTGGCCTGGAGTCTCTGGCTCCAGCTGCTGGCTACTTCCTCCTTAGCTCTGCCCCACTCACTCTCTGGCTTGCCCAGGCATGTCTGGCCAGCTGTAGTTTCAGCTCAGGGGCAGGAGAGCACTCTCCTAGCTCCCTCATTGGCTTGTCCACCCTGTCAATCAGGAAGTCCTGGAAGCCTGTCTCTGGGGGACTGTTTCAGAGTCCTGCTTCCCCATGGAATGGTCAATCAAAAAGGCCACTCAGTTTCAGTTAGCGGCTATCAATTCCCTTACATTTAGATCAAGACCCAAACTCCCTCACTGTTCAGAAGTGTTTGAATTTGTAATTTGGCTTTGGTTCTATTTTCCATATGAACCAAAAACACATTCATAATGGGCCTTGGATGCCACTGAGAAATGCCTAGAACACAAGCACCCACTTATATTTTAGAAGCTGTCATGCATATTAGAAAAGATTGGAATAATTATCACTTAGCAGCCTTAAGGTTGCTTTCCTCATAGCACCATTTCAAGTCTGATGCAGCTGAACAATTTGGACACTGAATGACATCACTTCCCATTGATTTCTTATTTCTTTGATGGCATGCACGTGCCCCTTTAATCTCTTGTGAGCCATAGAAAGGAGAAGAAAGGAGAAATGTGTGCAGGTTGGAGAGTGTCTGATTCCTTTCGTATGTGATTGATTTCTTGTTATTACATGATTTCCACATTGTTAAGCAGTTCTTTACCTATTAATTGTGTTGGGACTGATTTGTTTTGCATCATCTGTTTGAAGTGATATTTTGTTCAACCCTCCATGGATTTAATGCAGAAGGCATTTTGCTCATTTCCATTTTTTGTAGTGTACTATTACCACAAACATTCTGTCATTCAAGTACCCCTTCCTCCTAAACATCGGTGAAATTGCCCCTTGGCTTTAAATTATCACCTGCTAACCCTGCAAGACCACCAAGCCAGGCCAGAAAGCTACATTCCTACTAACTCCTGCTCATAAAGTATTCAAATGCAATTAAAAGACAATGATCAAGGTGGAAACAGATAGTTTGTAAGTTACTACAGCCCAAGGGTTACAATAATAGACACCCCATCAAGTTACACAATGCAACATAGCTATTTACTTTTGAGTTCCATTAAAAATGCTTGCTTTCTGGGGCAATATTTTCATGGCTTGCTAGGTGCTTTTTAGTGCAATGCAGAACATATGGTCTAAAAAGCACACACCAATATGTCAGATGAAGATTTATAGAATTACAAAGATTAAATTTTGGAGTAATGTTGAAATAAACTGATAGATATGCTAAGCATCAACATTTACCTATAGACAGCTTTTGATGAGTTATAGAAAAAATAAATTGTTTTCTTTTTTCTATGCTAGAAAAGTTAATATTTTAAAATAAATAAATATAAAGAAGAGAGGTTACATTTGGTTACTTTCTTTCTGAACATCATTGCACTGATTCTGAGGACTGTGGTAAAACAAAATGGTGAGTTTTTATTATTTTGTTAAATATTGATCTATATGCACTCCATCTGTTCACCATGTGGTCAGTTTGCAGTATTCAGCTATTCCTTAGCACCACATTTGATTGCTGTGTGTACAGCTGTGTTTGTTTAAATCATGTTGGCATGCTACCACACATCTGTAGAAATTAGATTTTCCCTTTAAATTATCCAGAGAATATGTCTTTTTTCCCCTCTAATCTATGTTTTCAATGATGCAGCTATGTATTTAGGCACAAAAGAAAAGACTTCCTCCAATACAATATATGAGTTCAGTGGCACTACACTGGGTTTTAAAAATCTGGGGAAATGTACTGTGAAGCCTGACTTTTATTTTGTTTTTATTTTCTGTTTTCCAAAAATATATATGTTTAAAAGTAAAATTGGAATTCACCTTGCCAGTAAGATATTTAACTCTACTTAAACGTTCTGGTTTTTAAATGGAGTTTTCCTTCTGGATATCTCTTTTTACTATGAATCGAAGTAGCAATTAGGAGCCCCAGTCATAGACCCATTGTGGTAGGCAATGTACAAACTCAGAACAAAAATATGGCCTCATTTGCAAAGAACATGCTAAATATCAGTCTCTCCTCTTCAGGCAAAATATATTGTAACAGAGAGAAAAAGCACAGGGTTTTCATTTTTTGATTACCTCTGGATGCTGAGTCAGGATTGCCAGGTGCAAAACCCACTACTGTCAATTAGGAAAGTTAATTATAAGGGAAGTATCACAGACACAAACCAAGAAAGTTGCCTCATAAAACAACTGTAAAGGTATTTAGGGTTATTATGTTAGGTTAAATCTGAATGATCTTGGCCAGTTACGTGAGAGAAAGGGGAAGCTGTTTACTACTTTTTTTAATAAGGAAAGGTGCAACGGTGTGGGCGTTTCATGTTCTTAACTCCCATTTACATCACTGAGAGTTTTATTTAAGTAGGAACAGCAGAACTGGGCATAATTCAAAAAATTCTGATTAAACCATGAAGGTTCTATTTTTCCAAATGAATATGCAACTTATCCATGTCAAATAACTGATCATGTATCCCTATTAGCTATCTATCTGACACTTTGTCAGTCTGGTCTCTGCTGAGCCAATGGTGCATATTATCAATGAATGTCAACTAACCAGCCTTCATGGTGGCCTTTGGGCCCTTCATTGTGCTAATGAAGCTGCTATTGGGTGACTCAGCAAGTACTGCAAATGTAGAAGAAAAAGAATTGACTATCCAAGATGATCTCACTAGAAAACATTTCTTTGGGAATCAGTCCACCTTACCCTACAGAGAGATTTAGAAAGCTCTATCTCCAGGAAGTACCTATAGCTATGTCTACACTAGAAAAGTTAAGTCGACTTTGTTAAGTCAACTTAATGCTTTAAGGCTAATCCCCGTCCACACTGGCTTTAAGTTGACTTAAGGGGTCGATTTAAGGCTTAAATTGACCTAAAACCAGGTGTTATTAAGTCAACTTAAGTTTTCCTTAAGTCGACTTAAGGAAATGCTTAAGTTGACTTAATAAAAGCCCAGTGTGGACGTGCCTTTGTTTAGGTTGACTTGAGCCTCCTTAAGTCAACCTAAGCTGCCAGTGTAGACACACCCATTATGTATGCTGAACAGCTTCCAAACCAAAAATTAGGAATTATCTACCATAAGCTACATAGCTACCAATGTGCCTTCCAGTCAGACCTGAACAGATTATTTTGTGAGAAATAGGCCCTTGTCAAGGACCTCAAAGGAAGATACAAAAATGTATCTGCCTGGTAGAAATCACTATTTACTGATTTGCAGACTGACAGAATTCTCTCAACCTCAATTGTAGCTCCATTCTTAGAGTGGAATGATTTCCCATCTATTGTTGGCAATCTCCTAGAATTAAGGCTTTTAGAAATTTCTGTAAGGCAGTATGGGACAGGTGTAAAGGGTATTGAGTAGGGAAAACTCTCTTGTTGCTTGTAATAATAGCCTGCAGATTCAATGGATACTTTCCCCAGGCATGTGACAAGGTAGTGATTTTTTTGCATCCTTAACCTATATAGCATGGGGTCATGAAATAAAGTTAATTGTTTTAACAGAATTTCTGTGTGTCACATATCTATTACATTGATGACCAGAGTTTCATTTTGGGGTTAAATGGGGTGATAGTACGAGAATATTATATGTCAACATGGTTGAATGAATGGGGAAAATATAGAGGCAATTTGTTTGTCAGGTTACAATTAAGCTAATCAAAGGATGTCCTCTCATAGATGTGCTAATTATAAATAAGGTAGAGGAGAAAGTTGCATATATACAAATAGGTAGGGGAAAATAAGTAGCTCAGGAAAGAAGGTAGTTGAAGAATACAAATCCTTTAAAATTATCGTGCCTGAAAAGATCTTAGAAAGAGATCTGTTTATGCAGTATAGTTAGGTCCTATTTTAAAGGAGCAGATATATTGGCTTACTTCAGAATGCCCAGCTTAGTTTAAGGAATGATAGGTCATGATTTGCTGACTTCCCAATGATGTCATTGAGGAATATTAACATAATATAGACAGAAAAGGACATTGTGGCCTTCACACAATATATTTAGCTTCTCATCCTGAGAAAACATAGAAGTTAATGTAGGAAAATCCCCATCACTTCAGTTCAATGAGTACTGTAGCTGGAATAAAAACTGCAAACAGGACACTGTATCATATTGCCAGAGGGAATATAATATAAATCAAAGGAGCTGATGTTCTACCCATGTAAGCTATAAATTGAACTTTACCTGGAGTAGTATATATTGTACTGTCACCATATTTTAGAAAGGATATAGTTGGTCTTGAGAAGATGCAGCCATGTATCTCAGATAGTATAAAGTCAAGTCTTAAAGGATTTATATTACAATGAGAATTAAGGAAATGGTCTTTTTTGTTTTTGGATTTGGTAAATATTCTTTCAAAATCCAACCAGTCTTATTATATAACAGGAAGCAGCAGAGAGGGAAAATGCTGCACATGGACCTTGCATTTCCATAAATTCCAAGGCTACTAAGAATCCTTTCAAAGTGTCACTGGAAGTCAACACACTAGATGATGAAAAGAGGGAAATGTGATATTCTGAATGATAGTACAATATTCATACTGCCCTTAGCATATCCAGCAAGGTGGAATTAGGTGGGATTTTGACATTATATGTGATATCCTGCTCAGCATTTGGAAAGAAGACCTTAAAATAAACCTCAGATGCCTTACAAAGGGATGTTGTTCACTGAATATTTCTTGTGGAAGGTGCTAAGCAAAAATATAAGCTATTTGCATCTTCTCTGTCATTTGTCATAAGCCCTAAGATGTTCGAAACAGATGTAGTTCTGTGTTAAAATATTATATTTTCTAAAGTAAATTGTTATGTTTCTCAGTGCAGAGGAAAAATACACAATTTCAGTCTAAATTGGAATAATTTAAATTTAAGGGAAACAACAAGGGAAAAAGCAAAAGTAGAAATCCTGTGAGAGAGTGTTGTATGTTTCTTTGACAAGGGCTATAGCAACTCTGATAATCAAAATAGCCACTGAACTCTGTAGAGAACAACAACTCTTTAGAAATTAAAGGAGTAGTGCACACTATTTATTTTGTATCACCTTTTCATAGCTAGACAGACCACATATTTGCACAGACCGTTTGGTTAGTTTAGAGTTGTTAGTGAGGTGCTCACACTGATGCATTGTTGCTTCCCCTTTCTTCTAGAATCGTTGGAACACTTGCATTGAAAAAAAAGAACAAACAAAATCCACTTCCCTCCCCCCCCCCCAACCTACAAGGCAATATGCAGGGAGAAGGGGGGGGGGGGGAGAGAAATTAGTCTGTTGGTGGGGCTTTTTGAGGCTAGAGGTAAGCCAACCCTTTTGTTGTCAGCTGTTCAATATATCAACTTTCCTTATGAACCATTTTTAAACATGAGTCCCTTCTGAAGTATCTACAATGGAACAAAAGAACTGCATTTTAAGTGTAAATTGGCCATAAGATATCCAGCAGATTAAAGAATGCAAGAAAGAAAATGTTGTTAGTAGATCCAGGTGAAAAACAGTTAACTTCCTTACATAGAGATGAGTTATTTTTGTCCTTTTTCTAGAGTTTCTTTCTATCAGGGTATACTTCTATTAAACTCCAGTGCTATCATTGCTACTTTCACTTGACATAAAATCCATACCCATAGGAGCTTTGCAAACATCAGACACTCTCTCACAAGACAAGTTCCTATAGTACAATATCTTCAGATACGTGTACCAAATCATGACTTACTCACAAAGGGCTTGCTACAGTCTTCCAAAGAAAATTGATCTAACATGGAGTTTGCAATCTGATATTTTAGATGATTGAAATATTCATGTAAAACATTACAAATAGTCCCACCACAGGGACTATCACACTTTCTAACAGAAGATACTTGTTTTTAGCAATAGTTTCCATTTTCTTGGAAATGATGGTTGCTTGCAGCATTGTTTCCAACTTTACCTCCACCCCATGCTTCCAAGAAGTAAGATTAATTTTTATATATGTTTAGAGCAGATACATTGTTTTAACATGAGTAAATTTCATGTTGCTACTTAGATACTGCAGTGATGAGAGCCATACACTGGAAAACACCCACCCAACTGACAAATAAAGTTACTTTATGCTCAACAAAATTTGGCTTCTGGAACCACTTTTCTTTGTGTTCCTCTCTGCACTGTAGATTTAGAATGGCTCATTTATACCAATAGTGGTCTGATATAACTTCAGCGTGTCAGCAAATTTCCTAGTCTATAAAAAAGATACTACAAATTTAGCAATATAGACTAGCTATGAAATATTCATTGGAAAATATTACATTCTAAATCCACACAGGTCTTGGCAATGCAGTGTACACGTAATTCATTTTAGTAGAGATATATAAAATGAAAGTGATAACTGCTTTCACTGTTTCCATACTGTTCTGTATATTCCATGTTCTACTTTTAATTTTAGAGCACAGTAAAGATCTGAAGGATAAACATGGGGAAGAATTCCACAATTTCATCTCTCAAAGCTACCAGTAAGGTATTCAATACACCTACCAGAACAGCAGTGGTAGTGCCTGAGCTCTAGGAACAAACCAAAATGAGGTATGGGCATGTGTTATATACTGAATTCTATCCTCTTTTCTTTAAGAATTGACCAATATTCAGTTTCATTATGCTCACTGGGAAACCTTCCCTTTTTCAAAACACTGATCCAGGCCTTATGAGAACAGGCTGGTCTGAGGTAAGTCTTGGGGGATGACTAGATTCCCATACAGCAACCAGACATAATCCTAAAGCTGCATTTACTTTTGAGAGCTTTCACTTATCCACTGAAGAACACACTGATTCCTCAGAAGCTGGTTCAAAGGTAGAGAGCCACTGACAGAAACCAATTGCTCCTAGCTGTCCCTGGCAAAGCCCAACATGTGAGAAAATAAATCAGATGAACTCTGCAAGGAGGAACCTGATCAAGTTTTTGTCCTCATGGTGCCCATCCATGGGTTTTCCCTAGAGAAGACAGGAGGATAACTGGGGGGAAGGGAGAGGAGATAATCTTTCTGGCTATCTACACTGGCAAGTTAGTTGGAATTAAGGAGGCTTAATTCCAACTAACTGAAGCCATGGCTACACTAGGCTTTAGTTAGTTCAAATTAAGGGCTTCCTTAATTCAAACTAATAAGTTTGAATAGGGTATTCAAACTAAAGGGTTAATTCAAACTAACTAGTTCAAATTAACCAATGTGGCCATGTTAATTCGAACTAATTTCTTAGTTCGAACTAACAAGCCTTTGAAATGAATGGGAATCGCTAATTCGAACTAAGCAAGTGCCATGAATGGCACTTGCTTAGTTCGAACTAACTTTTTCTAGTTCAAATTAAGCTAATTCGAACTAACTAAAATTAGTTCTAATTAGGTAGTTCGAACTAACTAATTCGAACTAATTTTAGCAAGTGTAGACATAGCCTCTGTAACTTATTATTTTCAGTTCCTAAAGTGCATTTAGTGTTGCTGAAAGGTAGCAAACTGTTGGTCTTTGGAATCTGAAATCCTCTATTTAACCACAGATAAATCAAAGACAACAGCTGTTTATACTTCCCCACTGAACATGCCAGGCCCCAGAGCTCAGAAACATGTGGATATATCCATGTGCCATATTGGCACCTCACTGAATCTACTACCAGATCCTGAGATCTTATTTTAAACACAGTAAGATTCTTGCTGTTATGGTGATGAAGAAGTCCTCAGACATGAGTATAATCAAGGCAATAGGCAGTCCTGGGAAAATATTCTGCAAGATGTGACTTTATCTATTGAAGTCTACACAAAAGCTCGGTAATGTCAATAGCGAGTTAACTATTTCAAACTCTTTCAAAGATCAAGGAGTCCAGTAGAGACAGGTAGCATACAGTCATATTTTAAACATCTGCTCAATCTATATCTACTGTGATCAGCATCTCATTTCAGTGATTCACTCATGGATGGAGTTCATTTTGCAGGGGTATGTGAAAGAGTATTGCCATCTCTTTTTTCCCTGATATCTGACGCCAAAAGATCCCTGACCTGTAGTGACCATCACCAGAACCAAACGGGCAATTTATTATCTTGGCCCATTCAGTTCTGGGCCTCTCTTCTAAGATGCCAGTAAAGATATCATTTATGGCAGTGTTTTGTATTCTGCTTATGGTTCAATTTAAATAGTTAAATTACATATTTAAGGTATATGCTGTTTTCAAACATACAGGGTCTCACTATTTCAAAATATATTTCTTCAGATATGGTAAAGGAACTTAATCACCACCAAACACATACCATATTCACAGTTTTTTAAAAAGGTAATTTTCATTTGTCCAAAATAAAAAATGTTTTTTTAAAAAAATCCCCTACCTTAGCTGGTAAAAAACATTTTTAACTCTACTCAGAAATCTCAAGAACTGCCAAATAGATTTTTATCAGTCTTTCTTTAAAACAACAACAACCACTACTACAGCACTCATCTTCCTGACAAAGATCAAGCATAAATTCAAACTACATGATCTTAATGCTTCCTTCTGGATTTAGAATTTCTGAAAACTATCTTTCACTCAACATTACCTTTAAAAATATATTTCCATGAAATAAATAGTGTCAGAGCTGCAGTGCTTTAATCAGTAATGCTTGAAAATCTTACAAGCACATTACTTTGAAACAGAAAATTCTGTATTATAATTACTCACTAATATTTATAAGAATTCCCCCCCAAAAAAACCATTGTGCTTTGGATTACAACATTTTATGTCACAAGATAAATAGATACAAAATCATTTTTAGAGGATTTTCTCTAATATCTGTGAATAATGTTGTCATTTCTTGAATGCCTCTTTTTAAAAGACTCTGTTTATTGCCTTGCCGATTATGTGTGCCCTTCAGTCCTTAAATCTTATTACTGTATTTATGAGAACAAACAAACAATTGGAATTCAAGTCAATTGGTAGGTTATTGTTAGATATATAGAATTCCATTCCCCAAACAGTCATCACTCAGACTTCTGAAGGTTGTTTGTTTGTTTTGGGAAGGTGGGGGGGGATTATCAAATTCTACCAACTGGCCTCTTCATCTTTAATACTACATTTGGGGCAAGGTATTTTTTTGTAAAATCTTTTTTATAAAAAGCATCTGAGACACATAAAAAGCATCTATACACATGATTACCCAAGAAAGTCAGATACTTTTAAAGTGGATATAATGAAATATCTGCTTCATGGGTAATTATGAATATACCAAAATGTTCACAGATAATTGGGAAAGCTGACCCACCAGCTAAGTGTTGGGGTTTTTTGTTTGGAACACAAGGAAATTACATGGGGGGAGGGAGGCAGGAGATTGCCTGGGGTTGCACATAGTGTTTTTTCATCACCATTCATTACAGCAGGAAGGGAAAAAAAATACAAAACATAAGATGAAGAGATAAAAGGAGAGTTGTAAGAAAAGCAGACTTTTAAACTGGGCTCTGGGAGCTCAAGCTCTCTCTGTCTCTTTCTAATAGGTCAACTTAAAGTGGACTTTGCCAAATCGACTTAGAGCATCCACACTGGATGCCTAAGTCAACTTATAGGGGCTAGGTGGAGCTAGGACTGGTCCATCGTGGCAGGTGGGCACCTCTTTCAAAGTGCCAGGGGGCTGGGCCTTTGCCCCATTATACAATACAATAGGGGCTGAGCAGGACAAGGACAGTGGCAGGGCATAGGAGCGGGGTGGGCAGGGCTGCCAGCCACCCTAGCCAGTAAAGTCGACTTTAAAGTAGGTTTAATAAAGTCAACTTAAAGTTTCCTTCAGCTAACTTAAGGAGCAGCTTAAGAAATTGTAGTGCAGACGCAGAGTAAATTAAGTTGACTTAAGCAGGCTTAAGTTGACTTAATTTACAAGTGCAGATGCACCCCTAGACTTGCCTTTTCCTCAAAAGCAGTGTGACTCTCCAGCCTAGCCCCAGTTCTTTTTGGCTGCAAGTCATGACTTCTACCGTTGCTCTTTGCAATCCTCTGCATCCAATCCTCAATCCTCCTCAGGCTCTTATTTAGCAGTATCTCCATTGGCTCATCTCCATTTTGTATAGGATTAGCTGCTCTCCTCTTCTTCCTCACACTACCACCTTCAGTAACCACCTGCTGTGCTCCTCCTTTGTTCGCTAAACTAACAAACCTGTTTCTGAGCTCTATTTCTCCTTCACTAGCTGGTCTTTTCCTTTGCCAGCTTCTCACAATCACATTCTTCCACTGGTTACTTTTCTGACCCAGCATTCTCCCCTCTTGCTTCCATCTGCAGGTCTGGGCTTTTTCCTCCAGCTTCCCCATTCATCTGCTCTATCAACTGTTCAAACCCCCTTCTAACTCAACGAGAGTTTCCACCTGCATCTCTAACCCTCAGATTTTCTCCTCCAACAGCTCTGAGGCAGCACTTCATACAAAAAAAGCTCTTTAGAGGTACTCCCTGCAAGATCATGTACATCCCACAGCCTCCACATCATCATTGTCTCGTCCCCTGTTTGAGTGACTACCACTGCTGTGTCTGTGTCTGCCATAAGTCTTTCCTTCTCCCCCCACCCCCAAAACTCCCACTTCCAACTCTCTCTCAAACACCTCTGTTCTCAATCCTGTTACCTGCTCCTAGTGGTGGTGCCTGCTTGAGTAGCTGCCTTTATAGCTCCCTGAATAGGGAGGCTCCAACCCTAATAGGGTTCAGCTGGACTCAATCTGCCACTCTGCCCCTGCAAACTGGAAAGGAAACAAACAAAACAAAACAAAAAAGCCAAACCACAAAACAAATACAAAACAGAAAAGCAAACACACACAAGCACTCCCAACTCCACAGAGCTCCTACACAACCCCTAAATCCCTCTCAAACTCCCCTGTTCTCAGCCCTCTTGCTTCTCCTAGTGACCTTGGGGAGGGGGGTGACTGCAGAGAAGAGCCAGTCAGAGTTTCCAGCTGGTAGAAACAGCTAAAGTAGGCACCTCTGTTTCAGAGAGCTTCTGATAGTTTTGATTCTGTGCCCTGAGTTGACTATTTATTCCAACCTTCTCCCCTTCTCCTCCCTCACAGTTTTCACTTCAGTGGCACTTCACACCTGCCTTTCTTACTCTCTTGTCATTTACCCTGCCTCCCCCCACCCCATCTTCCCTTCCATTCACTTTTCTTTCCATTTAGTTTATCCTCTGCTAAGTAAATCCATAAAATAGTGTCATTAACATGATACGTACAACCATCACATTGTTCACTCTGCTTGTGTTTCTACCTCTGGCCCTTTCTGTACCTGCCCCCCTGTCTATTTAGTTTGTAAGATCTTTGGGGGAGGGACACTCTCCGGCTCTGTGTTTGTAC
The DNA here is from genome assembly GCA_007922175.1 of Pelusios castaneus. Classification (NCBI taxonomy): domain Eukaryota; kingdom Metazoa; phylum Chordata; order Testudines; family Pelomedusidae; genus Pelusios; species Pelusios castaneus. The sequence continues at coordinate 1,518,655 of ML685787.1, forward strand.
AATACCTGGCATAGTGATTGGCAGCTAGGCAGTACTGTAGCAGACATGAGTAATAGAAATAAAATAATATTTTTATTATATATCAAAAATCCAATAAAAAGGAATCATGGAAATACTCCTAAACCGCATTTGGACATTGTGTTTGTTTTCAAAGGGTATCTGAGTGAAATAAGAAGAAAGTACAAATTTGGGGCAGAGAATCCCTAATGTGATGGCTAAGAGACATATTGGGCATGATTCTTCATTCCAGTATAGGGAAGCTCAGTAGCTGAATTTCTAAGACACAGTCTGTGGCAATGTGAGTATTCAAAGGCAGACTCAATTCCATCGGTTTTATCAGCTTTAATATGAGTCTTCCTTTTAAAAGCTGAGATAATCTTGGTATCTCTTCCCCAGAGATCTTACAATAATTTTTTCCTTACTTAGTGAATAAAATTGGCTGTTTGGATGAAATGAGTATTCCTTATTCTCACAATTTCATCAGTGCTGTCATTATAGTTAAAGGAATTGTAAATCTTCTTTCAGTTCATCCATATTAGTATTAGGTTGTACTCATTTAAAATATAATATAAGTAAATCTCCATTCCTAGTAGTCTGAAATCCAGTTTTGAAATATTTGCCAGCAAAGTGTATTTTCTGTCAGCATAAGTTAGAAAATTAAATTAGCTAAAATAAGCAACTTGGAAAGAAATTAAAGGCTATTTAATATATACTGTACATAAAGCAGTATTATGTTGTCATGTTCTGTAGTTACAGCATGGGAACTGTTTTACTTCTATCCACTAAGAAGGCAAAAATGTAGATACATCTTGCCATAGATCCTGAAAGATGAGTAAAGACCTGAATACCAAGCACTCTGGTACTATGTTGATAGGGTCTATGTAAGAGCATTGGTGGATAGATATTTCATTGCTGAGTGGGAAATGAGTGGGCACAAGCACATAGTATTCATTTTTTGTCCATATTTTATTTGCAGTGTACATGGTTCTTGTAGGTTTTTAGCAGGGATGGATGTTAAAAGCAAAAGAAATAACAAAACCGCTTACTCACAGAGCAAAAAATAAACTATATTCAGACACAGAAGAGCCATCAATTTCTGTCACACTCACAGTCTCTATCGCTATGTGACTCCTTCCCACTAAGAGATGAACTTTGGGGGAGTACTCGGGGGGCAGGTTGGGACATACAGCAAAGAGAATTTGAGAAATTTTCAAACCTAAGACTTTTCGTGGCACAATAAAATTTCTAAATGCTTTCTGCAGGGAGAGAAATTGGTTGTGTACTCAGATCGAAGGGAGAAACAAAAAGGTCTTGCTTTTATGTGAGGTGTTCCATTGTCTCAGAATCTTTTCAGTAGGTAGAAAATTAGAGCCAAACTGAGTGCATTTTCAGACTACTTTGCCTGGTATGGTTTTGGGAAACCAATTTTCACTTCAGTTTTCTCTTTTCTCTATATTATGTCAATAGAACTCATTATATTTTGGATTAGCAAAATTGAATGTAGAGTTTGAAACCCTGGGAACAATTGCTGTAGGGAATGCTCTCCTCAGGGACATTCCTATGAATTTCTGCCTTGTTTAAGGCAGATGTTCCCTGGTATAGCATTATCACCTGCCTACCCTACTAGCAGGAATCCAGTCAGGTGTAGAGTTATAAATGATACCTCCCTGAACAGATGGCATGAATCAAGCCCTTTGCTTTTGTTGACATCTATTTAACGCAGACTCTTGATGACAATTTGGGATTAAAAATAAATCTTTTTGAAAGATTCTGCACCTTTGGAGAATTTTGCATTGATTTCAATGGGATCCACATCTTGCCTTGGTTCTGTAGTCCTCCAGGAAGTCCAGCCCCTCAGGAACCTGGTAGAGCAGTGAAAAATCTCATAGTTTTCATGGCATTAGTGGTATGCAAAATCCTGCCTAATTTTAGAAAAGCTAAAAGTGATCTTTTAATGTATAACTGGAAGTCTCTCAGGCTATGTCTACACTTGTTAATTTAAGTCGACTTAGCTAAGTCGACGTAACAAAGTCGACTTTAAGTAGACTTTGTTAAGTCGACTTAGCATGTCTACACTCAAAAATTAAGTTGACTTAAAGGGGACCCTGCCAAATCAAGTTAGAGTGTCCACACTGGATGCCTAAGTTGACCTGTAGGGGCTAAGTGGACCTGGGACTGGGGCACCCCTTGCCAAGTGCCAGGGGGCTCAGCATTTGCCCCATTGTACCTGGGTACAATGGGGGCTGAGCAGGACAGGGACACTGCAGGGCATAGGAGCAGGGTGGGCAGGGCTCTGTCCTGCCTTGTGGGGGGGGCATGCCAGGCTTTGCCTGTGCCAGCCACCCTGGCAGGGAGGGCAGTGGGGGAGCCCTGAAGCCCTTTAAGTCGATTTAAAGTCGACTTAGGGCTAATCCGCGTCTACACTGGCTTAAGTCGACTTAATAAAGTCAATTTAAGCACTAGTTCAAATTAAAACAAGGTGTTATTAATTCAAACTAACTTTTCCTTAATTCAATTTAAGGAGCAGTTTAAGTCGAATTAAGGAAAATGTAGTGTAGACACAGATTAAATTAAGTCAATTTAAGCAAGTTTAAGTTGACTTAATTTGTAAGTGTAGATGCACCCTCAGATATGATACTGAGAACTATATAAAAGTGTGTATTAAATAGAACAACTAAACCAGGAAAGCCGAAATTGATATTCCTAATGTAAAAATAAGACTTTAAAAAAAAAGATCTATTGAGACTTCTATATGTATAATAAAGAATCAAACATGGGTATAAACACTTCAGTTTGCTTGACAGAACTCCTTCTAGTTAATTGTCATCCTAATTATAGCAAAGCTGGTGCTCTCCTATAATTAAAGTTGAGGGTAGTTTTCTGTTATTATATTATTATAAGTGCTCCAAAAGCCACATGCTGATGTGAATAGTCTTGAAATTTGCTGCCCTTTGTGGGGGTGCTTGGTAGTTTAGGAACCTGAATTTGGGGCCTGAATTCGAGGAAGGCCCCCTAAAAAAACAGCATTTACAAAAACATCACATTCTAATGTTCTTTGTGCACCCCGAGGGCTAATACTATGGCTCTGATCCTCCTCATTGACTCACTAAGCTAGTTGATGGCATTCACTGCCCCTTTGGGAGAGTTATATTGAAGAAGATATTCAGAATCAAGTCAGGAACTTCAGGTCAGAGTGTAAATAGCTCAAGCCAAAGAAAATGAAAAGTGCATGTGCAGCAAGTCTAAGAATCTGTTAACAGCTAAAGAGTTTCCAGACAGCATGTTATAACAGTAATTGGATGACTCAAGGGCACATGCTGTAGTCATTGAACCATCCCTATACCCATATGCCAGAGAGCTGAGCCTTATCTTTGGCAGTTTTCACTTACTGTCTGCTGTGCAAGATTCTTACTCTCTACCTGCCATCTGGAAGGTCTTCTTTGGGAATGTTTGGGAAGATACCCACATTTCTGATTTAAGAGTAATATTTTGAAGCTCTTTAAACTCCACATGCAGATTCTGATTTCATTTTAGAAATATTCATAAAGTTTAAGACCTGAAGGGGTCCTTAGATCATCTCACCTGACCTCCTATATATGATGGGTCTTTACATTTTACCCATTAACTATATTCAGTCCAATAAATTTACTGTGTTTTGGCTAAAGGATATCTTCCAGAAATGCATCCAACCCTAGAGATGATGAGCTGGAAAAATTCCCATGTACCTAGTTTGTTCCAATGGTTAATATCCCCCACTGTTAAATTGTTTGCTGTATTTCTAATTTGAATTTCTCTGGCTTCAACTCCCAGCCATTGGTTCTTGTTATGCCTTTCTCCATTAGTTTAAAATACCTAGAATTTAATTTGCCTGATATACAGTGTAATGAAGTCACCTTTCAAAGTTCTCTTTGATAAACTAAACAGATCTGGTTTTCAGGTCTTTCACCTGTGAGGCATTTTTTCCATCTCTCAAGTCATAGCTGTGATATTGTGTGACATCCTTTCCAATTTTGCAAAAAAAATTTTTTTAAATATGGGCACCAGAATTGCATGTAATGTTTCAATGTCTGTTTCAGCAATTTCAGATAGAAAGATAAAATCATCTCCCCACTTATATTCACTACTCCCCTCTTTCTAGACTAAGATTTGTCAAAGAAATTAGAATTAATTATGAAGAGGGGAGATGAAAGAATTTAGTCAATAAAATAATAACGGTAATATAATCATGGTGAACAGTGAGGTATGTTTAAAAGAAAACAACTAACAGGATCATTTGGTCAAAGAGTTCCTGTAACACAGTCCCAATAACAGGAACTGCACATAGCATTTCTAGGTTCTCAAAACTTTATTTACTGCAGAGCTAGGAAGTACTGGAGGCCAAAGCAATGAGAGGAATGTTGAGGGGGTGGGAGTCATGTGAAAAGGGTTGGAGCAGTGCTGGAGGTGTAGGGAAAGGAGAATATTTTAGCAAATCATCAGGTGCCTAAGCCACTGCCAACTATTGAGATGAACTATCAATTATTTTGGTTATTTACTTATTTATAGGCATGGCCATTTAGTGGATTTTCTTTTTTGTGACCTAGTTCAGCTAAAGCAAAGCAGGAAGAGAGCGGGAGCAAGGCTTAGTTCCCCCCCCCCCCCCCCCCCCCAGCGGGCTTCTGGGGGAGTTAGTGGTCAGGTTCAACTTCCCAGATGGCTTCCCCATAGAGTTTCCCTACTGCCTGCCTGGCTTCTGCCAGGAGTCAGGACTTAGCTGTCCCCTTCCCAGCTTTTGCCAGGGCCAGGGTGTTGGGTCCTCTTCCCTCCAACTTGCATGGCTTCCCCAAGTGGCAGCTGGTGCAGCTTTTCCCCCCACCCACTGGGCTTCTTCTGGGGGGTGTATTGGGGCTGGGCCAGCTGGTGCCCAATTTTCCAGTCCCCCTACATTGGCCACCACACACTCAACCTCCTAGCCCTAGCCTACTAGTCAGGTTCCCTCTGCTAGGTCTTAACTTAAATTTGACCTGGAGCCTGGCTGGGAGCCTGTGAGAGTGCCAGGTGTGGAGCTGCTGGCTGCAGCCACACATGCTGTCTTCTCACAAAGCACAATCATGCAGGTGTGAGGGGAGGCAGTTGGAGAGAGGCACAGAATGGCCCAGTGTCCCCCCCAACCCCCAGGTAAGCAGCAGCAGGAGCTGCCTGTCCCTTCATGCTGATGACCTAGAACAGATTTAAAATACTTTATTGAAGTGAATGTTACAAAAAAGGGTCAAGCAGACATGGTTTTAGGTAAAGGGAGCGATTGGTCATCCAGGGTACAGTACAGATCATTTGGGAAGTAACAGGTAACGGTAAGGATGGGGAGTACAACCAATACATGATCTACGGTTTTCAGGATGGGGGGAGTCACAGGACTGCAGGGTTGAGAAGCAAGAGGTCAGAGATTCGGGATAAACAGCTTAATATGGGAGGGATACTGAGTGTGATGATATGGGGAGCACATATACTATTGAGGGTGGTTCATCCCGGAATGTGAATAGGGAGGGCGGGTAAAGAATCCATAGGGAGATATGTTCTCACGTAGAGAGGTGGGGGGAGGGGGACGGCGGAGCCCCCTGGTGGTAGATGTGGAGGGGACCCTTATTCCTCCTGGTACTGTCTATGCCCAGTGATATGTTCGATGTAAATGTCTCGGGACCATCTGATGGTGTCGGATACCATGAGGCGGCGCATTAGTCGGGCGTAGCGTTTACCGACACCACAGGCCTGCAGCACACCTTCGTTGGCTGGGTCCCAGGCACCCAGGGCGCCGACGATCAGGGCGTGGATCTGGACCGTGTAGCCCTTGGCTCTCAGTGTGTCAGCGAGGGGAGCGTATTTTTCCTCTTTTCGGGTCCGAGCACCAAGAAAGGCCGGAGACCGGTTTTCGAAGGGGACCGTGATGTCGACCATGATGACTTTCTTCTGGTCCTCGTCTGTGACCACGACATCGGGTCTCAGCAAACTGTCGGTACCGGGGACGGTAGAGTTGACTTTGACCGCCCCGAGGTGAGGCGGGATCGCTTTCACAAGGCGGGCCTGGACCGTGTTGTGTCTTAGTTGCCAACTAAACCTGTCCTTAAGCCTTTCTTCCTATTGCACAGTACCAAGGGAGTCGGGGCATGACTTGGGAATTAACCATGCTCAATGTACATGGCTAGAACAGCAGCCCTAGGGGGCTGTTCTGTGATTCAGCCCCTGCTGGAGCAGGGAGGTGCCCATAGAACACATTAAAACAAGTAACAGCAAATGGACTCAATCAACAAGTGATGGGTGGGCTGGACAAGACAAACAGCAACAGCAGCTGCCTATGTGAAAGATCTGCCTGCCAACTGCCAAAAGCTTTTATCTCTAGTCAAGCAGATGGTCACCCAGTAGGTGCCACTATTTTTTCCATGGGTGCCTCAGGCCCTCAGCACCCATGGAGTTGACACCCATAGAGAAAAAGTGATTAGGGGTGTCAATGGGGATAGTATCAGGGAAAGGGGTAAGAAGAGGGGCAAAATGTTGGGGTGCTTGGACCATGGAAAGGGAGAGATGAAAAGGGGGGCATTGGGGTGTGTGGCAGGGGCAACAATGGGAATAAGGAGCCTGTACCTTAACTATTGTATTTCCTAGTTTTCAGTGGTGTAAGTCTGCCTTTTCGTCTATCAGTCATCAATTGTCAGGGTTCTGCTGCACTAGCTAAGCATGATATTCCCCAGTTATATCTAGGATGATCACCTTTTCAAAAGGCAACAGCAGGACACATGCAGGAACCCCCTCCCCCATCTGTGGCTCCACCACTTGCTCCTTCTCTTCCCCCTGATGCTCGATCCCTGACAAAGCTAGAATCTGGAGTTTGGCATATTTTTAATGAGGGTGATGATGAGTTTGTGGATAGAGGTAGGGTAGCTAACAGGAATGAGGATATGGAAGTGGAAATTGCCATATCTGAGGTAGAAGCCAAACTCAAGCTGTTTGATGGAACTAAATTGGGGGGACAGGATAATTTCCATCCAACGATATTAAAGGAATTGGCACATGAAATTGCCTGCTCATTAGCAAGGATTTTTAATGATTCTGTAAATTCGGGGGTTGTATTGAATGACTGGAAAATTGCTAATATAGTTCCTATTTTCAAGAAAGGAAATAAAAGTTATTAACTACAGGCCTGTTAGTTTGACTTCAGTAGTATGCAAGGTCTTGGGGAAAAAAATGAAAGAGAAAGTACTTTAGGATATTGAGGTTAATGGTAACTGGGATAAAATACAACATGGCTTTACAAAAGGTAGACCATGCCAGACCAACGTGATCTCTTTTTTGGAGAGGATAACAGATTTTTTGGGTAAGGGGAATAAGATGAACCTAACTTTGTTAGATTTCTCCAAGGCATTTGATACAGTTCCACATAGGGAATTATTAGTTAAGTTACAAAAGATGGGGATTAATATGAATATAGTAAGGTGGATAAGGAACTGGTTAAAGGGGAGGCTGTAGTGGGTCACTGAAGGGTGACTTGTCAAGCTGGAGGGAGGTTACTAGTGGAGTTCCTTAGGGATCAGTCTTGGGACTGATCTTATTTAACCTTTTTGTTACTGACCTTCACACAAAAAGTGAGAATGTGCTAATTAAGTTTGCAGATGACAGCAAGTTAGGAGGTATTGCCAATACAGAGAAGGATTGGGATACCATACAGAAAGATCTGGATGACCTTGTAAACTGAAAAATTAGGAATAGGATGAATAATAATGGGAAGTGCAAGGCCATGCATTTAGGGACAAATAACAAGAATTTTTACTATAATTTGGGATACATCAGTTGGAAGGGATGGAAGAGGAATAGGACCTGGGCATACTGATTGATCACAAAATGACTATGAGCCAGCAATGCGATGTGGCCGCGAAAAAAGCTAATGCGGTCGTAGGATGCATCAGAAGATGGATTTTGAGTAGAGAGAGGAAGGTGTTAGTGCTGTTATACAAGGTGCTGGTGAGTCCTCAACTGGAATATTTTATGCAGTTCTGGTACCCCTATTTAAAAAAGATATTCAAACTGGAACAGGTGCAGAGAAAGGCTACAAGGATGATCTGTGGAATGGAAAACCTGGCTTATGAGAGGAAATTTATCCCTCAGAGGGATAAATACCAGGGAGGGAGAGGGATTATATGAGTACAGCATCAATGTGGACACAAGAACAAATGGATACAAACTGTCCATCAGGAAATTTAGGCTTGAAATTAGATGCAGGTTTCTAACCATCAGATGAGTAAAGTTCTGGAATAGCTTTCCAAAGAGAAAGGGGCAAAAAACCATAACTGCCTTCAAAACTGAGTTTGATAAATTTATGGAGGAGATGATATGATGGGAAAGCCTAGTTTGGTAATTGACTGATCTTTGACTACTGGTGGTGGATATGCCAGTGGCCTGAGAAGGGATGGTAGAAGGGGTGGGTTCTGAGTTATTACAAAGAATTCCTTCTTCGGTGACTGGCTGGTGAGACTTGCCCACAAGCTCAGGGTTTAAACTTGTCACCATATTTGGGCTCGGGAAGGAATTTTACCCCAGGGCAGATTGGCGAGGGCTCTGGTTTCTTTTGCCTTCCTCTGTAGCATGGGAAATTACTCACTTGCAGGTGGATTCTCTGTATCTTAAAGTCTTTAATCGTGATCTGAGGACTTTAATAACTCAGTCATAGGTTAGAGGCTTATTGCAGGTGTGGGTGGGTGAGGTTCTGTGGCCTGCATTGTGCAGGAGGTCAGACTAGATGATCATATTGGTCTCTATTGACCTTAGAGTCTATGTCTACACTTGTTAATTTAAGTCGACTTAGCATGTCTACACTTAAATTTTAAGTCGACTTTGGGGGACCCTAGGTTGACTTGTAGGGGCTAGGTGGAACTGGGACAGGTCCACGGTGGCAGGGGGGCACCCTTTGCCAAGTGCCAGGGGGCTCAGCCTTTGCCCCATTGTACCTGGGTATAATGGGGCAAAGGGGACAGGGACCCTGGCAGGGCATAGGGGCAGGGTGGGCAGGTCTCTGCCCTGCCCTGTGGGGGGGCACAGCCAAGCTCTCCCTGTGCCAGCCACCCTGGCAGGGAGGGCAGTGGGGAAGTCGACTTAGGGCTACTCCACATCTACACTGGCTTAAGCCAACTTTCTAAGGTCGACTTAAGCCAAAAGTCAACTTAAGCAGCTGCTTAAGTCGACTTAAGGAAAGTGTAGTGTAGACGCAGAGTAAATTAAGTCGACTTAAGCAAGCTTAAGTCGACTTAATTTACAAGTATAGATGCACCCCAAAAGTCTGTGAGTATATGTTAAGAACTGCTCAGGGAGCCCAGTCTGCTGTGGGGAACTCTGGACCCTCCACCTGCCTTTAGCAAGGAGCTAGGAAACCTGAGAGCATCACAGTGCATGTTGCTCAGGGCAGATGGATAGTCCAATGCTCCTCATACCACCCTGGCTCCCTGAGTGGCTCTTATCATGGCCTGGCTAGCTTCTGTCCTGACCAGAAGGCAGAATCTCAGGGAAGAAAGGGGGAGCAGGGGTTAGGACCTCATGGTGAAGAGGGACTAAGGTCCAGTCAGAGTCCTTCCTGGCTCCTCAGAAGAAGCTGGCACCTCCCCTGAACCTTGAGCAGGTGCAAAGTGGCGCTACAAGGACTGCTGGACAAATGCTGTTCTGGAGTCCTTCAACCAGGACTTTAAAACTGCATTTTGGGACTGTCCCATCCATTTCAGGAGAGATTGTCACCTTAGTTATAACTCATAGCCACTTTGGCAAGAATTTATTTGAACCAATAAAGGTGACCACTTAATAACTGTCTTCCTTTACTTCCTTCTTTACTGGTATGGAACATACACTCTTTCAGTATAAAATAATCCCTTTAAAAAAACTTTGATAACTCAGTAGCATTCATTCCTAAATAACACTCAGAATAAATCCCAGGTCTATATAAAATAGGTTAAATTTAGAGACATTGAATCAGAATCACAGAATCAGAATCATAGAATTTGCAAGGGACCATTTGTTGTACCCCAAGTCCCTGTGGGTAGGCATGAGACTTTGAGGTGCACAAGGAATGCAGGATTGCATGGGCCTGGGCAAAAAATCCTTCAATCCATGGACCAAATTCCTGTTAGTGGACTTTTTTCTCAAATGCAAATATAAAAACTTAACTTTTTACTCCCATTGACCTAAGCCAGCTAGATCTCTTTCTCTGTCCCTATTAGTGCTCTGACGGGATCACTGTACTCATCACAGAAATTATTACTTCAGCAAACATAAAGGTTACAAAAGAGAAAAAGTAGAAATAAAAAATATGCTTTAAGAAGTATTGACTCATGATTCTAGTTTTGTAATATATCTGATTTTCAGTCATTCTTTTTTTCTTCTGATACAGAACTGGAAGATAAAATCTGTGATGTTTGCTTGAAAAGAAAAATCTGTTGAAATGGCAAGAAAATAAAACAACCATTAAACATATATTGCAGCAATTTGTACTGCCTGGTGTCTTTCCTGGAGTTAGCAACATGTCTGGCAAGCTGTATGCTCCAGTTATCAGGCCTACTCCACCCCAGGTATAGTGGGCCTGACCTGTAAATTGTGAAGTGTTTTTAACAGGGTGGTAACTTTCAAGAGCTGAGACAGTCAGCGTCTTACTATTTTGAGATCCGAAGGGCTGATGTTTGAGAAACAACCTTTAATTTTTTTAACTATAGGCCCAAACATTATAATTTTGATATCTAACCATGCCTGTAAATCAGATGACAAGATACCCAACTGCTCTCACTTGTGGTCAGAATGAATAGAGCTGAATTTTTTTTTTCACTTGTAATTAATTCTAGGCACAAAATTAGTGGCAAGGTGGAAGTCCCTATGGGATTTAAGTCGACTTAATTTACTCTGCAGCTACACTACACTTTCCTTAAGTTGACTTAAGCAGCTGCTTAAGTCGACTTAAGGAAAAATTAAGTCGATGTTACTAAATTAAGTCGACTTTTGGCTCAAGTCAACTTTCTAAAGTCGACTTAAGCCAGTGTAGACCTGGAGTAGCCCTAAGTTGACTCTAAGTCGACTTAGGGCTCTCCAGGACTCCCCCACTGCCCTCCCTGCCAGGATGGCTGGCACAGGGAGACCCTGGCATGCCCCCACACAGGGCAGGGCAGAGACCTGCCCACCCTTCCCCTATGCCATGCCAGGGTCCCTGTCCCCCTTTGCCCCTCTGTACCCAGGTACAATGGGGCAAAGTATGAGCCCCCTGGCACTTAGCAAGGGGTGCCCCCCTGCCACCATGGACCTGTCCCAGGTCCACCTAGCCCCTACAAGTCTACCTAGGTGTCCAGTGTGGGCGCTCTAGGTCGACTTTGTAGGGTGCCCCAAAGTCAACTTAAAATTTAGGTGTGGACATGCTAAGTCGACTTTGTTAAGTCGACTTAGCTAAGTCAACCTAAATTTACAAGTGTAGACATAGCTCATGAATTCTGGCCCTCAACATTCATCATCTAGCACAATGTTCTGGGTATATTTAAAAAAATAAAAAGGCAAGGTTCAGAGTCCTCCATTAATGAATGTTAGATATCACTAAAATGCAATAAAAAACAAGAACGGATTAAACAGAGATTCCTTATGCTCATACAGAAATTCTGAGTCTACCTAGACATTTAAAGAAGTGTTTAAGAAAATTGTAAAGAAGTTTTTAAAATTCAACAGACAATTTTCAAGTTAGAAACAGAAAATGTATAGCATAGTCCTTTAAGCCATATGGTATCAAAGACTTTTTCCACATCAAAGAAACCAGCCAAGGTGCATTCTTTTCTGTTAAACTCTCTGATGTGTTCCAGTGTTCTCATAATTCTATCAAATGTTGACCCTTTTTCTTCTAAAATCATTCTGATGAATGCCCAAAAGACCCAGTTTTTCACTTGGGATATTGGAAGCAATCAATTCTTCCTATTTCAAAGTGTTTAGCAACTGCAGAGGGATAGATCTTTAATTAGAGAGAATCTTTTATCATCTTTAGGAGGTTGAGTATCATAGTTTCCATTTTCATTTTACAAAAGTTTGGGAAAACATGTCTTATAAATTTGTCTTATAAATAACATTTTTTGCATAATTGTGAGTGTGCTGTTTTCGGTACTTTCTTTACTCTGTTTTCCTCAATTGATTCTCTCCATTTTAAAAAGTGGATTGGTAGAATTTTCTTTCTTTACTGTCTCATTTACAAATATTTCTGACTAACATGGGGTCATACAATATTAGTTTCCTACTTTTTTCCAAATTCTGAAAAGCCCTGTAGTATTAGAAATGCATCTGAGTGCATAACTTTCTGTTTGAGTTGGACTGGAATCTCCTTAGGACAGAGGTTTAGGATAAAATGTCCAAAAGTGCAACAGGACTCCTTTTTTATTTTGCTAAAATAGGCCATCATGGCTACCCCTCTGGAACTGATCAAAAGTTATTAATTTCTGTGGTTGCAGTCAACCCCAGTCCACTACACCTGTGGAACTTGTCAGACCTACGGCTATGTCTACACTTGAAAATTAGGTCGACTTTATGAAGTCGACTTAATAAGGTGAACTCTGAGTCGACTTAAAGTGGACCTTATTAAGTCGACTTAACAAAAGTCAACAACTTTTCAAGTGTAGATGTGGCACCTTTTTGGCCTTATTAAGCTGACTTAACATTTTAAGGCAACTTAAAAAGGTCCAACTAGGCACTACTCCGTGTCTCCACTGGCTTAAGTCGACTTAATAAAGTTGACTTAAGCACTAGTTCAAATTAAAAATGAAGTGCCAGGGGGCTCAGCATTTGCCCCATTGTGCCTGGGTACAATGGGGGCTGAGCAGGACAGGGATAGGGGCAGGGTCTAGGAGCAGGGTGGGCAGGGCTCTGTCCTGCCCTGTGAGTGGGCACGCCAGGCTCTGCCTGTGCCAGCCAACCTGGCAGGGAGGGCAGTGGGGGAGCCCTGAAGCCCTTTATGTTGACTTAAAGTTGACTTAGGGCTAATCTGCATCTACACTGGCTAAGTCAATTTAATAACGTCGACTTAGCCAATAAAGTCGACTTTATACTAGGTTTTATAAAGTCGACTTAAGGAAAATGTAGTGTAGACACAGATTAAATTAAGTCGATTTAAGCAATCTTAAATTGACTTAATTTGTTAGTGTAGACGCACTCTAAGTGTAGATGCACCCTATGATAGATCTTTAAAAGGGAGGAACCCATGGCAGTTGAGGAGGAACTCTGAAACATGCAGAACTGGAGACAGTGCTCCCAGACTGGGGACATGGGATTATTTCCTGAGGAATAGTTGAAAGTGATGCCTTCCTGAGTCTTCTAAGAAAGAAAGGTGAGCCTATTTTCTTTTTTCTTCTGTTGTTGAACACCCCAGGACTAACCTGAACTTTAGCCATGCAGGAATATAGGAGAGATCCTGCAAGGGTTGGAAAATCTGCTTCACCTTCCTTGTGTGAGGTTGTAAAGGATTTTATCTCATTTTGACTGCTGTGTACCCCTGGAAGGGAATGGAAGTGCTAAGATGTACAACTGGAAGGCCTTACCTCAAAACTAATCCACAAGATTGTTGTTGCCAAGGGATCATATAGAAGGCAAGCAAAATGCCTGTCCTCACTCCTAGGGCATACCTGAGAGATACAACTGAGAATACTAGGACTTAAACCTATATCCAGCATTGGACATGGAACCAGTTACAGGATGTGGAACACCAGAGTAGGTTTTCTTATCATCCTGTGTTAGTAAGAGTAAATGATGTTGCATGATGTGCCATTTCCAAAGCAACTGCCTTCAGATATAGCTAGAGCATTTTGCAATAATTAAGGTGAAGATGGAGAACTCAGAGCTGCCTGTATCTGACAGACAGTGCATTGCCTCCCGCCCAGCTGAAGATGAAAGAATGTCAGTCCGGTTACTAAGGCTATTTGGATGTCCAAGAGCAGTGATAATCAAGAAGGACTCTGAGAACACAAACCTCGTTGATGAATGGAATGAAGATGCTCTTGGTTACATCCTTTGCAAGCCTTTCCATGCTCACCAACAAATCCACCATCTTGCTTGGTTTAAGTTTCAGAAAGGTATCAAAGGCTATGTCTACACTTGTAAAGTTAAGTCAACTCTGTTAAGTCGACTTAACAAGGTTGACTTTAAGTCAGCTTAAAGTCGACCTTGTTAAGTCGACTTAACAGTGTGGCTACACTTTAAGTCGTCTTAAGTTGACCTTGTTAAGTCGACTTAACAGTAGACATAGCCGTCCACACTGGCTTTAAGTAGACTTAAGGTCAATTTAGCGCTATTCCCCATCTACACCGGCTTTAAGTCGACTTAACAAGTCGACTTAAGGCTTAAGTTGACCGTTAGAGGTGGTGTTATTAAGTCAACTTAAGTTGTTATTAAGTCGACTTAAGGAAGCGCTTAAGTCTACTTAATAAAAGCCCAGTGTGGACATGGCTTTGTGTAGGTTGACTTAAGCGTCCTTAAGTCACCCTAAGTTGCCAGTATAGATGCACCCAATGGTATTAATCCTACTGAAGAACCCCTAGAGCTGGGTGATAGTGTTGTCTGCATATAATATAGCTGGGTCTTATTTGAATGTAGCTGAATCTGGAGCCCATGACACTTCTGTAATCGTGTTAGGGGGTTAACCAATATAGGACTCTACAAACAAGTGAGTTCAAGGTAAAAGGAGCAGCTGCAATTACAGATTTTTCAGATCTGCATTAGAGGAAAGACAGAAACCAGCATTTATGCAACTCCTTGTACCTCAGGAAACTACTTAATAGATTCTCATGGTCAACTGTGCCAAACACTGCTGAAAGATGAAGCCATAGAATATGGACGTTCACTGATTGTCAATAGCAGACTGGAAATATAATGTGAATACGCTGAACAATAATTATTTTGGAAGATAAAATAGTTAATAATAACTGTATTCTGACCACTCTGAGTGTTCCAATCAGTTCACAGGGTCAGGTTTATTTTGGGCTGCTTTTCTATGTTAATGGAAGAATGTGCACATTTTCCCCTGTGTGGTGCTAAAAAACACTCATTTCACCTCTGCCATCAGGACCTACTGTAGACACTAATTAAACCTCTAGAGAAAATGTTAATAAAAATTATTAGCTAAGAAGCAGATTTTCTTTAAAGAGCAAGTCATACTGAGAGAGCTAATGTACTGCTGCTAAATGGTGAAGTTAACTCATTGGACAAAAGTTTTAATGAACAGGGAAATATCATAAGAAATATTTCAGAGAGGAGAGAGAGGTTGTGTCCAAACTGTAATCCCTCATTTTTAGCTAACAGTATCACACCATCAGATATTAATGTTAGACCCTGATACATTTGTTAAGAAGTTTAAAAACTTGGGCATTTATATGGAATAATGTGAGGCCTGTGGGTGGTCAAGAACTATTCAGTTTCTTTCCAACAAAATTGCTTCTTTATTGGATAAAAATGAGTCACTCTTCTCTGGTACAGTTGTGTAGGTAACTAAAAGATATAAAGTATTTCTAGCCTCTCTGCAGTTTTATGGTGGTGTAAGTATTTTATTGTAATATATTTGCCTTAAATCCTCAATAAGACAAAAATATTAATATACAATATTCTAGATAAAACAACGAGAGTCCTGTGGCACCTCCTATGGCATATTCTGGATGTTTCTCCTATCAAGTCCTTCCTTACCAATGAATTTCTCCATACTAAGATTGTCTAGAACAACTTTACAAAGGAAGATTTCCTAAAATGCATTTAATTTATATTTATGTATTATAAAAACTCACTATGAACATAAGAGCTGTGTACATACTTCCCAAATATACATAATTAAAATTCAGATTATAAAGAGATTTGGATTAGTTCTTTGTAAGTATTAAAATGAACTGAATCTTCTCATATTTGTCATCATTAGTTCCCACTTACTCCCTTGTTCAAATTTCTCATTACGTACAAGAAAACTTTAATGTACCTAATGTCATGACACTTTTGACTCAATAACAGTGATTTAAAAATACAAAATCCTAGGATAGCTTGGAGAGTTACTCAAAACCACCTTGAACTAAATATGTTCCAACATTCAGCCCATTCATAGACAATGCTGAACAATAAATATTCCTTCACCCAAAGTAATGGAACTTGACCTTATATCCATTTGTCAGTGTATCTGTGCTAATGTAGATATGTTTAAAATACAAATTTTAAACCTAATCCAGAAATCAAACAACCCAGTGTATACGCTGGTACAGATCTTAGGTTTGTTTTGGTTCATTCTAAGGATAGTGGTAATTTGCAAAATTAGATCAGGACTTTTTCACCTCCAATTTTTGGGAATGCTTAGAGGTGGGGTGCTGGTCTTGGCCCACTCTACTACAGAATATATCAAACACTTTTGCTTCAGGCAACTTAAACTTCCCTTTGCATTAGACAGAAAATACATGCAATGAATCAAACAATGAAGAAACTGCTTTCTGCAGTGAATGAGAGAGTGTAAACAAGAGTTGGATGGTCCCACAGCCGCACATTTCAGTTTCCTTTAAGAAGAACTGTCTCCATGCTATTATCAGGGCATCTGTGTAAACTTCTCAGACAACTAAGTATACCTTCTTGGGGGCACTGGAATAATGCTGACTGTAAAATGTGCAAGGAGCTCTTTTGCCTACAAAAAGAAGAATCTCACCCACTATGCTATATTTCCAGGAGTCTTCAACCTGTGGCTCCAGAGACACATGTGGATCCTTTGCTGTCCCCTTGTGGCTCTGGATCCCCTGCTGCCACTCTGCAGGGGCCCCAATCCTGGTTCTGGGCTCTCCCCCCTTGCAGTCATCCCTCCCCCCCACAGTCGCCCGGCATAGCTCCCTCCCAGCTCCCCCCACCAGGAGGCTACACTCATTGCAGCTCTCAAGGAATTTTTTAAAATGCTCTTCTTATCCTTTGGGTCCCGACCCCTGTTCTGTATTATGAATTAGTAGTTCTTGATAAGAATGGAAAAGCTTTCCACTGAGATAAAATGGGAAACTTTCTTTCATAAACATTCATGGAAAAAAATCGTGGAAAATGTTAAGCCAAAATAATATTGGTGTTACTTTCACACATTTTGCAAAATATACTTAGCTTTTTTAACTAGCTGTTGTATAATCCTTAGGTATCACCTTGCTTCCATGGATTCAATGAAGATCACCATTTAGAAGAAAAGAAGAGATAGAGCAGCCTGTTGTTTTTTCTCCATCTTGCATGCAGGAGAGAAGGGAGGGGGCAGAGCCTTGATTTCCCCCGCTCCCAGCTGCAGTGTACCGATCAACATATTCACAGGCACAGACAGAGGAAAAGCAATTTATTTATTCTATGACTCTGCCAGAATTTAGCAAAGAAGCAGGAATCTCAGTCCAACATGCCATTGAACAAAAAAGGAAAGAGTGTAGCCAATGCAGCATGCCTCCATTTTCCCACCACTGATACCAGCCTTCTAACAGTAGTATATTGAATGGTGAAGCTACCTCTCAGGATTTTCTATCAATCCATTTTATCATTCCAAACTGTCTGCTTTGGGAAACATGCCCCTAGCTCCTGCTGCAATGTTTCTTCTCTATGCAGAGAATGGACAAAACCCTGGCTCCATTGAAGTCAATGGTGGAATTCCCATCAGCTTTAAGGGAGGCCAAGGTTTTAACCCAATATCTTCAGATATCTTCATTTCAATGCCATGTTTATTTTTACATATTTTTTTCCTTTCCTCCAGCCACTGTTGTACAAGAATGGCATGGGCTCTGGTGACAACAGTGGGCACTTTGATAAAGAGCCATATAAAATCAGTATTCTTACTGTGGTCCACATTTAACTTTGCTTCAACTCCAGGTTCACAAATAAATTGGATCCATAAAGTGAAAGTATATTATTAAAAATACACTTGCAAAAACAGGTCTATAACAGAAACAAAGCAATAAAAATCAACCATTAATAAAAATGTATTATGTGCTGATTCTGCACCAAACCTATAGAAACTATACTGTAAAAGTTATTTTTAAAAGGAACACAGTCATGCAGTTCTTATTCAAGGTGGGAAGAAAAAAATTAATTCTAATGGAAAGTTTCCTCAATAAGCCCGGTATGAACATGTTCAGGATTTTTTTATTTTATTTTTTTATTTTGCTAGTAAATTGTTATGTGATTCTGCTTTGAATCTCCCTGTCATTCTGTTAGTATGGAGAAGATGTTCAGAGCTCATTTGGAGACTATTTCTCCCTGAAAAATGTTCTTACAAAACATAAAGGGGGTTTTATTTTTTATGGACCTTTTACCTTTTTTTTGTTGAAAAACCTTAAGCCTCACTTCTCTCAATTGCAAAATATTTCAGATTATAGTAACTGAAAGCCAGAAATGTTTGGTTTGGAAATTTACATTTGTCAGGATTTCAGTTTTTGCATGGAAACTGGAAATGTGGGGTAAAAACCATTTTTCTTCATGAATATTACTATTTTGGCAAAAAAAAGTTTTTTCTATCAAAAAGATGTTGCAATGGAAAGTTTTCTACCAACTCTGATTGCCTTTGACACCAGTGTAATTCTCTCATCATTGCACTGAAACCAGTGGCATTAATCCAGGGAAAAACTGATGCATTTGAGACCATAGCCAGTTTAGTGATTCTTTGCAGTATGTTTCTGAAGACTATATTGGTAATATTGTATAACTTCCTAACATATTAGCTTTTGCGGTATTTTTGTTAATTACTTTGGGTGTGGTTGGGTATTACTTTAACAGGCACTAAGCACAATTTAAGAAGAAGTAGCACTTGTCAGGAGTTGTTTGATTACTTTCTTTTAAAACAAAGCAGAGAGAAGAAATATTCAGTAAAGTTTGATGAGCTGATTGTCTAAATAATTAATATGCATTAACAGGATGACCAGGAAAACCCATGCTAAATCAAAGCAAAACCTGCCTTGTATAGATTTTGGTAATATCAGTGGTTGAGGAAGGCTAATCTGGAGCAGTAGTCCAGTGTCCACAGGTGGTCAGGTAGATAGCAGGTCAATCATATCAGAGGCTGTCTGAGGAGATGGAAAGAGTTCTCACAAAGGTCAGTATCTGTAACATCCTGTCAAAGGAGCTAGGTCAGCAGGTTGAGGAGGTCAGGTGAGGCAGCAAGGCAGAAACAGACAAGGCAGCAGGCTCGGGGTAGGCAGTAAGGCAAGCTGGTCTAGGGAACAACTAGCAAGCAGTGGTCTGTTGCTCAGATAGCTTTGTCTTCTGTTGGTTCTTTATATAGTCCCAGATACCCAATGAGAGTGCTGGCTGTCCATCCAGTCAATGACCTGGGGGACGGCTGCTCTTGACCCATAGGCCTTTAGCATAAAGGTTGGGGTGCTGGTTCAGTACCTCACAATAGGGAGGCAGCTAAGGATGTCACCTATTGGCGTAGGTTCAATACCAGGGTCCTGACACTTTAAACTATAGGCAATTCACAATCAAGTGGCTAATAGAGCTGTGGTCTGCAGATAAATATGTGTTATGAATGATGATCAGCGAGATTTAATACACTGCCAAATCTAACGAAAGATTATAAACGTCAAACAGGCATGAAAGCTGAGGCAAGACTCTGCAGCCTAAAAAAAATAAATTCATCTCCATACCCCATATGAAGTTAATGTCCATAAAATGTAAAGAAAATTGTCTAACTAGCTATAATTTGCTTGAGTAGAAAAGGATGCTTGCAGCTTGTTTTCAGGCACAAATTTTTCAGCTGATAGAAGATCTATAGAGCTTTTTATTAAAGAAAAATAAGTAAGCTGTACTATGTGCCAAATGAAACATCAAATGAGGCTTCTTTTCAAAGAAATAATTTGTGCTGCATATGACATCCAGGAACCGGTGTCCAAAAGAGATTTCCTGGAAAATGAATATTTAAATTTAAAGTCAGGAAAGAAAATTCATCCTAGGTTCCAAACTATGGCCCAAATTCTCAGCTGATGGAAATCAACATCATTGGTTTCACTAGAACTATGCTGAGCTACACCACTTGAAAATGTGGTCCCAAGTGTTTCAGACCAAGAGTTAGGAAACGTACTATCCTTGAGTACTCTATTGCAATATCAGTTTATAAGAAGACAGGAATTTGGACTATGCTTGTCAAAAGTTATCATTTGCCAACAGTTAGTATTGTGGGCCTGACAAACCAACGTTTTTCCTCTGTGCTTACAGTAGGAAATATTTATGGTAACTCACCATAAATTTCTGCTTGGTTACAAAAAATGCTGACTTGAAAATTGTGATCACTATGAAACAAAATTAGTGAATATGGTGGAGATTTTGCACCAAGAAGAATTTCACAATGCTTTGGGTCTTTACCCAGCTTCAGACTATTACCAATTAGTAGACAAACTGTTTACCCTGGTCCCCTCTATGGCATGAAGTGCATATGAGCACCGTAATCTTCCTGAATTATGTAGCTAGAAATGCTTGCATAGTTTTGGAATGCTACCCTATTCTCCACCCCAATTCCCCCTCTGCCCCACCACCACCACCACATGAAGGAATGATGTAGCACCCATATGACTATCAAAACTGCCTATTGACCAAGTGGGGTGCAACAACTGTGGAATCAACCTTCCCTAACATTTCAGTGCAGGAGAGGAGTCTAGTTCCTGAATGGGAGACTCAATGGATCCATACAGGAGAGTGGGGATATAAGGCAACTTAACTACAACCCCTGTAAGTGACTGTAGCAGTAATTCCAGACCAAAACATTGCAGGTTTTAAACATTCAGGGTTAGATAGATAGATAGATAGATAGATAGATAGATAGATAGATAGATAG
>ML685787.1:1539479-1557871 GCA_007922175.1 Pelusios castaneus
TAGATAGATAGATAGATAGATAGATAGATAGATAGATAGATAGATAGATAGATAGATAATTTTCCATCAAAAAGCATTTTCCCATTGAAAATTTTCAACCACCTCAGTGACTTCACTTCCACAATGCTTGAGGTGATATCTATAGATATAGCTATCCCTAGTGTCATAGTATTTCTGCACATATTCGTCTTGGGCTCAGTCTTTATGGGTATGCCTACACCAGCAACTTAGGTCAACTTAAGGATGCTTAAGTCAACCTACAGAATGCTGTGTCCACCCATGGCTTTCATTAAGTCGACTTAAGCACTTACTTAAGTTGACTTAATAACTACCACTCTTTAGGTCAACTTAACTCTTAATTTGACCTGTTAAGTCAACCTAATGCCTGTGTGGATGCCCTAGGTTGACCTAATTCCTTAAGTCGACCTAAGGGGTATGAGCTGGGGAGAAAGGAGCCTCAGCTCCCTGCCGAGAGGGAAGCAATGGCTTCTGGGAAGAAGGGAGCTGCAGCTTGTAGAGAGCCATGACTGCCTGGGATAAGGGAGTTGTGGCTCCCTGGGGGCCATGGCTCCCTGGAACAAGGGAGCCATGGCTCCCCGGAGGCTGTGACTCCCTCCTTTCTGCCTGGGACAAGAAGGGAACCACGGCTCCTTTCTCCCTGAGAGCCGCAGCTCCTTTCTCCCTGAGAGCTGAGGCTTCCTTCCCCGATCTGTGGCTTAAACCGTGGCTCTCAGTTGACCTAGCAACTGCATGTGTGGACGCAGGCAGTCGATTTAAGGTTTTAGTCTAGATGCTGTAAGTCGACTTAACAAAGTTGACTTAGCTTTTCTAGTGTATACATACCCTATAACCACAAAGTTCTCCATACAGGAGGCTTTGAACTGTGGACACTGTAAAAAGGTTCATTGAGTGTGAATTGTACTTTAAAAGTTCAAGAAGGGCATCTTTAAAAAAAATAGCATGTAAACTTAAGAGCTGCTAAGATATTGCAAGATCCCCATTCGATGTTAGAATAACATTCAACAGTTAAGTTAATGTAAAGCATTTCAAAGCTATATACACGTTCTTTCCTTTCTCCCAAGTTTTAACACAATTTCACTGGTCTTTGCCACTTCCATTGTTTCACTTTTCATGTCTATACTGACTACTCATATTTATTTCTGCACTCTGAATCTTTGTCCAGGAATTTAGTCATGCATCCTTCTCTGTTCCTGTGTCTTCTCATGCTTGATAGCTCACTAGTTTCTTACACTAACCATTGCTAAAACTGGTCTCACCATCTTTTCCCTGGTCTCTCAACTACCTTGATTCTCTGTTACAGTTGACACCGTCATTATTCTTCCTTTTCCCCATACTACAACCTGGGGCTAATCATCAACTCCTTCATTTCCTTCTTCCTCCACAACCAAGTTAACAGCAAATCTTCTCACTTTTTCCTCCACAATATTTAGCATTTCTTTTCCATCCCTCAGACCTGATGAGCCATTAAGGACACAATGGGTGTATTCCTTATGTCCTTAATGTCCTTAATTGCTCATCAGTTTAGTCCCTGGGACCATTATCCCTGGTACATTCCTAAACATTAAGGACACAATGGTTTGACACACCCACCCAGCTCTCTCAGGTATTTCAATAAAATAACATAAGTTAAAGTACAGATAGAATACCCAATTCCTAACTTCTAATCCAAATAGAAATCCTAGACATAAACTATATAATCATTCCCAGCAAATTACTACCTTTCTATTGATACCAAACATGACCTAGTTCCTATGGATTATAGAGCATTTATGAGATATCCATTGAAAATAATATCATAAATGCTTCCTTAAATCCAGACAGCATCACACACAGGGCTCTGCCCTGCCCTTTGGGGGGCATGCCAGGCTCCCCCGGTGCCCCCCCAGCAGGGAGGGAAGTGGTGTAGTTCTGGGGTAGCCCTAAGTCGACTTAGGGCTACCCCATGTCTACACTGGCTTAATTCAACTTTAGAAAGTCAAATTAAGCCTTAGGTCGAGTAAAAAGCAGGTTTAATAAAGTCGACTTAATTTTCATTAAGTTTACTTTATTTTTCTTAAGTCAACTTAAGCAAGCTGCTTAAGTTGATTTAAGCAAAGTGTAGTGTAGACACAGGGCAAATTAAGTCGACTTAAGCCAAGCTGAAGTCGACTTAATTTGCCAATGTAGACTCAGCCACTGAGAGGGAAGCAAAAGCCATAAAAATCAAAAGCCAACACACAGAATGACATCACTATTTCATGTTCCCTATTCTAAACTTTCACTGTGTAGTAGTATATGAATGAATAATAAAAAGTTGGAATGATTGGCTATGTCTACACTGGTTAATTTAAGTTGACTTAGCATGTCTCCACTCAAAAATTAAGTCAACTTAGAGGGGACCCTGACAAATTGACCTAGAGCGTCCACACTGGACGCCTAGGTCGTCTTGTAAGGGCTAAGTGGACCTGGGACAGGTCCACGGTGGCAGGGAGGCACCCCTTGCCAAGTGCCAGGGGGCCCAGCCTTTGCCCCATTGTACCACGGCACAATGGGGTCTGAGCCTGACAGCTACCCTGGCAGGGCATAGGGGCAGTGTGGGCAGGGCTCTATCCTGCCCTGTGGGGGAGGGCATGCCAGGCAGTGGCTGTGCCAGCCACCCTGGCAAGGAGGGCAGTGGGGAAGCCCTAAAGCCCCCTAAGTTGACTTAAAGTTGACTTAGGGCTACTCCATGTCTACACAGGCTAAGTCGACTTTCTAAAGTCGACTTAGCCAGAAAAGTCGACTTAAAAGGAGGTTTAAGAAAGTCGACTTTAATTCTCCTTAAGTTGACTTAAGCACCTGCTTAAGTCGACTTAAGGAAAACGTAGTGTGGATGCAGATTAAATTAAGTCGATTTAAGCAAACTTAAGTCGAATTAATTTCTAAGTGCAGACGCACCCATTGTTAGGTAGCTGTAATATATAATAGATATAAAACATAAATAGAGTAGATCCTGAGTTAGTGTTCAACAAGTCCCAAAAGGGCACTTTTAATATTGTTCTTTAAGGTTATTCATTTATTGTAATCTGGTCCAGCTTCTGAGAGAAGACATAAGCTCAAGACAAATGCAAAACAATGCACTACTGTTCTCACTATTTTTTTTTCTTGAAGATTAGTGTTGTATCTAACTGATCTGATTGATAAAAAAGCCTGCTTTTGATTGTGAATCAAGGTCCAACATTTTAATGTTGTCCTCTCAGTTTTGCAAGAAAAAACAATGTGATAGGAACTGTGCTTCATCTGTTTCTCAAGGGCAGAATTGGCTCCATGCTTCTGTTCCATGCAGATGTTAAGCCTTATAAAGTTGTTCTCATAAAAAAAGTGCTGGAGGCCTCCTCCTTGGATTCCATTGGGAGGTCAGGGACTTCTCATAAACTGAACATTCTCTGCAATATCAAAGAGTTGAAAGAAAATAGAAAAAAACAATAACAGCCACACAGGCAGCACCAACAAAGGAGCAAAGAGTATTTCTTAATGTCGTTAATACTGCATGACACAAGTGTTCTCTCATTAAAACTTTGAGGCAAACATCATATATCAATAACATTTTATAATATTTTCATGATGAAAGTTTTGTGATGTGTTTGCTGTAATAGTGAGCTGCACTTTAAGAATTTTAACATTTTGTCAAAAATTGCTTTTTCATAATCTTCTATCCAACTTATCCAACACCTAGAGTGTCCTCAGTGTTACCTGTAGCAGAGAAAAGGGATCCTACCTTGCAACCAATGAAAAGTATCAGAAAATTTTAAAAATAAATCTGAAACATGTTGTGATGTTTCCCTCTGCAATCTGGACTGATGAATTTCTGTGTCACCTCAATCCTCCACTTCGGGGGGTGGCAGGGCTGGACACTCCAGCGGGGGAAGGGGGTGGGGAACGCGGCGGGGCCAGGGTGGCCCCGGCAAGGCTGATGGTGAAGCCAGGCCCCTGGTAAGGGAGTCGGGGGATCCCACAGCAGGGCTGGGAGGGAATCAAGGATGGGGACCCCCATGTGGCATGGGGGGCCCATCCTTGACTTTTGCCCTAGGCCCCAGAAACCTTAAGACTGCCCCTGAGCAAATCACATTCTAAACTAAGTTTAACACTTTCAGAAGCTTTACAAACTCAGATGATTCTCACCACAGGCTGGGTGGTCTGCCTCCAGCCAGGTCCTGCCCTCGTGATCAGTGCTTCAGTTGCTTTGTGGTGTTTGCAGATGGAGGTGGAAGAGACAGAGAGATTGCAAAATGTTGCTCCTTTTAAAAATATTCCTTCTCCCCTTTGGGGCTTCAACCCATCCCTCCATCCTCCAGGGGTAGGTGACAAACAATATCCATGTATGGCTTCATCCATGTCTTGAGTCAATGGGCATCCGCTTATTGTGGTTCCTTTGCTGATGGAGGAGCTGGGTTAGTTTAATGTATGCCTTAGTGAAGTGTGACTTGCTCTGCAACTCTGTAGAGTTTTGCCTAGATCTGTCTCAAGCCATGAGGTGCATATTTTGGAATATTACATAGCAAAGCCTCATAACCGTACACATGACACTCCAGCAAACATATTACTATAACTATAATGTTCAGTATGCCATGAATATTCAAAAAACATCTTACATGACATACTTTTCACTAAACATTATGCTATAAGGATGAACATAAATGATATACAATTACAATATAAGGGTTGAACGAGGGATTACAGTGTCACATGTTAAACTATTAAGTGTCTAAGGCTTAAATGAATTATTAAATAGTTTCTTGGAAATTTAAACTTAAAATCTCCCATTGAAATCAGTGGTAAAATTCCCAGTACTAGGATGCTAAATTTAACCCCAAGTAAACCCATTGGCTTTAATTTAAATGAGTAGGTTTATTAAACAGTTTCTATGAAAAGACCCGGATTTTTCAGCTTGGAAAAGAGACAACTAATAAGGAATATGCTAAATATCTAAAAAATCTTCTCTGGTGTAGAGAAAGTGAATAAGAAAGTGTTACTACTTCTCATAACACAAGAACCAGAGATCATCCAATGAAATTAATCAGCAGCAGGTTAAAAACAACAGACAGGAAGTACTTCTTCACAAAATGCAAAAATCAATCTCATTGCCAGGAAATATTGTGAATGTTAAAACTGTAACAGGGTTCAAAGTAGACCTAAATAAAATAATGGAGGATAGATTCATCAATGGGTATTAGCCAAGATGGTCAAGGATGCAACCCCATTCTCTGACATTCCTTAGCCTCTGTTTTCCAGAAGCTGGGAGTTGACAACAGGAGATGGATTGCTCAGTGATTGTCTCCTCTGTTCATTCCCTCTGTAACATCTGTCATTGACCAGTGTCGGAAACAGGCTATGGGGCTAGATGGACAGTTGGTCTGACCCATTATGATCATTTTTATGTTCTTAAGGACATTCTATTACAACACTGACTCACCATGGGATTTGAAATTTCCAAAAGAACTAGATATGATCTTTAGGACTATAAACGTCTTCACCATTGACATTACTCCCCAATTTCTCTGACCACTTTGAAGCAGGCTTGCAAGCCATTTTGTTCCTCTATCTTCTTGTCTAATTATATTTACCTTGTAAATTCTCAGTTATATTAAATTAAACTTTTCCTTAGATTGCCAAGCCTTTAGGAAGGCTTTTCTAAAGCTCATATCATAATGTTTTATATATAAACCTTGCTGTCCTGTAACATCACATGCACACATGTACATAGTCACCAGAGGTTCTAGATAGTGGATCCCCAATCCTCCCTTAAATCCTCTGGAGCAACAAGGAAGTTGTGTGTGTGCACACATAGAATCATAGAATAATAGGGTTGGAAGGGACCTCACGAGGTCATCTAGTCCAACCCCATGCTAAAAAGCAGGACCACTCCCACTAAATCACCCCAGCCAGGGTTTTGTCTAACCAGGCCTTAAAAATCTCCAAAGATGGAGATTCTACCACCTCCCTAGGTAACACATTCCAATGCTTCACCACCCTCCTAGTGAGAAAGTTTTTCCTAATATCCAACCTTGACCTCCCCAACTGTAATTTGAAACCATTGCTCCTTGTTCTGTCCTCTGTTACCACCGAGAACAGCCTAGCTCCCTCTTCTTTGGAGCACCCCTTCAAGTAGTTGTAGGTTGCTATCAAATCTCCCCTCAGTCTTCTCTTCTGTAGACTAAATAACCCTAGTTCCTTCAGTCTCTCCTCATAAGTCATGTGCCCCAGCCCCCTAATCATTTTTGTTGCCCTCCGCTGCACTCTTTCTAATTTCTCCACATCCTTTCTGTAGTGGGGAGCCCAAAACTGGACACAGTATTCCAGATGCGGCCTGACCAGAGTCGAATAGAGGGGAATTATCACATCCCTCAATCTGCTGGCAATACTCCTACTGATGCAGCCTAATATGCCATTGGCCTTTTTGGCAACAAGGGCACACTGTTGGCTCATATTCATCTTCCCATCCACCATAGCCCCCCAGGTCCTTTTCTACAGAGCTGCTACTTAGCCGATCGGTACCCAGCCTATAGCAATGCATGGGATTTTTCCGTCCTAAGTGCAGGACTTTGCATTTGTTGAACTTCATGAGGTTTCTTTCAGCCCAGTGTCCCAATTTGTCCAAGTCTCCCTGGATCCTGTCCCTGCCCTCCAGAGTATCTACCATTCCCTCCAACTTGGTGTCATCCGTGAACTTACTAAGCACGCAGTCTATCCCATCATCAAGATCATTAATGAAGATGTTGAACAGAACCGGGCCAAGGACCAACCCCTGGGGCACTCCACTCGATACCGGTTGCCAACTAGACATCAAGCCATTGATTCCTACCTGCTGAGCCCATTGATCTAGCCAATTTTCTATCAACCTTACGGTCCACTCATCCAACTCATACCTCCTTAACTTGCCAACGAGAATGCTGTGGGAAACCATATCAAAAGCCTTGCTAAAGTTGAGGTATACCATGTCAACGGCTCTTCCCGCATCCACAAATCAAGTCATCTCATCATAGAAGGCAATCAGGTTGGTCAGGCACGATTTGCCCTTGGTGAATCCATGTTGACTATTCCTGATCACTCTATTTTCCTCCAAATGTTTCAGGATGGATTCTTTAAGGACCTGCTCCATGATTTTCCCAGGGATTGAGATGAGGCTGACCAGTCTGTAGTTCCCTGGATCCTCCTTTTTCCCTTTCTTGAAGATAGGTACTATATTTGCCTTTTTCCAATCCTCTGGGACTTTCCCCATTCACCACGAGTTCTCAAAGATGATGGCCAGTGGCTCTTCAATCACTTCAGCCAACTCCCTCAGCACCCTAGGATGCAGTTTATCCTACAGGGTGAAAGATTTATAAAACTTTTTGGTGTGGTGACATTGTTATTTACTCCTCTTGCAAAAAAAGAGAGAAGCAGCTGTACAAGACTCTGATCCAAAGCCAACAGAAATCAGTGAGGCTCATTTTATTGATATTTTGGGGGTTGAATCAGTGTCAAAGAACCATTAAAAAGATCTCAAGGGGGTAAATGAAAGAAGGACCCAGCAATCATGTTTTTGTGCTGTTAAAGATTCAAACTAGAAATGGGTGAAGAATACCCCTGCAATTAACTATGGTGAATCACAGAGCAGAAACAGCTGTCGTGAGAGAATAGAAAGGAGAATCAGCTTCCATGGGTGAGGGTGGCAAAGAGACAAGTTTTATCTGATAAGAAAAATAGTGTATGTACCAACTGTAACATAGATTAAAAGAAATGTAGTGATAAGATTTTTTTAAAAAGGCACCGAGAACTACACAAGACACTATACAGGTTAAAAAGAAGAATTAGACACAAGTATCAAGCAAGTTAATTTTCCAGGTTATTTTTTAGTTTTATTGACCCTGCTGACAAATATGTAAGCATTAATGATTGAATGCTTGACATTTCCAAATCATATTTTGAAATACTTCACCACAGGACTGGATAATAGGAAGTAGTGTATTGGCGTTTTACCTAGTAAAAGGTCAACACTTCTTTTTCAAGCTCCTAATCTATCTTGTGTCATTTTAGATAGGTAGTGTGGACTGATTGCTTAAAGATATTCAATTCCTAAGCATCCTCACCAAAGCAGAATGCTTTTTTCAGCTCAGAAAAAAATCATTCCAATCTAGTAGCCCTGGAGGGGACAAGCTGATTTAATTTGGGAACTCTGGTGAAAGATAAAAAATTACAAGATCAGTTACAAGAACCAAGTGTAAACATAAGTAATTAATATTGGATGAGCTACTCTTGAATAAAAATCTATACTTCAGCACACCATAAAGTCATAAGCTTAGACATCTTCATGTCATTTTTATATGTGTTCATTCTGAATAATGGAGATGGCACAATGGAGACTGAGGAAAGATGCTAAACTCCATCAATTTGTAGATGCAATAGAGAATGATGCTTTATCTATAACTGAATTGTATGCAAGATTCACTCTCTCTCTCTTTCTTGGTCAGAGATTAATGGATTTTGCGTTATTTTAATAGCTGTTGATAGTTCCAAGACAACTGCAGTCCACCAGCTGCACGTACTTGCATTTAATATTAATTGAAATGTGTTCTCCTGAATTTCTACATTCCATTTCAGTCAAACTATATAGTGTGATACACCAGGTAATACCAGGAAGAGACCTTCAGAGAGCTGTATCTGCATTATACTGCATACAAGGGGTGAAGCTATGAGGGAATATTCTCCAGGAAATTAACACAAATCAACAAAATAGTGGAGTGAAAAATATAATACCCACAAAATTACGGAGCCAGAATCATGTAATTAATAAAAGGAGTGGGATACGGAAGGAAATAACTAGAGAGGAAACTGAGCTACAACACTTTGGACTGTTTGAGCCCAGGGTCTTGGTTACACATTCTACTGGGCTATCCTCCTCAGGGATAGGATGGTGTCTTTTGATGTAATTGTAGAGCATTTGCCATAATTTAAGTACTACAGCAGAAGGCAGAATTTAGCCCATTATAATGAGGTGTTAAGAATTTTTTGCAAAGGGTTTTAAGGAGCGCTCTTTAAAAATGTACTTTGAATGTCCAGCTACCACCTCTTCATTCATTCTCAGAAAATGACTTACTGTGGCTCCCATCTTTCTCTATACAAAGGCTACTTTGATACTTGATTTCCAGGAAAGCCTATTTTATTCAAGTCTATGAAAGTTGCCCTTTCTTTCACTGTTCAGACTATTATGTTTTGTCCCTTTTATTCCTATCATGTATAACTTTATTGAGATTGTATATACAGCTATAATATCCTATATAGACTAGTTACTTTTATATATTGCCAGTTTTGTCTCAGATAGGGAGATACAGTAACATCAGCATTACACATGTATTTCTGATCATAAGTATAGGTAATACTGCAAATACTAGGGTTACCTAATCTATTTATCTAAGGCAAAATTGGCAAGTGTTTGCTTTCCACTCCATTCCCCTGTTTCATACCCTCCTCTTCCTTTCTCCTATCCCTCCCGTGGTTTTGTTCCCTCCTCTCCAGTTCCTGGATCCCAGCCACATTATTTTGGCCCCATCTTCTCCCACGCCCTGCTTCTCCCCTCAGTCTTCATTCTTCTCACTCTCCTTTACCACCATGTCATAGTGATTGGGAACAGGGCCAACAGCTCTTCAAAGTACAACACAAACATATGTGCGTTGTGAGCATTGGATGAGTGCAGAGTTTGACAAGGATACAGCAAAGTCCCATGGCAGGGTTTTGACAGCTTGGAGGGAGGGTAAAATGGTGCCTGCTTCTCCTTCTCCACCTTGAGCAACACCACAAGACAAAGAACAGTTCTGAAGTATTTTATTTAAAAAGAGGGAATGTGCGGGAAATAGAAGGCGGGTGTATAAATCTGCTTGCAAGGCTGATTGTCTCACAAAAGCTGGGAGACAGCCAATTTACAGAGCATCTAGTCAATCTATATGTGGGGGTTTGGGAGAAGAGCTAAGTGAACGTTTAGCAGGCCAGGTAAGGATGGCCATGGAGTCAGCTTTAGTAGACTGCTTTCACTTTCGCTGATGAGGTACAGAACCAAGGATAAAAAGAAGTTTTACAGCTTGAGCAGAATCACCAGGACAGGTCCTGTAAATGGAGATATTTCTGATATTTAAAGGTTCAGCACCCTAGATGAGGTGCTTTTCTTGTCTTAATTTATGCTGCTCTTATTGTATTTGGAGAATTGTTATATGATGGTGTTGTCAGTCAGCACGTCCCCCTGGCATTTTTCCCTTCCTCACTTCGCTTCTCAGCAGCAATGTGAGGAGAAGGTGTCAGGAAGATGTTCTGCTGATTTCATCTTGCTCCTAAGCCTCCCACAGTGACGTGTGTGAATGTGGGACAACTGCCTTTATTCTCTATCCCTTTCAACAACCTTGCTAATGACTCTCCAACTGCAATGTCATTGTACTACAGCTGCCCTTAGGTTCATATGCATACTTCCTATTTATTTCAGAATTGTGTGCATAAACCAGAGGACATATTTTTTCTGTATTTGTGGAAACAAGTATTGGGTTAATTCTTATTCAGATACAAATGTAAATTCAATCAGAGGAGCCTATAAACTGCCATTGTTGTACTGGAAGGCAGATGAAAAACAGCCTCTTGCTGCTTCTAACAGGAAAAACCATTAAAATAGTGGGAGACAGGGAGTCTCGTGGTATTTCTCATTAGGAAAGGTCATAGCTCTGCTACTTCATCACCATTTCTCAGCATGAGTTGCAGAAGGCTGTGGTAGGGAGAAAAAATATTACAAAGGAGACAAGAAATATTACATAGCATTAAGGAGAGACAGAGGAAGTACTGATTTCACTGGACTTACGTGGCTATAACTGAGGGGAGAATTTGGCTCTAGCTGCCTGCGTATCAGTTTACAATACACTGTGAACCAAGTTGTGATCTAACCTTGTAAATCCAGAGTAGCTGCACTGAAGTCACCAGTCATGAGGTTAATAGAGATAATCCATATTTACACTAGCCTAAATGAGCTCACCATCTGGCCCTGAATACTTCTTCTGTCTCTCATGTAATATTTTTTTAAGTCTCCCCTGGAGTTATTCTCCCTCTCATAACACTCTGCAGCTCTGCTCAAGAAATTCATTTCAGTGGAGTTGCAACAAGCATAACTCAGGGCTGAATTTTGCTTTTTGTGTTTTTCCTCCTTCGAAATCAAGACATAACTAGTGCAAGACACCAGTCATGCAGTTAAGGCTGCATGAAACATATCCCACCCAAATTCAAGATGAGTTCACCTTCTGTTCTCTTCGTGAATTTCAGCTCAGGTTCATAGATAATTGAAAAGAATTGCTGATGCTGTTCACACATATGTACCACCAACTACCTTGAGAACTCTGCTCCTTACATGTGGTCCATTGACCCACCCCCACCCGTTTTGTCCTTTTGGAGCCAAATAGCTAGTACCTCCTTGATCCTTAAAGGTTTCCTCCTGGTGTCATCTCCTTCTGAACTTCTCAGCAGTGTCTTCCAAAAAGGATCAGGAAATAGACGTCATAATGCAAGAAAATATTCCCATTGCCAGTAGCTCAAAGACTGAGCTCGGATGAGAGAAGTTAGGCAAAAGAAGATTTAAAATCCCCTGAAAATTATACCTGAAACTAAACTGCAGGTAACAAGAATCTGTCACACAATGAAAAACTCTTTGATTCCATTTACCAATGATAAAACTGAAAATCAGTACATCATCTACGACATTGGAAACAGTGGTAGCAGCTGGATCCGTCAAGGCACCTCCTTAGAAAACATGACATTGGCAAAGATATTACTCTTTCAGCTGCTGCTATTACACCTGGCAGATCTAATTCTCTGAAGTGACCTATGTTAAGAAAACTGGCAGCTGCTGCTTTACCTGCTTCCATTCTTCTATGACTGCTACTTCATGGGCTGGACATTTTACCTTTTTATCCATGAAATGTCAGGTGACACTGCTGTACAAAGTATAGTACTAATGTCACACAGAATGGTATTTTACTTGACAGACCTTCTCTCCCTTACACTACTTCTGTTGTTACAACGGATTTACCAAGTGACATACCTATTAACTTATCACTTATCATTTCCCCCATATCATACTTATTTATTATCATTACTAAAGAGTCTTGTAGTATCATCTAGAGGTCTCCAGTCAGGATTCCATTGTGCTGGGCTTCCTCAAATGTTTTATGCAACTTCAACTACACTCTGAGCTCCATATCTGCTAGTTTAGGAGCTAGTCACTAACATCATAATTGCCTGACTAAATTAAGAAAGTCATAATAATTCTCTGAACTTTGATTAACTTCTGGTTAAGAGCTATGCTTCAAGACATTTTGAAACTCAAATAAGAGTCTCTTTTACCCTTTCTAATTATAAAACCTTATAGCAAAGACCTGGTCTTCTTGTCTATTTACAAAGCATCATTCAAACTTAGGGGATGGGGCTATATAAATACTATGTATTGTTCAAATATATTATATTATATTATATTATATTATATTATATTATATTATTCAAATAGTTACTCCAACAAATCTAATTATCCAGATTCTAATCTCAGCTACATCTATGTAAATCTGGAATAATTCCATTACAGTCAGTTGAGGTACTCCTGAATTATACAGGTGTGACTGAGAGCAGAATTTGACAAGAAGTTGCACAGTGCCTTAATCATGTTCTACTGTTCATCTTGATCATACCTATAGTAGCACTCCCTTTACTTAATTTAATTTAGTAACAATTTGATACTTCTCTCTTGATAGAAAATTCATTTGGTCTATAACAATAAATTAAGAATAGATATGACAATGTAAATAGACATTTCAATTTGAAGAACTGTCCTTTTGAGAGGATTAATGAGGACCTTTAAATATCTGGGAACACTTTTTCACTTCTGCTTTAGCACACCTGAGCAGACCATTCAACCCCTCATGCTCACAGGAATTATTTCTGTTTGGGACAGATGTGTGAGACTGCTGTGGAGAAATGATGACTGTGAATTCTCTGCCCAAGATTCCTAGTTTAGAGTTTGCAGATGACACCACCTGATCAAGGAGATGTTAAGAAATTAAAACCAATATCCTAGCTCTGTTTATGGAAGATCTGGAAGCCTAAAGCAAAGTCAAAGTATATTTGCTTAATAATGGATAAAGGTGACTTCCTTGATCAAAGGCGCATGACTGGACTCATAACTTGAAATTATTCAGGGCCTCAGGTGCTTGTATTTTTTGTAATGCGACTAGGAAAAATCATCTACAGCCAAGGAGTTTGCAACAAAGGACAGTTTTGAGGTCTGAAGAATCTTCGGAAAATTTCTTGGTATGAACCTTATCTATACAAATAAACAGTTTCTTCTCTATTCAATATTTGAATGTTCAGCATCTGTTCCTGACACCTTTTTAAGAGTTAAATATCACACCTCTCACACTGAAGGCTTGGAAATTAAATCAAATGAGGTTGGGGCGGGAAGAGAGGTTATGCTGCCTTTAGTCCAAGAGAGGAATGTGTTAAAAGTTCTTTAGTTCTCTCACTTCATTATACTGTTATAACCTGGGCTGTTCAGAGCCCAAAATTCAGGATCATGTCAGTATGTTTCGGTTTCTGCAAAATCAATGAGCTAGAGTCAGGTACTTTCTTAGGAGGCTGTTGATGGTTGGTTGAACAAAAAGTACATCAATCCTCTTTCCCTAAACAGTAGCATGAAAAAACTGCATGCAGCTTGCCCCCTTTTTCAGGAATTCTAAGTAAGATACCATTACCCTATCCCAAGAAGCACCTATGTCTGAGCCTCTGCCTTTCTCTGTGGCTTCACCATGTGACCCACACCAAATTCAATACCCTGATTGCATAACATACAGCATTGTTTCAGTTTTCATGCCCTGATCAGGCATTTACTCTTAAGTATTCCTTTAACACCCAATTTGCAGTGAAAATGCAAACTAAACTGCTCGAGGGCTAATAGTCCTCCAAAGCTTTCCCAATATTCCCCCTGTGTGCCCAAAAGTACAGCCAAGTTCTTCTACAATTCATTGGGAAAAAATCAGAGCATCTCAACTTACTGCAGTGTGAGGAACTTTGGGTTATGCCACCGAAAGCCCTACACACACACACACACATTGGGGAGTTCAGTGCGAGTGAGGAGACAATAATTCGGACATGGTTTGGCATTTGAATGCTCATGATGGGCTGAGCTGACCCGGGTGCTCAGACCTCAAAGATGATTATTCAAATTGCCTCTACTGTGATGTGAAAACATACACTGAGTACTCTCCCAAAGGATTGCATGGTCTCCTAGATATCTCAGGACATCAGCCTCCTCCTTTGTGTGCAGCCATTTTCCATCACAAAATGTCCTCGTATGCTCTTAGAGTTGATCATAAGGAAGAATACTTTCCTCCATTGACTGTAACAAATTTTGTAATTGTTTCTGAATTCAAGATGCTCAGGTATTCTGGGCCATAGAGGAAAACTACTGGCAATCACAAAATGCATCCATGTTATGAAAAAGAGGCATGAGACAAAAGCACACCTGGGGTCCCATCCTGTTTGTTGAGTTCAGGACCCAAAAATTGAGAATCACTATATTAATCCAAAGAAATATCACAGGTACCAGAACAAGGTTTGTTTATTAACAAACTAATATATGAGATTAAAAAAAACCAAACAAACCAATCTTATCTTCTTCGTTTACAGCAACTGCTGCCACTCCTGAAGCCAGAATTGTGTGATGTCATTCAAAGTTGTGGAGTATATAGGTGTAGAGTCAAAGTGGGTTACATAAAAAGAAGAATCATTCATTTTATCATGTTGGCATCTTACCCCTCACAATATTACATTTTATGAACAGTAATGGATTAATGCTTCTTTTTCAGTGTCAATATCCTTACTATAAGTCCCAAAGTCCTCCAAACACTCTTATATTTGCCTTTTTAGTTCACTCCATTTATGTTGAGGGATGCTCCAAGAAACAAAACTCAAATCTGAAAACTTTTCTTGCAACTTTGGATGTAATTTTTGAAATTTACTCAATAGATACCAAGGTTTCATTTCAAAATGCTTGTCCTTACCAGACCTTCATATTCCAAAGGATTGATTATATCTCTTATTAGTCAACACAATTATTTTTGATTGCAAGATTCAGATTGCCCCTTGACATTTCACAGTAATATATGTATATGGAAAGAATTCTTAAGCAATTGGCTGTGTACTATGAGCCTATAATTTTTGCTCTGATAGTTACAATGCTAGATGGCTGGCTATATTTTTTGTCTCTGTTCAGCAACCTATTTAAAACATGAATTTCCATTACAATATATTCAAACTTTATATGCATAAGAATTTCACTTTTAATGAAAGTTCTTATTTGAATTTTAAAGAATAAAAATATAAGAACATTTCCCTTAAGAATAATAAGGGACTTTCATCCTCCATAATCAAAAATGAATATGGACCAATTAAAACTTCAGGCTTGATATTAGTTTTATGGTGATAAGTGCAGTCCTACTCAGTGGATGGATAAGAAGAGGAATACTAGGTCTTACCACATTGTAGGTTGAGCATTACACTATATTTTTGAAGCCTATTATTGATCAGATCCTCATGATCCCTGCCCTGCAACTGACTCTACAAAGGGAGACCCCTCCTTGCCACAAAGCCAAACTGAATGCACTGGACTTCTGCATGGCCGAAGAAGCCTTCTCATGTAGAATCTTTTGCAAGCCCAGAGTCCTAAGCCCGGTCTACACTACCAGCAAAATTTGGAAGCATTCAACGGGAGTTACACAAGCTTTGCAGAGTAGCTTGTGCAATTTTCGTAGACTTTGTAACTAGCTTTAGCATGCTGTCTTCACTGTGCTGCGTAGATGGGAAATGTGTTCCCATCAACGCAGCGCTAAGCCATTTGAGCAGGTAGTTTTATTAATTCAATTTCCATATTGACTGAGTGTGTCTTTACTGACCACTCAGTCGATCAAAAAAACAAAATCAATCTGACTGCAAATTTACCACCATCAGTGCAGACGTATCCCAACTGTCTGATTCCAGGTAACTTGTTCTTTATTAAAGTACTCATTTTTTATTTATGCAACATGTTTACCTGATATCAAAGTATATTTATTATTTATTGTAAATTTTCCTGTTTTTAATCATCATATGACAAATAGCAGAAATATTAGCACCTTCTTTCCTACAATACCACTGTCTGTGTCCCACACAGTATTTATTATGCAAAGAACACACTCTACAATGCAAAATGAGAGTCCTTATTTCAATATGAGTATCCAGAGGCTTAAAATAGAGCATGATCCCTGATAACCTGTAAGGGAAATTTTAGAAATCAAAATTTCCATTTACCTCCTTAAGCAAAATTGGGCCTATTTGCTCCATTGGAATCCTACTTTCATATTTGCATCAATACATTCAAGTTTCAAAAAACTGATTAGCATTGCCAAGGAGAGTAAAGAGTGTAAAATTCAGAAATGTGAAAGCAAATCTGAGAAAAGAAATGGATTGTTTCTGAACTGGTAAAGCTCAGGTTATTCAAATGAATAATTGCAAATCATATATAAATTCAGGGCAGTTTCCTAGCAAAAAGGCTTTGTGAGATTCTCTTTCTACTTAATTTTAAGTCAAAATACCTAGGAGTCCTAAAACCTTTAAAACTTCATCAATGAAGCCTTCAGTGGATAAGGAGAAACTGCTAAAGATATTATCAATATGGAACCCAAGCCAGGGCAATGTCTGATGACGTAAATACCTTAGAATATGCTATTCCTTTTAGAAATTAGCACTTACTATAATGTTTAGAAAAATTGCTTTTTCAGTGTATAGGAATGCACTTTACACTGCTTCTCTTTGGCATAATATCTTGCTTTCACAGTTAGCATGGGAGTAACTATCTGCATAAAGAAAACATCAGAGTTAAATTTATTAAAACCATGGGGTATGTCTAAAGTTAAGTAGACTTTGTTAAGTTGACTTAATAAGGTCAACTTTAAGTCGACTTAAAATCGACTTTATTAAGTCGACTTAACAAAGTAGACTAAGTCAACTTAAAGTTAAGTCGTCTTAGTCCACTTTGTTAAGTCGACCTAACTGCCCTTAAGTCGATTTAATAAAGTCGACTTAAGGGCTACTCCACCTCCACACCATCCTTAAGTCGACTTAAAGAGTCAACTGAAGGCTTAAGTCGACCTAATGGGCGGTTGTTATTAAGTCAACTGAAGCTTTCATCAAGTCGACTTAAGAAATTTCTGAAGTCAACTTAATGAAAGCCCAGTGTGGATGTGGAGTAATTTAGGTTGACTTAAGGGTCCTAAATTGCTAGTGTAGACACACCCATAGTGCTTATAAGACTGGCTGCAGGCAGATGTAAAGAGTTTTGAACTGGTTCATTTTGAACCTGCAATCACCTGCTGGCACTTATTAACTGCAACTGCAAATGAATGTAGAATGTACTACTTGCCTTACAGCTGAGTTACATATGTGCACCCAAGACCTGATCTAAAGCCCACTGAACTTAATGGAAGTTTGAGGGCCAGGCCCCAGATCACTAACTGATGGGCTTTGGAATTAACTTCCATTTATCCCAAACTGTGTACTACAGGGTTTATCTGAAACATTTGGTATTGGAAACCCCAGCTACAGAGTATAAAGTAAATGAACTCACTGACCTGATCAGTATGGTACTGTCAATTCTCCCGTGATAAAAAGTAGACACTTAACTTTTTGAGGATCAATTAACTGTTTCTGAAATGACTGCAGGCGTACAATACCAAGCACAAAGACTTCTTTGATTTCATTGGGAGTTTTACAATGTAGGGGCTGCAGGATATGGCCCTACAAATGTACAACAATGATTTATAAATACCGTTATTATTTACTAAGTTCTATTCCTTCCTGAGTCCCCCAGGTGTATGAGTCTAGGAATGTTGATATAGCTAACAAGTTCTGACCTTTGTGTCTGTTTTCTCATGTGAGCACAGACTGGAATCTTTGTTCAGTTCATTTAATAAAAATAAATAAATACACTATTAGTGAATTAGACAATGGGATTGCATCCTAAGGTACTCTGTAATGGGAAGTTTAACAACTGAAAGAAAACAAAACAAAATATAGACAACAGAGTCTTGTGGCACTTTTAAAGACTAACAGATTTATTAATCGCATGAGCTTTCGTGGGAGAAAATCCCACTTCGTCAGACGCTTTGAAGATAGGAAAGTTACAGAGTGGGAGGAAATTAAATGCAGGGGAGTGTATGACATAGCATCAGGTCAGGCTGTAACAGCAAATCAAAGTAGGTGTTAGGATTCAAAACACTGGGGAACAGCACATAGAGGAGGGGGGAGGTCAATTCACTTGATGTAAT
>ML685787.1:1562871-1632928 GCA_007922175.1 Pelusios castaneus
ATAATCCATAGGAACTATGTCATGTTTGGTATCAATAGAAAGGTAGTCATTTGATGGGAATGATTATATAGTTTATGTCTAGGAATTCTATTTTGATTAGAAGTTAAGAATTTGATGTTATATCCATACTTTAACTTGTGTAATTCTGAAGGAATGTCTTAGATGGGAGGGTGTGAACAACCATTGTCTCCTTAATGGTTAGGAATTTGCCAGGTGATCTGGTCCCAGGGAGTAAACTGATGAGCCATTAAGGATACAATGGTTGTATTCTTTATGTCCTCATCAGGATACTCCCTGGGACCATTCTACCTGGAAAATTCCTAAACATTAAGGAGACAATGGTTGTTCACACCCTCCCATCTAAGACATTCCTTCAGAATGACACAAGTTAAAGTATGGATATAACATCAAATTCTTAACTTCTTATCAAAATACAATTCTTAGACATAAACTATATAATCATTCCCAGCAAATGACTTCCTTTCTATTGATACCAAACATGACATAGTTCCTATGGGTTATAGCATTTATGAGATATCCATAGAAAATAATATCATAAATGCTTCCCTAAATCCAGACAGTGTCACACTGTGCCCACATGCCCTGCCCTTTGGGGGGCATGCCAGGCTCCCCCTGTGCCCCCCCCCGGCAGGGAGAGCATTGGTGTAGTCCTGGGGTAGCCCTAAGTCGACTTAGGGCTACCCCAGGGCTACACTGGCTTAATTCAACTTTAGAAAGTCGAATTAAGCCTTAGGTCGAGTAGAAAGGTGGTTTAATAAAGTCGACTTAATTTTCATAAAGTCGACTTTATGTTCCTTAAGTCGACTTAAGCAAGCTGCTTAAGTCGACTTAAGCAAAGTGTAGTGTAGACGCAGGGCACATTAAGTCGACTTAAGCCAAGCTTAAGTCGACTTAATTTACCAGTGTAGACGCAACCCTTGTCCTAATCTATTCCTTCCGCAGGCTCAGCTATTGTCTCTTCTGTATTCAAATTAGATGGTGTCCTCCTCCAGGCTGGGTGCCAGCAGTTTGGTCTCTGAAAGCAAAAGAGATACAGGCCCCTTGCTCTAAGTTCCAGAGCGCACGCCACAGCATCTGGGAGTTGGGAGTTGCTGTTACAAAGAAAGTACAGCTTTGTGCCTATAACCCTGGGCTGAAACATACTCCATGACTCTTTGGGCCTGATACATGCACAGTCTAGTCAGCTGTAGGAGTAGTAAGAGATCAAGTATGCTCAAGTAAGGATGAAATTTTCAGAGATTTCTCAAATACATTTTAATCGCTCCTGAATATACGCAAACATAACTTGGACTTTAATTTTGGCAGATTTTCCATAGGGATGGCAAAAGTCTTCTGCAAAGACCACTTCTCTCCCCACACTCCTGCCAAATTTCAAGACCCTGCTCCAAAATCATGGGGAGGTAGATCTTTTCAAAGAAAGGTTGCCAGGATGTTTTTTTAATGGACAGGACAAAGGATTTTTCTCTACCATATTCTTGGAAATAGGTGAAGCACTTTGCTGAAATGTTATAAAAATAATCAACCTGAGGCAGATTCCAGCAGGAAAAATTTCAGCCACAATGGTTAAAGTGCAGCAAATGTATAAGCAACTAAAAACAGGGTCTTATAATGAAGAAAAGTTAGACAACCTAATAAGAGGTGGTACTGCCAGTCTCACGTATAATACATGAATATTATAGCAAGTGTACAGATAATGGGAAGAAATGGTGCTGTTCTTAGGTCTAAAGTACAGAAAGGTAAACAGATGTTGCATCTGGAAGTTAATTCCATTGAATGTTGTTCAAATGTTGTTTATCCACTAAAGAACATATTCTCTAAATTAAGGGAGATTTGTAATACAGTGCAGGTAGCAACATCATCTTCTGCAAGTAAATACAAAGAGATCAATAATACAGCAGCAAATCTCTCTCCTCTTTGTCTTAAGAACAAAGTCCATGGTAAAAGGTCTTTTAACTCTCCTTTTGCTCAAAGCAAAACTAGCCAACTTCATACAATTGTCGTTTTGTAAGGGAATTGAAAATCCTCTAATAGCTAGTGCAAATGGCTATTGCATCACTCGTGCTTCTGTTTCTACCTCCTGTCTCTTAAGATCACTGAACAGTCATTGTGATAGCAAAGGGAACAACATATAAGCACAGTTATAGGGTAGAAAATAAAGTAAAAATGAGGCTATGTCTACATTGGCAAGTTAGTTCAAATTAAGGAAGCTTAATTCGAACTAACTTAAGCCTTGGCTACACTAGGTTTTCATTAGTTCGAATTAAGGGCTTCCTTAATTCGAACTAATAAATTCACTTATACTTTCTGAAGTAAGGGTTAATTCGAACTAGTTAGTTCGAATTAACCTGATGTGGCCATGTTAGTTCGAACTAAGTGCTTAGTTTGAACTAACCGGCACATTGAGCTCAATGCAATTGATTAATTCAAACTAAGCAAGTGCCATGCATGGCACTTGCTTAGTTCGAACTAAAATATGCTAGTTCAAATTAAGTTAATTTGAACTAACTAAAATTAGTTCTGATTAGTTAGTTCGAATTAACTAATTTGAACTAACTTTGGTAAGTGTAGACATAGCCATAGATCATAAATGATAAATAGAATTTATAAGTAACTTTACCATAGTACTATTAAACAAATAGGTAGCTAGCTAGGCTATCATTTTAGTAAAATAAAATGCTGAAAAAAGTTACTTGAACACTAGCGCTAACCAAATATAAGAAAACATGTCCGGAAATATTCATTTGAATAATTAAACAAAGTCACTTTGAGTTTGTTTGCTTTCCACAAACATCGTGGTGTTCAAATTAA
The DNA here is from genome assembly GCA_007922175.1 of Pelusios castaneus. NCBI lineage: Eukaryota > Metazoa > Chordata > Testudines > Pelomedusidae > Pelusios > Pelusios castaneus. The sequence continues at coordinate 1,565,701 of ML685787.1, forward strand.
CAGATAGAAAGTCCTTCAAAAATAGTGAGTTTTGAAATTTTGCAGAATATTCATGGAAAACCACTTTTTCAATTTGCAAATGCAAGTATTTGTGACAGAAGACAGAACTTGTAAAACCATGTTAACCTAATCAGGTCACATTGTCAGTTAGGTCACAAGGACCCAATTAAGTCACATGGTCAATTATTAAAACCATACTAATCCAATTAGGTCATCTGCTCAATTAACTCAATTAGTATACAAGGTATTTTCCTATTTCCGTGTAACAAAAAAATCTAAAATCAAACCAAAACCAAAAGAACGACTGCCCACCCCACCTTCCAATGACTAATGAATAACTTCTGGTAAAATAACTGTGGGCTCAAAATTGCACCTCCATTTTTCACCTGCAAAATTTAAAATCTGGGTCTGAAAAATCTGGCATAAAATGTCTTTTAGCAGATCAGTATGTATTAAATGTTTGTGTTTAAGCTCGTGGTAGTGTCATTTTCACTACTATGAGCAGGGCCGTCCCATAGGGGGAGCGGGGCCGAGGGCCAATCGACCGAGGCGGGGACCCCGCTTTCCCCCTCCCCATGCTGGAGGGACCGGGGCTGGCCAGGCTGATCCACCCCCCAGGGATCCCTGTTGCCCCCCGGAGACTAGGAGCTGGCCCGGCTGGGAACCCGAGATCTCCTGCGGGCAGACATGAGGCCACTCGCTGGCAGGAGCCAGCCCTGGCCAAGGCCACACTGTCGGCAGGGGCCGGCCCCGCCCTGGCCATAGCCAGGAACCGTGTTTGGGGATGATGCAGGCCAGGCCAACTCAGAGCAAGCCTGCCACGTCCCGGCCGCCGCCTGGCCTGGCCCGCGTACCCACTCGCACCTCCACTGGGCTGGCCTGCTGCTCCATCCTGGGGGCGGGAAGGGCCAGCCCAGGGGCCGAGCAAAGCTTTCTCGCCGCAGCCTGCTGCCATCGGCCCGCTGCTGAAGGCAGCAGAGACTGGGGTGAAGTGTGGCCATGAGGCCATGGCGCAGGCCCTGCACTGCCCCACGGGGCAGCCCTGACTATGAGAGAATTGGGTTCAAGTTAATTTTTTGTGTCAGCATGCGTGAAGCTACCATTCCTTTCCTAGCTAGAAATCCAATTTAACACTGCAGGTTTATTTTAATCTACATATATTTCTTTTGTCTGTTTGTATGTGTGGTCACCACTTTTACTTACAAGACAAATGATCAATTTTGTACAAAGGGAGCCTTGTGAGATATCCTTTAAAAAGTCATAATTGGCTGAATATCATTATCCTGTTAAAATATTTGTGAAGTTATGAGAATCTTCTGTGTGATAGGTACTGAGATTTGTTGTAATTCTGGGTGTGATAGGGTGTTTACCTCATGCATGATTAGAAGGGGTTAAGATGGCCAGGTAGGTCAATTAACTGCTAGGGTGCACTTGCAGGAGTATCCAGGGAGCACGGAATTGATTAAAGGCAGCTCAGCAGGGCCTATAAAGTCCAGGAGCTGAGACCATACAGGGCTGCTGGGAAAGAGTAGTTACTCCCTGGGAAGTGGGTGAACCAGGAAGAGAAGAAAGCAAGCCAGGGAAGGAGCAATGAGACCTGAGAGAGTAGAGCTTAGAAATGCTGAACTGAGTGTCTCCAGGCTAGAACCTGGAGTAGAAGGTAGGCTCAGGGTCTTCTGTTGGCCTCTGGAGTAGTGGCACTATCAGGGAAGTGCAGGAGAAGACTACATGTGACTATTTGTGTAGAAGGACTTTAGGTAACCTCAGCAGGGGGAAACATGGATGATGACCCAGCCAGAGGGCTGAGTCCTGAAGAGGATGCTGTGGTTCCAGCAGTGAGGCAGCTGTGTAGGGTGAGACCATGATGGGAGAGGCACCATCTGAAATGGGCACTCCAACTGGCAGACCTAATCCCCAGGACTGCCAATAGAAGGTGCCATTGTGGTGAGTGCACTGGGTAACATCTTCAAACCAGTTTTTCTGCAACAAAGGCACACTAGCATCCCCAACAGGTGTTAAAAGGTCCATCATTTACTTAAGCAGCCATCCACCAGCAAGGGGAAGGTGTAAACAAGAAATTTTAATCAGAGAGCTGAATCAAATCTCACATCCACAACAAACTGCATTTTTACCATGACTTTGCAAGGATGTTTCTAGCACAAGAGATGTTTCTTCTTTTATAAAGAGGGAGGGAAACACTTCTTTCAAAGAACTAAACTAAGGGGGAAGAATCCCAGCCTGAAAGAAGACCCAGCCTGTGAAATTTACAACATGTGGCAGTGGTCCCCACATTTTTTTGGTCCGTGTCCCCGCCCCCTGCCCAGTCCACACCACCTCCTTTTCAGGTGCTTGGGACTGAAGCTGCAACTGGGGCTAGAGCTGGGATCAGGAGCAGGGCTGAGCCAGGAGCACAGCCAGAGGTGGGGCTGGCACCAGGGTCAGTCACAGAGACAGGAGCAGAATGAGGAGCAGGGTCATGGTTGTGGCCAGAAGCCACAGCTGGGAGTAGAGCTGGGAGCTGTGGTGCCAAGGCTGGGACTAGGTACAGGGCTGAAGAAGAGCCGTAACTGCTGCAAGGAGCATAAACGTGCGTCATACTTCCTTTCAGCTGTGTGGTCTAGTTAACAGCCAATTAATGTTAATGCTAATGCAGTTTCACCATATATGGGGGGGGGGGTGGCCTACAGCCCCAGCACAGCCCTCTTCCCATGAGTACAAAGAGCAGTGGGTTTGGGTGTAGCCCCTGAGAAGTCATCATGGACCGTCAGTATCCGGCTTGGCTGTGAGGTGCCGTGAACCCTTGGATCCCCCTCCCTTTTGCAGCTCACTTGGCGATGATGTTGTGGCTTCTCCTCGCCCTGGTAAGCGCTTGATTTCCAATAAAGAGGGTTGCTTTAAGACCGGGCCTCAGTGTTTATTTCCACAGACTGGTATCAAAATGAGCCCTGCCTGTGGCACACCACACTGACCTAGGCCCCATTATGCTCCCCCCAAATATGCTTCCACCCTTCCTAGGAGGGGTGTGCCCAACGCCGTGGGAACCACTGGTGTATGGTGAGACAAAACTTTGCTTTTAAGTTTAATTAGTTTGCTAAATTAGATATTGGCTTGTGTTTTACTCTTTTATTGTATTTTATGACCAATCTTGACTTTTATGCATTGTCATTTTAATCACTTAAATTTTATCTTTCTGTAGTTAATAAACTTATGTTATTGTTTTATCTTGCCAGTATGTTTTGATTAAAGTGTATGGGAAAACTCTGTTTGGGATAACAAAGCTGGTGGATGCATCATTTTCCTTTGATGAAGATGATTTTCTATGACTTGCATTGTTCAGTAATGTGTTGGGTAGTACAAGACGCATATTTTGGGGGGAACAAGGGTGGGATTAAGAATCTGCAAGTAACACCCTGTGTGTAATTCATGAATGTCTGGTCAGAGTGCTCATATGTTTAGCTGGGAGTGATTTTGCATAGTGAAGGCTATGTGCATAAGCCAGAAGTGGCTGTTCTGACAGTGAAGCTGCTTAAAAGGCATGCCAGGTTAGAAAGTTAAGGGGACACAGCTGTTCATATTGTATCCTGGGTAATGTCATAATATGCAAATAGTTAGATTGACTTAAAAGCTGGTTTCTTGTAACCTTTTAACATATTGCATCAGTCAGAATAAGAGCTCCACTATTTTGTTGCTCTCCTTTCTCTTGTCTCAACTTTTTCTCAAATTGATCAGGGGGCTGCTTACTCAATTCCTGGCAGAGAATAGAGATTTCTCTGGAGATTGGAGATGTCACTTAAAGATACCTTTTAAATTGTAGGCTACTCACTATCTATTTCCCTCTAAATAACTGAATTTAATAGTCCTGAGATTTAGCATAGCTGCCTGAGGCTAGAAGGAAAGTTTGGAACTTTCTCAGTGTAGTATCTCAAACTCACACTGATACATACTGAATGATAGGGAGCTGGCTCTTCTTGGAAAGAGGTGATCAGTGTCTTATAGCTTCTAAAGTTCGCAGGATATAATTGATTTCACACTTTTTATTTGTCTGTCTCCCTAGGACTTGTATGAAGTCCAATATATTTTCTCAATACTTCATTTGTCGATTAAGATTTACTTCTTAATCGTTTCTAGTTTTTTATTGTCTCTATTTAAATGGAAGATAAAGTACATAAACTGTCACCAAAACCTCTGTTGTCTGCCTGAAAAATCTTAACTGGAGCAGCTGCATGGGGTAACTTTTTCTTGTGTTTGTGATATTATCCCAGGCAATCTGTTCTGATACTTTCTTTTTCTTATGTGAAATATCTTTCTCACACTTAAGCTAATTCACTTTTATCTCCTCACCATATGACTGACTGGGTATGAAAAATATTAACTGAAATTACATTAACTTGTCTCTTTCTGTTTCTGGGTCTGGTTGCCTTAACACAACATATCAGAGGGACAACTGGGTTTAGCTGATCCAACAGAAAAAATGCCTATATCAGCCACTTCACCCCCACTTCACCATAGCCACCTGCATTGCCAGCTGCAAAATATCAGACTATGGATGAGATTAGTGGGATTGGCTTGTCTCTCTACAGAGCAGTTCTCCATTCCTGCTTCTGATCCTCCAGTGTCTGGGCGTGATAAGAGACAGCAGCTGCATAGCAGTGGAAGCTGTTTATATTTGAGTCACTCCTTGGAAAGACCTAACCCCACAGTGTGGCCTCCTTCTGTACAGTGGAAAATCTAGTGAGCACAGAATGTGATAGAGATGCTCATGACCACAGGGGGGGGGGGGGGGAGGGGAAGTGTTAAATATTTTTTTTGCTGGCAAATGCAGCCTCTGGTTAATCAAAAAAAATTGAAAATTGGTCAATTTCAGCAAATTGTTTCAGATTTCAGTAAGGCATTTGATACAGTTCCACATGGGGAATTATTATTTCAATTGGAAAAGATGGGGCTTAATATGAAAGTCAAAAGGTCAGTGCTTTTTTTCTGCCGGAACGCACCGGAACGGCGTTCCGGCACCTTTTTTTCCCCGCCGGTGCTCCCTCCCAGCTGTGCAGGCTGGGCCGGGCTGGGGAGATTTAAATCTCCCGCCCTGAGCATGCGCAGTTACAGCGTGCTCAGGGCGGGAGTGGACTGGCCGGCAAGCAGCTCTGCCGGCCGTCCCTGTGGTTCCCAGCCTCCGGCCAGGTAAGGGGGCTGGAGGGAGGCCTGGAGAGGGGTGGAGGTGGGGACAAGGTGACGGCCCGGGTTAGAGGGGTGGGGGTGGGGACAAGGAGACGGGCCGGGTTAGAGGGGTGGGGGTGGGGACAAGGAGACGGGCCGGGTTAGAGGGGTGGGGGTGGGGACAAGGAGGGACCCCCACGCAGGCCGGCAGCCCCCACCGCCCCCTCCAGACACCCGGGGCTGCTTCCTTTCTCTTCTTTCTCTTCCTCTTCCTTTCCTTTTTTTTCCCCTCTTCTTTGTCTTTCTCTTCCTCTTCCTTTCCTTTTTTTCCCCCTCTTCTTTGTCTTTCTCTTCCTCTTCCTTTCCTTTTTTTTCCCCTCTTCTTTGTCTTTCTCTTCCCTGCCTTCCTTTCTCTTCTTTCTTCCTTTCCTTGTCTTTCTCTTCCCTGCCTTCCTTTCTCTTCTTTCTTCCTTTCCTTTTTTTCTTTCTCTTCCCTGCCTTCCTTTCTCTTCTTTCTTCCTTTCCTTTTTTTCTTTTTCTCTTCTTTGTCTTCCTTCCTTCCTGCTCTTTTTTCTTTCTCTCCCTTCTTTTTTAAAACTTTTTAAAAATTAATTTTAAATAAAAACCTTTCTTAAAATTAGATTTCAATTCCAAATTCATTCCAATTAAATTAAACACAATTAATTAATTAATTCTATTTACAGTCACTTTATCTTCAATTAATGCCTATAATTTCTGTCTTGTGAGTTTTCCCCAAAAATTTATTCTGAAAAAGTTTTTCACACGGCTTGAAAATTTTGCACACAAGCCACCAAACCTAGAGGGAACATTGGCTACTAGTTGCGTACACAACAGCAGGCCAGCAGGCTAACATCGGTCAGTCAGTCCCACACTCTGGGCCTGGCCGGAGCCCACAGCACCAACAAAAAGTGTGTGGATGCATTACTGCCTGCCACCCAGTACCCAGAAACACAGGCCAGCAGCAGACGTGATAGCTACGCATTCACGTTTTTTTCTAATTATAATACGGCCCCCCAACAGTCTGAGGGACCGTGAACTGGCCCCCTATTTAAAAAGTGTGAGGACCCCTGCTGTAAGACCTCACAGGTTGTCTTTCAGTATATTAGCGGCCTGCATAGTTAATAAAACTTAACAGTTTTTACCTTGTATTTTTATTTCTTTGATATATTCAAAAATTTACTGTTTACTGCACTATTTTCAGTGTTATTTCTTTATGACACGACGGACATCAATAGGAGTTCCGGTACCTTTTTTTTTAGAAAAAAAGCACTGCAAAAGGTGGATAAGGAACTGTTTAAAGGGGAGACCACAAAGGGTCCTACTAAAAGGTGAATTGTCAGGCTAGAAGGAGGTTACTAATGGAGTTGTGCAGGGATCAGTCCTGGGACCAATCTTATTTAACCTTTTTATTACTGACCTTAGAACAAAAAGTGAGAGTGTACTAATAAATGTTGCAGATGACACCAAGTTGGGAGGTATTGCAAATACAGAGAAGGATCAGAATATCATAGAGAAAGATCTGGGTGGACTTGTAAACTGGAGTAACAGAAATAGTATGAAATTTAATAGTGAAAAGTGAAAGATCATGAATTTAGGGACTAATAAGAACTTTTGCTTTAAGCTGGGGATGCATCAGTTGGAAGTGAGAGAGGAAGAAAAGGACCTGGGAGTATTAGCTGATCAAAGAATGACTATGAGCTGTCAATGTGATGTGGCCAGGAAAAAGCTAATGTGATCCTAGGATGCATCAGGAAAGTTATTTCCAGTAAAAATAGAGAAATGTTAGTACCATTATACAAGGCATTGGTGAGACGTCATCTGGAATACTATGTACAATTCTGGTCCCCCATGTTTAAGAAAGATGAATTCAAATTGGAAGAGGTGGAGAGAAGGGCTACCAGGATAACCCGAGTAACGGAGAAACTGCCTTATGAGAGGAGACTCGCAAAGCTTGACTTATTTGGCCTAACCAAAAGAAAGATGAGGGGAGATATGATTGCTCTGTATAAAACACGTCAGAGGGATAAACCACACCAGGGAGGGAGAGGAATTATTTAAGTTCAACACCGGTGTGGACACAAGGACTAATGGATATAAACAGGCCATCAGGAAATTTAGACTTGAAATTAGATGTGGGTATCTAGCCATCAGAGGAGTGAAGTTCTAGAATAGCCTTCCAAAGGGACCAATGGGGACAAAAATCTAGCTGGTTTCAAAACTGAGCTTGATAAATTCATGGAGGGGATGATATAATGGGACAGCCTAGTCTGGCAATGGACTGATCTTTGGCTCCTGGGATTAAGTCGACTTAATTTACAAGTGTAGACGCAGCCTTTCAGTCTTACTAAATTAAGTGTAATTTGTGATCTAGGTAGGATTTTTTTTTTTAAATATGATTTTTACTCTGGCCTCTGACAGTGCCCCCTTAAAAATAATTAATACTGACTTTGAAATTCTACACTGTAAGATTCTGAAATCCTTCTTTCTTCCTGTTTCTGAGCCAGTACTTCAAATGTTAGACTTGAAGATGAGGGAAAGCAGAAATGCGCTAGGAACAGAATTCCTGAGAATAGATAAATGCTCAAAATTCATCTTGATTTTAAAACATGAGGTTTCATACTTTAGTATAAAATGCAGAATCTGACAACACAGTATATTTGAAGAAGCTTTCGTTTGGACAAGATACACTGAAATAACTGAATCATATATTGTAGCTTTCTAACTTTCAATACATGGGTGAGATAAAAGGAGTTTGAAAACGCTTCTCTTTTATTCTCACCCATGTACTCTAAAGGTGAAGAAGCAATGCTGCAGAAATTCAGCAGTTGGCTCACATATAATAGGAAGAGATTTTGAAGGTGAAGCTGACATTGAGAAAGTAAAGGTTAAATGAAGAGTTCTTCTGAGACTGGTGAATATTAAAAAAATAAGAGACTGCTTTCTTCGCTGAAGCAGCAGTGTGAGATCATAGATAATGGCAATAGAATAGTTGACTAAGTTAAGGCTCTGTTCATAATAAATGAGAATTCTGCAGATATTGGTCACAATGGGCCAAATCTTCAATCAGACACCTATTCTTTTAAATGCTGGTTATTCCCAGGCACGGTAAGAAAGGAAACTACAAATGTGAAGCCACGGAGTTTCCTACTTATTCTTCTATCAGAAGGGGTGCTTTGCTTACTAAACCCCTGGATCTCAGGGGATCTTCTGTGCAGACTCTCTCCTATAGTTCCTACTGCATCCTAAAGAGCATGTTTCCTACAGGAGCTGTGCTTCCAAAGGCTCTTTTGACCCAGATGCATACTCCACCTACACTCTTCCCCTGCACAGCTACTGCAGGTGCCAGTCACAAAGAGCCACAGTGCAGAGGTGAAAGCATAGCAAGTTGCTACAGCCGAAGGCTTTCCTGTTCATTTGATGTGACAAAGGACCTGAAGAGCCCAGATGGTACTCTTGCCCCTCTGGCTTTCTGCTAGCCCCTTTCACCTTTGGAAGTGACTTGCAGTGGGTTGGGGGTGGTGTGGATGAGCATGCTGCCTAGACAAAATACCCCCTCCTGTGGAAGCAGACCCCTTCCATTCACATCTGTTTGTAAATGGGGCACTTTTAGACAGTCCTTATCTAGGAAATCTCCCTTTGAAATCTATGGTAAGATGTGACTAAGGATGTCCAGATTTGGCCCAATGTATTACCCCTCCCCATGTGCACACCCCCATACTGGACACTGGAAAAGTACAGATACATAAACTGTAATTTTAGAATTTTAGGATATTTCTCTCTTTCTGCAAATCTTGCCTTAATCCACAAGATCTAAACTTCTGTTTACTATATGAAGTGCGTAGCTCCAGTCCCTTAATTAATAATCCTGTTGCTAAATCTGCACAGATATCTACTCTAATGACACCATCATAGGATCTATCCAAACCAGCTACTCCATCAGGGGTTCATTCACCTGCTCATCTACCAATATGATATATGCCGCCATGTGCTAACTATGCTTATATGCCTTACACATTGGCCAAGCTGGACTGTCTCTGCGCAAATGAATAAAAGGACACAAATCACACTTCAAGAATGGTAATATTCAAAAACCAATAGGGGAATACTTCAACCTCCCTGCACATTCTCTGAAAGACATGACAGTTACAGTGCTTCAACAGAAAATCTTAAAATCAAGACTCCAAGGGAAACTGCAGAGTTAGAATTCATATGCAAAATTTGATACCATAATATTACATCTCTGAATAGAGATTTGGCCTGACTCACTTTTTACAAAAGGTAATTTTCCCTCTTTCAAACTTCCCACCTTCTTATCTGTTGTTTCATACTATTTGAATCAAAACAACTTGCTTGATTTGCTGAAAAAATCTGAACTGACCTTATGACTCACCTTTCTCTGCATTTATATATCCCCTTCCATACTGTAATTTCCATTTAATGCATCTGATGAAGTGGGATTTTACCCACGAAAGCTCATGTAATAAATAAAATTGTTAGTCTAGTTCAGCAAAACAACAAGGAGTCCTGTGGGACTTTTAAATACTAACGTGGGATGCATCTACACTTGTAAATTAAGTCGACTTAAGTTTGCTTAAGTTGACTTAATTTACTCTGCGTCTACACTACACTTTCCTTAAGTTGACTTAAGGAAAATAAAGTCGACTTAATGAAAATTAAGTCGACTTTATTAAACCTCCTTTTAATTCGACTTTAGGCTTAAGTCGACTTTCTAAAGTTGACTTAAGCCAGTGTAGATCTGGAGTAGCCCTAAGTCGACTCAGAGTTGACATAGGGCTCCCCAGGACTCCCCCACTGCCCTCCCTGCCGGGGGGCACAGCAGGAGGCTGACATGCCCCCCCCCACAGGGCAGGGCAGAGCCCTGCCCACCCTGCCCCTATGCCCTGCCAGGGTCCCTCTCCCCCTTTGCCCCATTGTACCCAGGTACAATGGCGCAAAGGCTGAGCCCCCTGGCAATTAGCAAGGGGTGCCCCCCCCTGCCACCGTGGACCTCTCCCAGGTCCACCTAGCTCCTAAAAGTCGACCTAGGCATCCAGTGTGGATGCTCTAGGTCGACTTTGTAAGGTCCCCCCAAGTCGACTTAAAATTTAGGTGTAGACATGCTGAGTCAACTTAACTAAGTCGACTTAAAGTTGACTTAGTTAAGTCAACTTAGCTAAGTCGACCTAAATTTACAAGTGTAGACATAGCCGCCATTACTCCTCTGGAACCTGTCCCTTAGTTAGATAGCCTTCCAGATAAAGCCAATGTACTGGCAGGGCTTAGAAATCATTGTCTGTTGTACATGGCTCCTTCCACATAAGGTCAGTGATATAATTTTTAATGAAATTTATTTAGAACATCCACTGTGTGAATATACAGGGGCTTGCTTGCCTGGATATGGGACAAGCAAATGAGAGCAACTCATATAGCATTGCCTCTCACAAGACAAAATGAGTCACATGTGAAGAATTCACACTACTGAGAAATCTATACAGGCGAATCGTGTTGGGAAGGGCAGGAGTGCATAATGTTAACCACACTGCATGTACTTCCTGTCTGTATGCAATCTGAAGATTAAGCATTTCTGCAGTTTGCATAGTGACATTTTCCATTAAATCAAGATAAATATGCTAGGTGAGTCAAAATACATAGCTCAATATCAGTTTGAACACAGCTGAGCAAGCTCAGTGGTTTTTATCATATATTGAAACAATAATGCAGGATCTCTTGGGAGTGGAAACAAAGGAGCCAGAAATCTGGGGAATCTGCCCAGCCTGTAGAGGCAATCCCCAGATGACATAGTGACATTGCAATGTGCCTCTCAGCCCATAGTATAGGGCAGTGGTTTTCTTTTTTTCCATCAGGACCCAGTTGAAAAAAATCATTTATGGCCGCGACACAACAACTACATCTTTGAGCAATGCATTACAGTTTTTTGGCAGCAGCAGCAGTGGCCACAGCAACTCAGTACCTGAGGATTTGCAGCCCAGTTCTGGGTCCCAATCCATGGTTTGAAAACAACTGGCATAGGGGACATGGCTGAAGAAAAGAAGGTAGGCACTAGAAAAGGTTCAGAAAAGGGCAACTAAAATGATTAGGGGTTTGGAGAGTGCCTCGTATGAGGAACGATTGAAAAGGCTGGGCCTCTTCAGCTTGGAAAAGAGGAGACTGAGGGGGGACATGATAGAAGTATATAAAATTATGACTGATGTGGAAAAAGTGGACAAGGAAAAGTTGTTTAAATACTCCCATAATACAAGAACCAGGGGTCACCAGATGAAACTGATGGGTAGCAGGTTCAAAACAAATAAAAGGAAGTTCTTCTTCACACAACGCACAGTCAACTTGTGGAACTCCTTACCTGAGGAGGTTGTGAAGGCTGGGACTATAACAATATTTAAAAGGGAACTGGATAAGTTCATGGTGGCTAAGTCCATAAATGGCTATTAGCCAGAAAGGGGTTAAGAATAGTGTCCCTAGCCTCTGCTTATCAGAGGATGGAGACGGATGGCAGGAGAGTGATCACTTGATCATTGCCTGTTGGGTTCACTCCCTCGGGCACCTGGCACTGGCCACCGTCGGTAGACAGATACTGGGCTAGATGGACCTCTGGTCTGACCCAGTACGGCCTTTCTTATGTTCTTATGTTCTTATGTTCTAGGCTGGAGCATTACTATTAGCTCCTTAATGGCGATATAATCTAGCCTAGCTGAAGCTGTCCTTTGTTGCTGGAACAGCCACTTGTAAGTTAGAGCAGATCTTTGGCACCTGAGTCACAAAATCAGAGAGCATCAAAATTGTAAGAAAGTCATGTTACTCTCCTTAGCTTAGTTGAACAAGATAACTGGTCTCAGAACGTTACACTTTCAGTTTCCTCATCTATTAAATCATAGAAATAGAACGGGCCATGAGAGGTCATTGAGTCCAGTCCTCTGAATTGGAGATAGCTGCAGTGGGGATACCTATATATGAGGTTTATTCACTAAGGCAGGGATCAGCAACCTTTGCTGGCCGCCATGCCATCCCTTCCTGCCGCACTTTCAGCAGGTGCCAGGGGCGGGGCCAGGGACTCCTCACTGCTGGCCCCGCCCCTGTGCATGGGGCTGCTGTCCCCTGCTGGCTGCACTCCCCTGCACTAAGGTTTGTAGAGCATTTCATGACCTTCCGATGGATAGCTCTCAATACGAGCAAAATATTTTAAATTAATTTATACATGTTCTTATTTTTCATATTAATATACCCATAACAGGAGGAGATTACTGGGAATCTGGAGAAGAGAAAGTCTTTCAGGGTATACTAGGAGTGGGTGGATGTTCTAGCTGTGAAGTTTGGGGAGAGTAAGAGGAGATAAATGGGGCACCTGAAAGAGGATCCTTATTAAGGATGGAAAGGAATGAATAGGCTTATTTTTGCTAGTGAAGAGGGAGATGAAGAGAAGTCAAGATATGGACTAACAGTGTTTAGGAATGTGGGCTTGGAATAAAATATGTTTGCTTTGGTTTGGGGGGAGTTGTTTTGGAAGTATTTAAGGGATTGCAGAGTGGATGTTTTGTTTTAAATCAATACTGGCTTTAAAGAAAAGAGGCGAAATACTGCTTCACTCCTCTCTCCTCAGCAAGTGAGAAAAGGGAAGGATGTAGTTTTGCTAGCCTATATCCAGATACACTTTAGAATGCCCTTCCTCTTTTTATGGTAGGTTTGTAAACAGATTGCAGTTCTGATTTATGTCTTCATTTGCCAAATTCACAGCATTACGAGTATCTATAAAGGAAATAGAGAATGCACAAATTCATTGACGTCTGAAGTCCAGAAGTACCACTGCATGAGATACTCTGACCCTAATTTGGCATTGCTAGTCTCCAGGAGGATTCAAGTAGATGTATTGTTTCTTTCTGCTTTCTGAAAGTTATCCTCTGAAATTTGTTTTTGGTTACCGTATATGCTCTTTGGTGACAGACGTACCACTTCCCAGCTAAGCATAATTCTGCCCTACCAGATGTACATGAAGGGAGGCATTCAGATGAACAAGTATATGGTCTCAGTAATAGAGCCCAGATTTCTTTATGTGCAATACCACTAACATGGAAGACTATGAAGCAGTTTTGTATCCTTGGTTATTAGCATATGCTACTGTCCAGTGTTCCAACTAAGAGTTAGATACATATTGGACGTATTGCAAATCTTATAGTAACTACACAACTAATTGAAAAAATAGTTTACAAATGAAACTTCTTTTTATTGTTATACAGCACAACTTCTCTTCAATTATATATGTATAAGAACCATTGACTTCAGTTGGAATTGCATATACCCCCGAACTTGGCTGTGTGCTCTTCCTAATACAAAGGACTGACTGCTAATACAAACAGTGAATTGGGAACACACATTGCTTCCAAATCTATCTGCTAATAGTTTTTCTCCTCATGTCTTTGAGGGAATCACAGGTGTTAACCATACAAGAGGATCTGGATGATCTTGTAAAGTAGAGCAATAGAAATGGGAAGAAATGTAATAATGTAAGTGCATTTAGGAACTACGAAGAAGAAATGTTGCTATTGGCAGGAGATATATCGGTTGGAAGTGACAGAGGAGGAGGAGGAAGACCTGAGTGTATTGGTTGATCACTTCGGCTATGTCTACGCTTATCAAAATAAGTCGACTTAGCGTGTCCAAATTAAGTCGACTTAAAGTGGACCTTGCCAAATCAACTTAGAGCGTCCACACTGGATGCCTAAGTCGACTTCTAGGGGCTAGGTGGACCGGGGACTGGTCCATGGTGGCGGGGGGGGGGCATCCCTTCCAAAGTGCCAGGGGGCTCAGCATTTGCCCCATTGTACCCTGGTACAATGGGGGCTGAGCAGGACAGGGACAGGGGCAGGGTATAGGAGCAGGGTGGGCAGGGCTGTGTCCTGCCCTGTGGGTGGGCACACCAGGCTCTGGCTGCACCAGCCACCCTGGCAGGGAAGTCAGTGGGGGAGTCCTGGGGCCCTTTAAATCAACTTAAATCGACTTAGGGCTAATCTGCATCTACACTGGCTAAACGCCAGTAATGTCAACTTGAAAGTAGGTTTAATAAAGTCAACTTAAAATTTCCTTAAGTCGACTTAAGCAGCAGCTTAAGTCGATTTAAGGAAATTGTAGTATAGACGTAGATTAAATTAAGTCAATTTAAGCAGGAGAGATATTTCCAGTAGAGTTAGGAAAGTGTTAGTATACTGGTGAGACCTCATCTGGAATACTTTGTGCAATTCTGGTCTCTCAAGTTTAAGAAAGATTAATTCAAACTGAAAAAGGTTCCGAGATGGTCTGCTAGGATGATCTGAGAAATGGAAAACCTACCTCATGAGAGGAGATCCAGAGAGCTTGTCTTGTTTAGCCTAACCAAATGAAGGCTGAGGGATTATATGATTGCTTTGCATAAGTACATCAGGGAGTACATACCTACCAGGGAGGGAAAGGAGTTATTTAAGTGAAGCACCAATGTGGACATAATAACAAATAGACATAAACTGGCCCCAAATTAGGCTTGAAAGTAGACAAAAGTTTCTAACCATCAGAGGAGTGAAGTTCTTGGACAACCTTCCAAGGGGAGCAGTGGGGGCAAAAAACCTAACTGGCTTCAGGACTCAGCTTGATAAGTTAATGGAGGGGTTGGTATGGTGAGACTGCCTACAATTACATGTTGCCAATCTACAAGTGATAGCAGCAAATATTACCGGTGGCTGGTGATGGGACACTAGATGGGGAGAGCTCTGAGTTACTACAAAGAATTCTTTCCAGATATCTGGCTGGAGGGTCTTGCACACAGGCTAAGGGCCTAAATGACTACCCTATGGCTATGTCTACACTTGCACTTTTAAGTCGACTTTAACTAAGTCGACTTAATTAAGTCGACTTAGTGTGTCTACACTTAAAATTAAAGTCGACTTAAAGGGGAACTTACAAAGTCGACCTAGAGCGTCCACACTGGATGCTCTAGGTTGACTTTGTGGGGCTAGGAGGACTTTGGGCAGGTCCACGGTGGTGGGGGGGCACCCCCTGTGCACAATGGGGCAAAGGGGGACAGGGACCCTGGCAGGGCAGAGCCCTGTGTGTGATGCTGTCTGGATTTAGGGAAGCATTTATGATATTATTTTCTATGGATATCTCATAAATGCTATAATCCATAGGAACTATGTCATGTTTGGTATCAATAGAAAGGTAGTAAGTTGCTGGGAATGATTATATAGTTTATGTCTAGGAATTCTATTTCGATTAGAAGTTAAGAATTTGATGTTATATCCATACTTTAACTTGTGTCATTCTGGACAAATGTCTTAGACGGGAGGGTGTGAACAACCATTGTCTCCTTAATGTTAAGGAATCTGCCAGGTGATCTGGTCCCAGGGGGTATCCTGATGAGCCAGCCAACATCTTTATGGCCGATTTAGAACAACGTTTCCTCACGTCTCATCCCAAAGCACCTCTACTTTACTTACGCTATATTGATGACATCTTCATCATCTGGACCCATGATAAAGATGCCCTTGAAGATTTCCATAGAGATTTCAACAATTTCCACAACACAATCAAACTTAGCCTTGAACACTCCACACAAGAGATCCACTTTCTGGACACTACAGTGCAAATTAGCGATGGGCACAAAAAGACCACCCTATACCGCAAACCTACTGATCGGTACAGTTACCTACATCCCTCAAGCTTTCATCCGCGACACACCACACAATCCATTGTGTACAGTCAAGCCCTAAGATATAACCACATTTGCTCTGACCCTTTAGACAGAGACAGACTCCTTCAGGATCTCTACCAAGCATTCTTAAAACTACAGTACCCACCCGCAGAAGTGAAGAAACAAATTGACAGAGCCAGATGGGTACCCAGAAGTCAACTACTACAGGAGAAGCCCATGAAAAACAACAACAGAATGCCACTGGTCACCACCTACAATCCCCAAGCAAGACCTCTTCAACACATCATCAAAAATCTACAGCCTATTTTACAAGATGATCCCTCACTCTCTCAAGCCTTGGGAGACAGACCTCTCCTTGCTTTCAGACAGCCCCCTAACCTTAAAAGGATACTTACCAGCAATTACAGATCATACAACAGAAACACTAAAGCAGGAACATATCCCTGCAACAGACCACGCTGCCAACTTTGCCCTCATATCTACACTGATGACACCATCACAGAACCAAATCAAGCCACCTACTCCATCAAGGGTTCGTTCACCTGCTCATCCACCAATGTGATTTATGCCATCATATGCTGAAAATGCCCCTCTGCCTTATATATTGGACAAACAGGCCAGTCTCTGTGCCAAAGAATAAATGGACACAAATCTGACATCAGAAATTGCAACACTACAAAACCAATAGGGGAACACTTCAATCTCCCTGCTCCCTCCCTTGACGACTTGTTAATAGCTGTGTTGAAACAGATGAATAACAAATCACAGCTTCAAAGAGAAACTGCAGAACTCGAACTTATATGCAAATTTGACTCAGTTGTCTTGGGGTTAAACAGGGACTATGGATTTTTCTCTCATTAAAACAGGTGATTTGACCTCACCTTCCTCTATGTGCTGTTCCCCAGTGTTTGAATCCTAACACCTATTTTGATTTGCTGTTACAGCCTGACCTGATCCTATGTCATACACTCCCCTGCATTTAATTTCCTACCATTCTGTAAGTTTCCCGTCTTCAAAGCGTCTGACGAAGTGGGATTTTCTCCCACGAAAGCTCATGCGATAAATAAATCTGTTAGTCTTTAAAAGTGCCACAGGACTCTGTTGTCTCCCTAAATCCAGACAGTGTCACACCGTGCCCACATGCCCTGCCCTTTGGGGGGCATGCCAGGCTCCCCCTGTGCCCCCCCCCCGGCAGGGAGGGCATTGGTGTAGTCCTGGGGTAGCCCTAAATCGACTTAGGGATACCCCAGGACTACACTGGCTTAATTCGATTTTAGAAAGTCGAATTAAGCCTTAAGTCGAGTAAAAAGCAGGTTTAATAAAGTCGACTTAATTTTCATTAAGTCGACTTTATTTTCCTTAAGGCGACTTAAGCAAGCTGCTTAAGTTGACTTAAGCAAAGTGTAGTGTAGACGCAGGGCACATTAAGTCAACTTAAGCCAAGCTTAAGTCGACTTAATTTACCAGTGTAAACGCAGCCTATTTGAGGTTGAGAAGGAATTTTCTTCCGGGTCAGTTTGACAGAGACCCTGAAGGGATTTTGCCTTCCTCTGAATCATATGCGTCACTTACAGATTTAAACTAGTGTAACCAGTGATCTCAGTAACTTGAAGTCTTTAAATAATTATTTAAGGACTTCAATAACTCAGCCAGAGGTTATGAGCCTATTAAAGGAGTGGATGGGTGAGGTTCTATAGCTTGGATGAGGTTCTCTGGCAATGTGCAGGAGGTCAGACTAGGTGATCATGATAGTTCCTTATGGTCTTAAAGGCTATGAGTCCCCAGGTAAGCCTCATACTACACCACCACCCAGCAACAAAGAGTTTGTCTGATACACTCTTGTTCACCAAGATCATCACCTACAGTGCTCCTGATTAGAGGAGATACCTGGACTTTCTGATTCTCTCACAGATGGTCTAAACTAGCAAGTTTTGTCAACATAAGTCACCTTATGTCAACAAAACTATCCTGGTGTACACATTGCAACCACCCATTTGTCAACAAAACTGCCCTGTATTGTTGACAAAATAAAACTAACCCGACAAAAGGCGTAGGGCTTTTGTCGGCAGAAGTAGGGGACATAGTGTCAGTATTGAGCTCAATTTCACTACTCTACTAGAGCAGTAAAATTGGCAAGTACAAGACTAGCACTCAGTTCCTCAACCTGACTGCGGATCACCTGGGACACTAGCAAGTTTGCTGAGCTTACAATCCCAGAGCTGCAACCACTTAGGGGTTTGCCAGCATCCCAGGACTGCAGCCACCTGGGACTTGCTGGTGTCCCAAGGGGCAGTGGGACTGCAGCCGCCCACATCCTGACTCACAGCCAAGTGGCTACAGCCCGGCTGGCAGCTTGGGCACAGGTGGCAGTCGGCTGGTAGCTGGGTTTTGGGCAGCTGTCTCAGTCAGGAGGTTGCAGCGGGCTCCCACCTGGAGGTGGGGAAGTGGCTGCACCCAGGCTGGGATCCCTAGCAGCGGAGGGAGTCCTGAGGGTTCCCTTCAGGAAGCTAAGAGATTGCTCTTTCAGCAGTTCCCTGCACTGCCCTTTAGATCAGTGGAAGTGGTCCTGGGGTACGTCTACACTACTAAATTAAGTCGACTTAAGCATGCTTAAGTCAACTTAATTTACTCTGCATCTACACTGGCATTTCCTTAAGTCGACTTTATAACACCTCATATAAAGTCGACTTTGAAGCATAAGTTGACTTTTTAAGTTGACTTAAGCAGTGTGGACGCCCTAAATCGACTTAGTTGACTTAGGGCATGGGGGAAGGGAGCTTCCTTCTCGCTGGGACCACTCAGGTCCCAGCAAGAAGGGATCGCAGGGCTCCCTTCTCCCCGGTACCCCTCAGGTCCTGGCAAGAAGGGACCGCGGGGCTTCCTTCTTGCCGGGACCGCTCAGGCCACGGCAAGAAGGAAACCCCATGGTCCCGGCAAGAAGGAAGCCACGTGCTTCCTTCTCCACAGGACCCGTGCTCCAGCTGCTCAGCAGCTGGAAAGCGGGTCTCGGGGAGAAGGGAGCCCAGCGCTCCAGCTGCTCAGCAGCCGGCAGCTGGAGCTCAGATCTCCAGCTCTTCCTCTTGGCCGGGACCACTCGGGTCCTGGGGAAGTTGTCCCTGGGACCCAAGCGGTCCCAGCTAGAAGGGTTCCCTTCTGCTCGGGACCTGAGAAGTCCCGAGCAGAAGAGAGCCGAGTGGTCCAGGGCACAAGGGAGCTCCACGCTCCCTTCTCCCCCGGAACGCTCAGGGGTTTGCTGCCCGGGGCTGGCTTTCCCCGGACCGAACTAGTCAACTTAGAGAGTCTAGTATTAGTCGAGTTAGTAAGGCCCACTTTAAGTCAACTTAAGCAACTAGGTGAACCTCTGGATAGCTGTCACACTGTATTCAAACCTATTCCAGATCCCTGGTGCTATGCTTTACCCATGGTGATTGACAATTGATTCCTGTTTCTGATACCCAGTTCCTGTCTCCTAACCACCACAGCTCTGACCATGTGGCCTGCCTGCCTATATCCTAGACTACAATGATGCTGAGTTAACAGAAATAACTCATCAGTGTTTAATATACTTTGTGGATAAAATTTTTATGTTCAGTCCATATTGTCTCCCTCTGTGATGTGTCATAAATGGACACAGGTGAGTCCTTTTCTGCAGGGACTATCCAATTTTTCTTCACAGAATTTCTGGGAGTACTAGAAAAACTTAGGGATACAATGTATGATTATCTGGATTTGTGTCACTCTTAACAAAAGCTTCTTAGAGGTCCACGCTCCATTAAGGAAGGCCAATGACAAGGAAGACTTCTTACTCAATGAGGGGGGAAACAATAACAGAAAAAGTGGAAATGGCAGAAATACTAAATGACTTTTTTGTTTCAGGTTTTCACTGAAAAGGTTAAGAGTGATTGGTTGCCTTACATTGTGAATGCCAGTGAAAATGAGGTAGGATATAAGGCTAAAATAGGGAAAGAACAAGCTAAAAATTACTTAGACAAGTTAGATGCTTTCAAGTCACCAGGGCCTGATGAAATACATCCTAGAATATTCGAGGAGCTGACTGAGGAGATATCTCATCCATTAGTGACTATCTTTGAAAAGCCATGGAAGACAGGAACAATTCTAAAGAATTGGAAAAGGGCAAATATAACGCCAATCTATAAAAAGAGAAATAAGGACAACCTGGGGAATTACAGACAAGTCAGTTTAACTTCCGTTCCTGGAAAGATAATTAAGCAATCAGTTTTCAAACACGTAGAAGATAATAAGGTGATAAGTAACAGTCAGCATGGATTTGTCAAAAGCAAATCATGACCCCACAACAAGCCACTCAGCAAAATTGAGATGATATGATGAGAGCATATTGTGCACCTTACAATAGGACGCACAGCTATATATCACTCCTTTTATAGGCTAAGGCCTAAAGTCCCAATATAATCTTTAGTCTCAGAATCGCTTACCCTTTATTTGTTTGCTACCTTCTTATCACTTTATTCCTACCTTGTGTCCTCAAGAGAGATACTTCCATTTTTTCTGGCTTTAGAATGCTAACTTTCTGAGTTGTTTCTCTTTATTTATAGGTACGTGTTGTTAGTTATGTGTGCACCTGAGGGTTTGGGGGGTTACTTTGTTTTGGGTTGGGGGGTGCAGTGTTTTTGCTTTGCTTTGCTTTCAATGATTATAAGTTGCCTTCTTTGACCCCATAGATTGAACCAGATAACAGAATGCCCAGTCTCCATAATAAATCAACAAAAAAAACCACTGCCAAAGATTCATGTATCTTTGTAGTAATATGGACCTATGAATTTTTAGAAAGGTTATATGCTACATCAGCCCAGATTTTCCAAATATCTTCTAGATTAGTTGATTCATCTTTAGCTTCTGATGCCAGCACCCCTAAATGAAGCCAGTAAAACTGAAACTGCATCAGCTGTTCACTTTAAACACAAACTACAAAATTAGTTTTGAAACTGAAATATAATCCCTTCTTGTTTTAAACAAATATTTCCTTGTGGACTGTCTGTATCTATGCTTTTGCTCTAACCCTGTTTAGGCTAAATATTTATTTTTAATTGCTTAATGAATATCCCAAGCTCGTGTTGTTTTCTGTGTTAGTAATGTGCCAAAATGATTCTTTGTTTAAATTCCTTCATGGCCAGCCTTCTGGTCCTCTGTTTGACCATTCAGTATAGTTGAAAATATATACTAGAAAACGTAAAATCAGTCAATAAGTGCATGTCACTGTTTTCCCAGCATTCTTGCATCTGATTTAGAAATACATTTTATACACAAATATCAAACTATCTGTCCCATGCACATAACCATTGCTAACATATCAGACTTCTCTCCCAATGTCTATAAGTCAACTTTTTCCCTGAGGCCAGTGCTGCTAGCCCATAGTTGCAGTTATATCTGTTACTTTTCCATCACACTGGGTGCACCTATGCTTGTAAATTAAGTTGACTTAAGCCTGCTTAAGTCAACTTAATTTACTCTGCGTCTACACTACAATTTCCTTAAGTCGACTTAAGGAAATTTTAAGTCGACTTTATTAAACCTACTTTCAAGTTGACTGACTGGCTAAGTCGACTTCATTAAGTCGACTTAAGCCAGTGTAGATGTTGCTTAGCCCTTAATTGACTTAAAGTCGACTTAAAGGGCTCCCAGGGCTCCCCCACTGATCTCCCTGCCAGGGTGCCTGGCACAGCCAGAGCCTGGCATGCCCACCCACAGGGCAGGACACAGCCCTGCCCACCCCGCTCCCGTACCCTGTCCCTCTCCCTGTCCTGCTCAGCCCCCATTTACTTTAGTACAATGGGGAAAATGCTGAGCCCCCCGGCACTTTTAAAGGTGCCGCCACCCCCACCATGGACCAGTCCCAGGTCCACCTACCCCCTAGAAGTCGACTTAGGCATCCAGCGTGGACTCTCTAAGTTGATTTGGCAAGGTCAACTTTAAGTCGACCTAAATTTACAGTGTGGACATGCTAAATCGTCTTAGCAAAGTCGACTTATTTTGACAAGTGTAGACATAGCCACTGACTGCAACTTGATCATTCTCACCAGCCTTCCACATTAAAGGGCTGAGCTAAAGCAGACTGAAGTCAAAGGAAAGACTCAGTTTGGATGAGGGCTTTCAGGACAATTTTCAAATCAGTGTGGATAGCTACTCCCAACAAAGGGATATATGCATAATGTATCATTATGTACTGGTAAAGCCATTTGGATGAAACAAGAATTGACCTGTACTTTTGCCCAGTGGATGGGTTGCTGTCATTTATAGAATAAGAATTTGTTTTAAAATATTTTTTCTCTCACTCTACTCCATTTCAATACCTCTGTGCGCCTCCTGAACCTGTTCATCCATGCAGTTTATTCCGCTCCCTCCTAAAACTCACTTCTGCATTTTCACCTATGAGGAGTAAGAGGGATGAGAAAGAGCTTACACAAGTACACTATTAACAGAATTGACAATATGTACATAGTTTAATGAGTAACTGTCACTGTTATCCTTCCTCCTCTCTTCTTCTTTGCCTCTTTATACACTTTATTGCAGAGATCATGCCCAGTCTTTTTAGGTGTGCCAAAATTAATCTTTTCCTTCAAATTCTCTCTCCCTTTTGTCATGAGAATATCATAACCCTATTGATGCACTTCATTGTGGAGACCATGTCTAGACTTTTTAGGTGCCCCCCAAATAATCTTTTCCTTCAAATTTTTTCTTCCTTTTGTAATGAAAATATCATAATCCTATTGACAAAATATTGACTCACTTTTCCCTACAATCAAAATGTCAACAGTACTAGATTAACTTTATCAAAAGTCTGATAGTTGGCTGTGCAGTGAATCAATCAGTGAACATCCTCTCTCAAAGTATGTTCAGGACAGCTAATGTGTGTTAGAACAGAATCAACCCCAACTGAGCTCCTAAGCACTTATCATAATACAAATAATAATAAAGTATGCTCAGAAACTTGCATAAAGACTACCCCAATAAGCATTCTTAAGTAGAACAGTTCCCCAGTGTTTTGAATCCTAACACCTACTTTGATTTGCTGTTACAGCCTGACCTGATGCAATGTCATACACTCCCCTGCATTTAATTTCCTCCCACTCTGTAACTTTCCTATCTTCAAAGCGTCTGACGAAGTGGGATTTTCTCCCACGAAAGCTCATGCGATTAATAAATCTGTTAGTCTTTAAAAGTGCCACAAGACTCTTTTGTCTTTCTACAATAGACTAACACGGCTACCCCTTTGGAATTTGACTAATGACAAAGACTGAGGGAACAACCATTCAGAATAGGCCAAAAATCATATATAAGGCAGAGAGCTGACAAGCTTGAGCTAGTAAGAATAAGCAAATGTGTTTGTGATGGGGTGGAGGTTGAGAAGCAGGCTAAGCAGTGACAATAGCAACAGCTAAAGATGGAGCTGTGACAGAACTAAAGGATCATTTAATAGATCAGAGGGACAGAAGACTGCAAGAAGTAAACATGATAAAAAGCGAAAATAGGAAGCAAGAGTATGTATGTCTGAGATAATAAAATTGGATGTATGTGTGTTTGTTGTTATGTATGCAGTTTTAATGTTTCAGTGAGAATTTGCTGTTAGCATTAAACATATGACTGATCGTGACATGTAGAATGTAACTACCGGTACTTACAGCTATTTCCAGTTGAATGGTATTACAATATTGGGTATTTTGATGTGTATCATTGTAGTGATGAAAAAATATATTCTTTTTACACATGCTTTTAAGAGTTACGGTATCATGAAGAACTGATGTATTAAATAAAGAATATTTTTTGTATTTGCAAAATTATCTAGTCTGATCTGCTGTCTATGATAGGCCATAGGACTTCCTTGAATTCTTGTTTCAAAGAAAGCACATCTTTTGGAAAAAAAATTCAATCTTGATTTTAAAATGGCCAGCAATGGGAAATTGACCATGAGCCTTGATAATTGTTCCAATGGTTAATTACCCTCTTAGTTAAAAAATGTGTGCCTTATAGCCAGGGAACCCATCTGCTATTCTTTCTTACATTAGTTAATATTCTCAAAATCACTGAAAGCTGTTTTTTATATTAGAAATATACATGTGGGGAATGTTGCTTTCTCCTTCCACTACTTACCTCTTATATTGTTGCTTATAATATTCCATTCTTATTTGGCTCTCTCTCTTCTCATTTCATATTCCTGGTATGTATAATCCAGGACACTTTTAACTTGGTCATCTATAGTGTTACTGCTTGTTCCAGATCATCTGGTCATGTGTCATCAAGTGTAACATGCACTGATGAGAATACATCTGTGATTACTAGATAACATCTTGGCTGGAATTCCAGGGTCAAACCATTACTTTTTAAAATATATATAGGAATCACTAACTCAGTGGTTCCCAACCTGTGGCCTGCGGGCCAGAATTGGCCTGCAGAGGCTTTCAAAGTGGCCCACCGTTCCCCTCCCACTGTTGCAGAAGGGAGCTGCTGCCTAAGGAACCCAGGAGTAGCGTGTTGCTGCATGGCTAAAAGATTGGTACAGGCTCCTTGCTGCAGCCAAGGAGATCAATGCTCCCCAGGCTGTAGCAGGGAGCACAGCAAAGTGCTCCATCTGGGTCCCTAACTCTGGTGTCTGAGCTGATCTCCTGTCCTGATGGCTGCAGAAGGGAGCCACTGAGCAGGGAGCCAGGTGGAGCACAAAGGACTACAGAACATATACAGTTTCCTTGCCCAGCTAAGGGGAGAGGAGATCAGTGAGAAGGGAGACAGCATCTTCTCTGAACTCCTTTCACCTGACTGCAGTGGGCAGATGTGGAGAAGACTGCTAGCGGAGACTGCTAGTCCTTCAGGGTTATAACAATGTTGTGTGGCCCTCGAGCCAAAAAGGTTCGGAACCACTGCTATATATCCTTGATAGACCTTCTCCAAGTCTTTTCTTATGCACTGTGATCAGTATCAGCTTTGGAGATACAGCCATAGAGAAAATCATGCTGTATGCAAAGCCTACCTCTTTCTCTTTTTTTTTTTTCTGGTGCATACACTTTCTCTGCCAGTTGTCAGCAGCCATTTAGTCACATGACTTCAAAGCAATGCAGCTTTCCCCTTGAAGCATTTATGGTGAATGTAATCCTTAACAATGGGTTAAGGGGTTGCCTTAACAATGGGTTGCCACATTGGTGCTGATATCAGTAAATATTTCAAAATCCTTAAACTCTCCTTTTTCTAGCATAGAGGCCCATTCTATGTCTTTACGAAAGTTTTAAATGAATTGTTCAAGCTGTATAGCTGGGTCTGATGTGAAGGAAGATAAGGGATGGGATGGATTTGTCCTTGTTGAGCAAACAGCAACAACCAAGATCCACTGAACTTTTGTGCACTTGAGTTGATATGTATGAGTTTGGATAGAACACAATCCGACTCTGATTTGCAGACAATTTTGTTTCAGGTGAAATTTTCGTACAAGCCTGCTAACAAACCGTTTGCTGTTACAAATATTAACACTGCTTCTCAGGCTCCAATCTGCTGCTCTTCAAATTATTCCCTCAGTGATATCTCCCTTATCCCCTTCAATAGGCTTTTATAGGTGTGATTTATGGAGACAAGTAAACTGTTGTGTTGATGATGTTAAAGGAATGGAACCCAATTCATACTATGTTAATAATGCTGCCTCCACAGGACCAATAATAATAGGAGTATAAACTCCAGTAAAACACTTTCTCACTACATTTAGAAGACCCTATTATGAATAAATCCAAGACGGAGATGTGTGGACTAACTGGTCCCATTTTAACTTATTCACCTTATAGAGCAGAAGAGAATTTTTTATATATATAGAAATGACACAAAAGAAATTTTCTAGCCTCATATGTTTAAATAAAAAAATCCTGATTATTTAACATGCTTTTTTAGGAAGCATTCATTTAAAGTGGTCTCACCCTGTATATGTTTTACTTCAGTAATTGAATTCATGAAGAAAATATGTTTCATAGCTACCTTTGAAGTAATTTGTTGTAGTAGACTCCACTGTGATAAAATGTTCCATATTTCTTAAATATTTGACTACTAAAACTTAATGTTTCCCTCTGTATTTTATTTGTAAGCAGAAAATTATTTTTTAATGTTGAACAAGTTGTGAAGGAAAGTAGTAAGTTCTTAATAAACTGCCCAAATGAATGTTTGCAAATATATTGGTAATGAACTCTGACATAATTCAGTCTCAAGCATCCAATTAAGCTTATCATAGTAATATAAAATTCTGTTCAATGATCTTATAAATTTACCATTGGATTACAAGAGCTTTTAAAAAAAGACTCTAGGAATCTGTTACTTACTTATATTAATTTACCTCTAATTATTAAAATAGAAGGGTGGAAGTAAAAGAGTAGAATGTGTCTCTTATCAGTTTTGAATGATATAAGCACGTCTCTTTACATATGAGGTTAAGCTGTTGAATTCTAAAGGATTTATAGGTGAACTGTCTTTAAGCAGAAGATAAAGAAAATTAAATTAATCTATGTGTAAACGAGAAACATTCTGGGGACATATGGAGATAAAATTGATCCAATAACAGCCTGTAATAATGAGGCAATGGGAACTACTTCTGTGTTACTTACTTTTCCCATAGCTCTGCTGGGTTCTCGAAACTATTCCGTGTCATGCAATTTCTTTACATTACATTTAATACTCAGAGCTTTTCAATTTTCAGAAAGATTTACTAATGTTTCCAGTGCTTCAGCATGAAAGAGAAGGCAAAGCCATACAAATTCTTAACATTTTTATTTGTCTAGGCATTGAAAAGGTGCCATGGGAAATACAGCTGAAAACTCCATTTCACAGTTTTGATGTGAATTTGTGTGCTACATTCCACGGTGATTTTTCACATGGTCCTGAGAGTCACAGCTAGACTGCCCTCTGCTCATTTAAAAGCAGAACATTCCAGCTATATCGAGGGGACAAGGTTTGTAGTTAATGCTGTAATTTTTTTAGTGTCAGATAAACAAATATCCACCCACACTTTGTGTTATATCAGCAAAAACTCAGTGCGGTATAATGTGAACACTCAAAGGCAAGTTGACATTTTCACACTGGACTCATGCTTTCTCCTGGTGATGCATGAATGAAAATGAAATAGTAAAAAAAAAAAAAAAAAAAAACCAACTTTATTGCCCCAAAGTGACCAACCTTGAAAATACTATATCTTAGTGCTCACATGGAATCATTTACAGAGGATGAGTTCAATCTTCTCTTGTAGGGTATCTGTGCCAATTTCAATGGAAATTAATTGCTGTTTAGTGCAATATGGTACATCCCAGGGTGGGGGGACGGGGAGGGACACATAGCAATTAGCCATTCAGACATGTCTTTATCCAGGCCAATAATAACTTTTATCTCTGACTTATAATGTATCAACATCTAGTTAGGGAATGGGCTCCGTCAGAAAAAGGAAATCTATCCCCTTCTGCTTTTAACTTCAGCCCTGCTTCTCATGTTTCACCCTCTATTCAAATGATCTGGAGGCCTTGGCCTTGCTCCTGTGTGAAAGAAGAGGATTTTTAAAAAATAAAAATTTTAGCCATTTTCATTTCACCAACATAAATTTAAAATTTATACATACATTAGTTTATATTCTAGGAAATAGGAAACCATTCCATTTTAAGTAGGAATCATTGATTTCTGTCCCATATTGGATATATTTACCTGATTTTTAATACTGAATATACAAAATGTGACCAATAATTCCAGGACAGAAGTCTTTAATAAAAAGGGTTAATATTTATCATTATTTGTTTTGTGGTCATACCTAAAGCCCCACTGTGTTATGCACTGAACAAATACATTTGTTTTACAAAAAATCATTTATTTTAGCTTCCAACTCTGGGTCAAGATCTGAATCCAAATTTTCTCAATGTTTGAAGTTGTTTGAAGCCACCGCAGTCTTGGTTTGGGCCTCACTCTAATTTGTTTAAGGACATTTAGATCCTGATCTGTTAATACACATCCCTAGAAATGTGTGGTACCCCACTGATTTTAACTTTCTTGTGGTATAAGCAGACTAATATAATTCTAATACATTCTTATGCTTTAAGAATCTGACTAAATATGATATGGCACATGCAGAAAAGAAGCCTGCTGCGCCAGTTCTGGTTTATTTAGCTAGTGTCTATGAATAAATAAATAGCTGAGTTGATCCCCCTTTTTTATAGTTATTCTTTTCCTCAGCTGGATGTTAATAGAGTGTCTTCTTTCTCACAGATTTTCATTTATATGATTTAACAGGTCATTATTTAGTGAATTTTTGAGATCTGATGGGACAATAGAATGAGGCAGAAAGCACATATTAAAGCTTCTAATTTGTGTGTTTTCAAAGAGAAATAGGTTTATGTCATTAGTGTAGCTTTATTATAAATAACAGGGCAAAGCCATTATTAACAACAGACCAATAAAGGGGGAACCAAGTTAAAAAAGGTAGAAAATATTTTATTGAAATGTTCCCATTGTTCATTGTTCAGATGAAACATTCTCTAATCTAAAGGTAATAGCTGATATTTTTAGTGACTGTGAATGTACACACCAATCAATAAAATTGCTACTTATGTTTCACATTTGCCAGACACATATGAACTAAACAGCTATAATTTGCGAGGAATCCTAATATCATATACACAGCAAACCAAAGCAAATCTGAAAGAACACAAGTACGTAGTATCAATAATAATGATATAAAGTCATAGATATTCCACACAAGATTCCAGATTTCCTGTAAGGCACCCTGATCATCCACATAATTAAATAAACTCTCCCCAGTGCATTAGTTTATTTATTAGTGGAAACAGCTGACTCTCAGAATGTCTATATAATTAAGAGTGAGTGAACTGGCTTTGGTAAAATAAGAACTGACATGCGCATTGACCCAAAACTGGACCAAAGTATTAGGGTTATGCAGAGTGAAACCAGATCAGATCTGAGGTCTGAGGTTTGCAATGGTTCATTAAACATTTAGAAATATAATTTTAGTTGTTGCTAAACACTCTAGTTTCACTGAAAAGTGGAAATTATAAAATACTCTAAAATATGTGGTATGTCGATGTATTTCTATTTTTATCCAAAGTAAGATGCACTAAAGAGAATGATCGTCTGGAAATTACAGAATAGAGTGATTCAGACAATATTGAACTATGTGTCAAATTTCGGGTTTATCCAAACTACACTTCAAACATTTTAAAGTTAATCCATTGCTATTTGCAATACATTGTTCCCTACAATACAAGAGACTCCTAAAGTACACTTCAACACAACAGCTTTCAGTTATTGTCTCTATTCAGACACATTTCATTAATCCATAGTAGATTTTTAAGAAGTGTGCTGGAAATGACACGCTTGCCCTGTGTTCTCCTGTGCATTTATTAAAGCTAGACTTAATTTCAGCTAAATGAGGCATAGATTTATGCCTGTTCAAAGCTCACATCTCAGGCATGCTCTATTTATTTGAAAGAATGAAAGAAAAAGATCCATGGATCTATAAATGTTGTCCAACTATTTAACTACTTAAATGCTGTATGATGTACCAAATACCAGTGCCTAATTTACCTGATTTATTCTGAAGTTTCACACAAACAATGCTTTATTGAAACTAGTTGATGAGGCCCATGACATTTCCAACAGCAATGGGGAGAATAGTAAGGCACAGAGTACTGTACTATTTATCTGATTAACTTACAGATGGTTACTATTTAGAGGTTCCAACATTTCTAAGCTACAGTCCATACATCTCAATTCTTTGAGAACAAAAATTGGTGCAATGGATGAACTAATTTTTTTAAAAAATCCTGAAAATGTATTCAAACCTCAAATGAAATCTGCAACATATGATGTAATTGTTTGTTTTTTGTTTGTTTGTTTGTTTGCTTTTTTAATGTTTGAATAAATAACCCATTTTCTGCAGCCTCCTTCCTCTCAAGCTGTCATCTGGCTTCCTATCTTTGCTGAACAGAATTTGGTAGTTCTGGCAATATCTGTTTGAAGAGAGAAATTGTTCCCATGAAATGAAATGTGGGATGTCTTTAAGCTAGGGAAGCCTTGGTGTGTCCAAAGTTTAAATTAAGCTGGTGTCCAGGGTCCAAGAGAGACTGATACATGCTGATAATTTAACTTGAACCATATGATGGAAATAACACCAAAGCTAGGTAGGGCCCACTGAGACCTGGGCAGCTAGTATAGGTGAAACAGCATGGAAGAAAAAATGGTAATGATGGGCGCTGGGATAATATAATTTTGCCAAAAGGGAGAAAAAGAATTAGGCATTAGATTATGGCATTGTAGGACAAGCTAGAGATGAAGTAATGGAAAAAAAGAATGATGGTGTTCAGTTAAACTTAAAAACAAACAAACAAACAAACTAGATTAAGAGCTTGTCCTTTGTATGGAAATCACTCTTAGACCATGCAGAAAAGTGCTAAATACTTCTTGTTTTCACCTCCGTATTTCTTTTTCTTATTGTTTACCCATTCTTAATTAATTTCCAGTTGTTTGTTTGTCCTTTTGCCTAACAGAGCTGACTGAGCTGAACATATCTCATTCACTATAATTTGGGTGGTATAAAGCAAGGGTCTCTACAGCTGTGGTAACTCATCAGAGTTTAGTCACAGGAAGATTTTTGCTAAATACACCCAGTTTGGTTCATAAGAATTTTAAAATATACCACTCCCTGCAGGTTCACTTAACTTTGGGGATTATGTTATTTAACACTTCCAGTAGGATCCCATCTTACTCCCCACATCTGATTTCCATTCCTCTCATCCGGTTTACTTCAGGACATAACGTACTGTACTGGCTCTGTGCTATTATATATTAATCTTCCTCATTGCGCTTTGAGATCTCATTATTTCACTTATTGTACTGCCGTCAAGAACTTTGGAATGCAGAGACAGCAACTGCATAGCAGATCTCCTGCCACCCAAAATGTGCAGCCAACTGAAACTTCCTAAAGATTGAAAGGGCTGCTTGACATGTAATGGGGGGATGTAACAGGGAAAGGCTGTTAGCACCCTGAAAGAGAATAGCAGCTAGTGGAAGAGATTTGCAGATCGAGAGGGTAAAGTCAGCTTTTTGGATCATGGAGGAAGGCCAGCTAGCTGGCTGAGATGAGAATATTCCATTAGGGTCTGCAGATTTTCCCATGGTGCCTTCCTCCAGGATTTCAAATGTACCAAGCTCTTGTGAAATGGTCTAAATTCATTGAATACATTCACCGTGTATAGCTCAAACAGGCCTACTCATAGTACTCTTTACAATCAAATCCAGGATAATCTTGCAGTTTGCGGTATTACATTTTTTTTTTTTTTAAAAAAGGTGGCTGATATGTTTTGATTCAATCAGTAACATTATAAATGAGGTGAAAATGCATGTTTGTTCCTCATTTTATGGCTATGTTTACAGCTAGCTGTGCCTAAGAGTGATTCATTGTACTCAGAACACAGTGGGAGAGGCTTTAATTTATCACCAATTTTTTTTTCTACTATGCCCTTTGTAACTGTGAACATCTACTACCTCAGAAACCGTCCATGACTTTTGAAGTGGCTTATCTCATTCAAAGTTATCAAAAATTAATTCCATGAGTCAGCCCATGCGTCCGAGGATTTTTTTAGGTCTCCTAACAATTTGGTGTCTAAATTCTGTATAAAATTCAGTAGTGGTATGAAAAAGATGTTATCTTTCAAACAGTGAAGTGTGATTTTTGTGTGTGTGGATTTAAGGTTATTTTTGTTTATTTGTGGCAGTCATGACCATAGTTGTCTTTCCCTATGGGAGGCTTTCTTGGAAAAGTGTGTAATAAGTTTGGACATAAATATAGTCACATATGTAATCATATGGTAACTCCCATCATGGAGAATGAAGATTAGGGAGGTTGTAAATTATCCGAACACAGGGTACATCTAAAAATTTTCTGCTGGAATCTTACAAGTAGAATGTCCACTGATGCATAATGAAGAAAGAAAGGAGAGGAATTGATTTGTTCATTTGCTGTAAAAAAGAGTGGATTCAGGTAGATATATGCTAATTATAACCTGACTTTCTCAGCAACATAGACTTAGCTATTATTTTGGCAGATATTTTTAACAGACGAAAAACCTAATGCCCTAAACTATGAGATTACATCCATCTCAGGCAGAAATTATTAGAGGAAGATTGGTATGAGATAACACATCAACGAATGTGGATCACACAGGAGATTTTTGAAACTTTCCACTGAAACATTTACATGCAAAGAAAGTATACGATAGGGTAAAATTGGAGAATTTGTTTCAGGTACTAGACTTTTTTTTCTAAAGACAGGTTCATTATTTATGACAAGCACAAGGGATTCAATTATCTTTTTGGGGAATCAAGAGCCATCCTCAAGAAAACAATTAATATACTCTTTTCATACTGTTAATCCTAATTCTTCCTAAATTTTCTTATGATTTTAATTGAATGATGCATCACATATGGTGACACTACTGTAGCAAGTCCTTTTAACAATTTTCATCATATTGCTCTATTCAAAGACTTTAAGGATAAATGGGACAATAGCATTAAAATATTAAATCGGAAAAGACTGAATTTTATATCAAAACCTCAATGTTTAGCAAATGAGGTAATTTCTCAGTTTTATACAATTATAACTAAAATTATATTGCTGATACCTAAGACCCTGATTCCACAAAATCACAAGTATTTCATTTTGCTCATGAGTACTTCACACAGCTTACAGACATTGTGCTCTTCCTGGCATTTCATTCTATCTAAATACAGTAGATTCTTACATAGCTCCCATCGCCATAGTATCTTGACAGCTATCCAATGGAATAGACCTGAGCTGGGAGATAAACCCACATGGAAGATGTTCCTTTGTGTGTTCCACACAAAGGAAGATGATAAAAACTAAACATCCCATTCCTACCTCCCACTCATCAATGGAGGAAAATACTCACCAACAATCAAGTCCCACAAGACACCCCCGCACCACCACCATTTCTTGCTGCCTATCCACTTGGCCTCTTGAACTAAGTCTGGGTTCTTAGTTTATCCGAACAGCCATCTTAGGACTACATTACTTACCAGTATGCTATTGTGCATGTCGATGTACTGTTGTTGTGAATATTTCTCTTAATTTATATGTTGGGGGGCGGGGGAGGACGGCGAATAATGACAAACGTTTTCTGGTTAAGATGCCAAGAGTGCACTGGGGCTTCTCAAAATGTCATCGTCCCACTGCCTATTTACCCTGGAGACTATTTAACACTGCAAGGAAGGGAAAGTAATATAATATTGCATTAATCTTCCTTGCTGTTACTCAACCACGATGTAGTCTGAAACACTTGAAAAGAAATGGCATGTCCCAGCTGGGTAGTAGTGCAGCTTAACCAGCATCAGTAAGGCAAGACTCCAAAGAAGGCACAGCTTTGCTCAGACCAGAAACATCTGAAATAGAAGGCAAAGGAGGAAAAAAGGCTGGCAGCCAGTATCTTATTCAGTACTGCTAATGCTAACAGATCTAGTACCACCAAATCATGTGTGTGCAAATAGTACTTTTTATTTAATTGAGAGGTGCTAAAACAGTCCTGCTGAAAAATAATTAAGTTGAAATATCATAAAACCTTCTATCCTATCCCATTAAAGTTTGAACAATCTTGTATGAAGCAGCGTAGCAGTGTATGTGTTTTACTATTTACTTGTCACATTGCAGAAGTTTGGAGTGTGTGTGTGGAGGGGAGGGGGGGACAGAAAAAGAAACTGCTAAATTAGAAGAGATGATTGTGAAGGAATAGTGAGGTCAATTTCCATATGAATATTATTGACAGAGAGAAGTGAAATACAAAGAAAATGAAGCTTGTGTTAAATTGCAAGTGAATGTTTTAATATAAACCTAGCAAAAAAGTACACATTAAGCTGTATTTAACAGTATCCTCTATATTATTATTTTTCAACCACAGCTGTACTTTAGAATCGCATTTGATGTATTGGCCTATAACATTTGACCACACTTACAGCACAAGTGTAAAATCAATTTTCTGCACTCCCATTTATCTATGTACTGATGTTAGCTGGCTCTCTAATGGAATGACTCTTCTGGAGAGGTAGTTATTTTACTTCAGAGTGGCATTTCAAAAGCCTTAAATGGTCTGAAGAGATGGCGTGTAACCTTTAGGAATATTTTAGTTCTGCTTTCCTCTGAAGATGAATTATTTAACCCTGTATATGTAGTTATATCACTGAAAGTCTCTTATGGTTTCTCATTGTTCATCTCAATATAATGCAGCAAAGGTTTGTTCTGGAAAATCAACCCAGTTTAGACTTTCTCATACTCCCATATGTTCAAATTTTAAGATTTAGGGAAAGCTGTGGTAATAAATCCAGATAGAAAACACATTGCCATTGTCTTTTTCTGTCATTTTACATGCTATGAAACATTAATTTGTTTCACCTCTAGTTCTGTTATAGCAGGGGTGCTCAAATTGTTCCTTTGAACTCAAATTGTTCCTCTTTTACAATTAAAGTGAGTCTCACAGAGCCCTTATGTCCCCTCCCTCATTCTCCAGCCTGGGGTGGGGAGCTCAAAGCTTCTATCCTGAGGCTAGGTGGTGGGGCGAGAGGATTCTGCTCAGAGGGGAAGGGGGCCTCGTGACATCAGTAAGATGGCCTTCCTCTTCCTCCCCACCATAATATTGAACTTCACTTTGTAGGAGGTGGCAGCTTTATGCTTTTGAGTCAATATTATGACAGAGATGTAGAAAATCAGTGGGGGGTTGTTTCATCTCCTAGGAGATGAGTATCAAAACCAAATCATAATTTGAAAGACATGGAATTCCAGAGCTTCTATTTAATGACTATGGACCCCAAATCTGCAAGTTGAGAATATCAGATATTTGAATACATCAACTTTTCACTGAAATACTTACCCAGAGTGAAAGACGGTCCAGAAAACTATTGGACAGTGAAAAATGTCTTAAAGAAAGGCTATCATGACAATAAAGATCTATAGCTAATCATTGTGGAATGTAGAAATGCACCAACAAAAGACTGGCTTCTTTAGTACAAATGATAAGTCAAGTAAACCAAGACTTTTATTCCATGAAACCTTAAGTTACTCAAACCTAAGCAACTACCAGATCTACATACATAACTCAAAGAAATGCAAAAGAAGCAAAAGTGTTACTATGACATAATATATAAACCAAAATCTAGCCTAACATTCAGCCATCAATCTACTTGAGAAACAAGAATATATCAACTGTAAGAAACTGCAGAAAAGATTCAAGATCATACCAGGGATTTCCCTACTTGCCCT
The DNA here is from genome assembly GCA_007922175.1 of Pelusios castaneus. NCBI lineage: Eukaryota > Metazoa > Chordata > Testudines > Pelomedusidae > Pelusios > Pelusios castaneus. Next base: position 1,600,890 of record ML685787.1, read on the forward strand.
ACACTCCCCTTCCCCACCCCCCAGGTTTTCCAGCACCCCTGTCCCATCTCCCCCTGGTTGTCAGCTAGTTACATGCGGTGTTATGAATTTGGTCATTGGTTGGAAATTTGAAGTAAAATTGAAACATTAGCACACACTTTAAAAGCAGACATAGTATACAATAAAATACTTGTACATGAAAAAGCAAAATAGATTTGAATAGTATGAACAAAGCCTAGCTTCCTCTCACTACTGCATTTTTATAACATTGTTGGTTCATTCATTTAGGTGACATTGTGTTGACTGTCCTAATAATTTAAATTATGATTTGTTAGCAGGGTCTGAATGAGCAATCCCCTGACAGTGCTGAGCTGGGGGGTGAGGGGAAAAGCTTTCAGGATCAGACTGGGTTTATGTGAACACACAACATAGCTAGTCTGTCTAAGTATCCCTCAGGCAGATCTGTGTTGCCCAAGCGTTCAGTTTTGGCTGGTGTTGGGTGGGTTACAAATAATTTTAGTATAGAATGTAGTGAGAATGAAGTGTTGCTTTCCTTATTTCCTTGTAGGTCAAGAATTTTAAAAGGCTTTATTTGCAAAGGCCATTATCAAGAGGTCATTATCTCAAAGGAGTTTTGGTACTAAACATTATGTTCTAATTAATTTTTACATAAGAACATGAGAACAGCCATACTGCGTCAGACCAATGGTCCATCTAGCCCAGTAATCTTTCTTCTCACAGTGTCCAGTGCCAGATGCTTCAGAGGGAAAGAACAGAACAGGCAGTCATGGAGTGCTCCATTCCCCCTTGTCTAGTCCCATATTCTGGTAAACAGAGACTAGGAACACTTCAGAGTATGGTGTTGCATCCCTGCCCATCCTAGTTAATACCATTGATTGACCTATTCTCCATGAACTTATCTAATTCTTTTTTAAACAGTGTAGGTTAAAGTATATTTTGATGGGCCTGGGAATGGGCCCCAAAATCTTCCTAATCTCTGGGCCCCCTTCCCATAGAAATCCATAGGAATGAAATTTATGGGACCCGGGAATGGCATTCCCTGGCGTTCCCACTTACTTTAACCACTTGACCTCCACAGCATCCCTGGGCAAAGAGTTAAACAGGTTGACTGTGTGTTGTGTAAAGAAATACTTCTTTTTGTTTGTTTTAAACCTACTGCCTATTAATTTCATTGAGTAACCCCTCATTTTTGTGTTATATAGAGTATTAAATAACATTTCCTCCTTTGCTGTCTCCATAGCAGTCAAGATTTTATAGACCTCTATCATATCTCCCCTTAGTCATCTCATTTCCAAGCTGAAGTCTTATTAATTTTATTTATTTTATTAATCTCTCCTCAGATGGAAAGTGTTCATACCCCTAATTATTTCAGTTGCTCTTCTCTAACTTTTCCAATTCAAATCTATATTTTTTGAGATGGGGCAACTACATCTGCACATAACATTCAAAATGTGGGTATACCATAGATTTATATAGAGGCATTATGATATATTCTGTCTTGTTATCTATCCCTTTCCTAATGGTTTGTAACATACCACTATCTTTTTTTGCTTGCCACACCAGATTGAGCAGATGTTTTCAGAGAACTGTCCACAACGGATGCCAAGATTTCTTTCTTGATGGGTAACAGCTAATTTAGACCTCATCATTTTATAGGCTGGGATTCTATTTAACAGTGTGCATTACTTTGTATTTATAAACACTGATTTTCATCTTCCATTTTGTTGCGTAGTTACTCAGTTTTGTAAGATCTCTTTGTAACTCTTCGCTGTCTACTTTGGACTTACTTATCTTGAATAATTTTGTATCATGAGATAAATCTGATAAAATGGTCATGAAACACTTTTCAGTTTGTACTATGGTGCCATACAGCCCACATTCACCCTTATGGTCTCATCCCTCATTGTTCCCCCCTCTCTCTATCTCACACACACTCACACTCACACTCACACTCACACTCACACTCACACTCACACAGAGAGAGAGAGAGAGAGAGAGAGAGAGAGAGAGAGAGAGAGAGTAAATTACCAGTGAGAGATACCAAAGAAAATTATTGAAAAAAGAATAGACAATGATGTGAAAGGGTGCATCTACACTGGCAACTTAGGTCGACATAAGGACACTTAAGTCGACCTACACAAAGCCATGTCCACACTGAGCTTTTATTAAGTCGACTTAAGCACTTCCTTAAGTCGACTTAATAACAGCTTAAGTCGCCTTAATAACACAAACTCTGAAGGGCAACTTAAGCCTTAAGTCGACTTCTTAAATTGACTTAAAGCCAGTGTGGATGGGGAATAGCACTAAGTCAACCTTATTAAGTTGACTTAAAGCCAGTGTGGATGGCTATGTTTACTGTTAAGTCGACTTAACTTTACAAGTGTAGACATTGCCAAAGAGTCTATCTAGCCAGTAAAATCATTACAGATACAGTAAAACTTTAGAGTTACACAAACCCTTCGAAAGGAGGTTGTTCGTAATTTTGAAATGCTCTTAACTCTGAAAAAATGTTATGGTTGTTCTTACAAAAATTTACAATTAAACATTAACTTAATACAGATTTAAAACACTACTATGCAGAAGAAAAATACTGCTTTCCTCTTTATTATTTTAGTAGTTTATGTTTAACACAGTACAGTACTATAGATGCTTTTTTTCCCTCTCTTCGCAGCTACCTGATTGTGTATTTCTGGTTCCAAATGAGGTGTGTGGTTGACTGATCAGTTCATAACTCTGCTGTAACTCTGAGGTTCTACTGTACCACTATTTCTAAATTGGTCAAGCACATAAAGCACTTGGCTGAAGCCACAACATAATCAGTCCAGAGCAAGGATAGATTATGTATGCCCTTAAAAAATAATGAAATTAAGTATTTTTTATTCTTAATAAAGTATTCTTGATTTTTAGTAACTTTGAAAAATATTTCAACATCAAATCATTAGTTATTTATTCTATTGTTTAAGAATTAAAAATGCATGATCAAGGCTCAGATTGAGATAGCTCACAATGGCTCAGCAAGATTGTACCTTTTCTCTGAGGTTGCTTACTTGTGGTGCAGAATTGATTCTGTAATAAAAAAGTGTCTAAATTATTAACATTGCAGAGCTAACCTTGAAAATAAAAACTGAGGTGTAACAGATAAAGTGATATCCTGCAGAGTTTTAGCCTGAAACAATAGCTCTAAAAGAGATCCATAATCTCATTACAGTGTTAACTCTGAATCATAAGAGGCCCTGATTCAGGAATCCACATAAACATGTGATTAAATCCATCCTAATTGAGGCAAATATCTAATTATGTAAAGATAAGGATATGCTTTCCTTAATAGGACTGTGTTCCTGAATCAGAGTCTTAAATTGTAAAATCATTAGCTAATTTATTCCTGATCAAAACATGTAAGGGCAGAGCAAGGATATCATGTTATGAATATTTATACAATCTACTGATAATGACTGAGATTTCATTTACATGCCAGAAGATAGTTGTAGTTGGACACTCCTGCCACTTTTTTTTCCTTCTAAGCTGGTCTTTGGAGCCAGCAAACAAGAGGAGCAGATCCCTATAGGTCATCTGAGCCTTATATAGGAGAGCCCACAAAAAAGCTCAAAAGACTGCAAGGCGACACTGATAAAGTTAGTTATATGTTTACGCACCTTATTAAACTGGTACAAAAATTACTTGCTAGAGGTCAAGGGATGTCTGTGGCAGAAGCAGGAAGAGAATCCAGATATTCTGACTCTCAGGTCTGGTCTACACTGCCACCAGCAGTCAATGGGAGAACTGCATAGTGTAACTTGTGTATCTCTCATCGACATACTTACATTGACATATTGCGGTGTCTTCACGGTGCTGCATCAATAGAAGATGTCCTCCCGTCGATACAGCCTTGCTCCTTTCAGGGAGGTGGATTATCAGCGTCAACCAGAGAGGCCATCTGGAATTAATCGAGTGGTCTCCACAACAAGGGTTGACTTTGGGGCAAAAGATGCTTTCTTCACTCTTCTAAGATGGATCACCCTGATAATTAAGCAAGAAAAGCATGTAGTTCTGCTGCATATAGACCCCACACATGCCATGGCACAAAACTCTATAGCCGTTCCCTTTACCAGTTTTTTAGCATGTCAGGCACGGGAGGGGGTCACGAGTTTACCAAAACATGTATCCTCCATTCATTTTGCCCACTGCCAAGGATATATTACATCTTTGAAGTTTACTGCTGTTCTAAGATTACATTAACAATTGCAGATCAACTCCATAGCCTGAGGGAAAATTGCTGCTGATTTCTCCTGCTGTGCACTTGGAAGAGCATTTGGCCCTGCAAATAAAATTGTCATTATTGTCTTCAAATACAAAGAAAGAGAAACAGGTACTAAGGAACCACCCCTTTGTGTTGATAAATGTCCCCTAAAGAATATAATTTTTTTATACTTTCTCTAAGATATTTTTCACAGAGACTAGTAGTGATCCACTGAAACAATTTGTCACTCACGTTCTTATATTGTGCTAATTTATTTAAAATACAAAGGCATCAGTACTATTGTTTTCTTTTTTCTTTAAGTATCATCCTACACGATGTCAAAATGTCATTTAGCCAAAGTTTCCTTTTTTAATTTCTTTTTTGTTATCCACACAGAATGGCCCCCATGAAGCAGAAAAGCACAGTTCACTAAAGTGGAAAATGATTATCCCTTTGACCAAAGCCTGAGCATTTATCTATTAGCATCAGAGTCATATTTATGTTTATTAAAAACAGAGGAGTGTGATTGTTTACGTAATCTGGCAGTTGTGTTTCTGATGGTACAGTAACTAACCATTTCAGTAGCTCTGTGTCAGATTACTTCTTCCAGATATATTAAGATTGGGATCATTAGAGGAAGTGTGTTTACTGTATCATCCTCTTTAGATTCCAGTCCACATATGTTCCTATTTTGTTTCCCCCTTTCTCTAATTCAGATTCAGATGAAAGATCAGAAGTAGAAAATACTTACCAGATGATAGCTAGGCTTTAAGTTTCTTGTAAAAGAACTCTCCAAGCCCAGACGTTAAGGCTTTGAGCAGACAATCCAACAAGTGGAGGTCACTAGTGCAAGGTTATTTATAGCAACAACAACAACAAAAAATCCCTTAGGCATTGTGAGACGTGGCCCTTAGAGTTTACTACTAGAAAAAGAGGAAAATAATAGTCTTATATATGGCTGAACAAGTCCCTAGGAAATAATTGTTATAATTATAGTGTCATCTAATCTGTGAATCAACCTTCTAAAATCTAACACAAACTCAACAAAATGTTTACTTTTCAGTGTTGTAATGAGAAGGTTACATATTGTAGTTATATTTCTTTTTTCTCAGTATTTTAGTATGTGTCATGCAGGTGCCATTAAACGCTCAAGTGGTCTTTTCCAGCTGCCATTCCCTCAGTCCTTGCTCAGTGTATGGATTTTTAAGGTCCCCATAGAGCCACTAGAACTGTTTAGGAATTTTTTAACAGAACATTTTCTCATCAGAAAATGCTGATTCACTGAAACCAAAACTCTTTGTGAGAAAGGGCAGCTTTGATTAATTTCTCCTTTTCCAAAAAAATGTAGAATGGAAGTTGCAAATTTATGAAACATCTTGTTCTCACATTTTCAAAACAAAATCATTCTGTTTTCTTTTCTTTCTTTTTTTTTTTCCAATTTGAAACAACTTTTTGTTAAGGATTCTAAGTTAACCATAACAAAAATAAATATAAGACGTCAATTAAACTGAATCGTTTTGAAATTATTTAAGTGAAATATTTAAATTAGCCCAAACTGACTCTTTTTGCAGATTGCTAGTCTGTAAAAGAAATTGAGATTTCACTTTTTTCTTGTGATTCAGGAAGGGACTAAGATTCAAATTCTCCAAAATGATCCTGGAGCAGGAAACTGTTTCCCACCCAGCTCTTGTTGCACTTCTGAGTCAGAAAAAAAAATTAAGCTACTTAGTCTCCACCCCAGCAGCCTAAGGCAGACTTCTTTTGTCAGGATACATCTTCTACTTTTTCCTAGATAACAAGACTAGAAGAGACCATTATGATCTTCTAGTCAGACCTCCTGTATACAATAGATAATAGAGCTTCCCCAAAATATTTCCTACAACATTTATTTTAGAAAAACATCCAATCTTGATTTTAAAATTGTCAGTAATGGAAAAATCAACTACAACTCTTAGTAAATTGTTCTAATGGTTAATTATCCTCTCTGTTGCCTTATTTCCAGTTTGAATATGTCTAGCTTCAGTTTCCAGTCATTGGATTTTGCTATATCTTGCTCTGCTAAATTGAAGAGCCAATTATTAAATATTTGTTTGCCGTGTAGATACTTATAGACTAATCAAAACACCCCTTCACCTTCTCTTTATTAAACTAAATAGATTAGGGGTTCCCAACACCTGGCCCGTAGGCCAAAAGTGGCCTATGGGACTTTTTAAAACTGCCCCCGCCACCGGCCACTGGCTCAGAGCCAGGCCACAGCCATCTGGTCCTGGAGCGCAGCTGGGAGCTTGTCTTCAGCCACCCACCTACCCTCTGGTCCTGGCAAGGGCCAGATTAGGGATTGAGGGCAGGGTCAAAGGCTCCAGGGCTGCAGGGGACACAGCTGCAGGGTGTGCCAGGGGAGGCCACAGACGGCGCGGCTGCAGATCATGTTGGGGAGGGCGCAGGCTGGCGCAGCTGCAGGGGACAGCGTGGGGGCCATGGGAGTGTGGGCCACATTGGTGCTGCTGGCTGGGGCCCACATGCTTTCCCACAAGTGGCCCTGTTCATGAGCATACAGCCTCTTTTTCCTTTCCTTTCCTTTCCTTTCCATTTTTTTTTTTTTAATTTTTACAATTTTTTTCAAATTTTTAAAAAATCTTTTTGGCTTGAAGGCCACAAATATAATGTTTAGAACCTTGAAGGGCCACTAGTCTATTTAATTAAAATTAATTTAAATTTAATTAATTGATGTTAATAAATAAATTATAATTAATATTTGATTTGGATTTAATTAGTTAAATTGTAATTAAATAGACTGGTGACCCTTCAGGGTTCTAAAAATTATATTTGTGGCCCTCAAGACAAAAAGGTTGGGAACTACTGACATAGACTGATCTGCTTGAGTCTCATTTTAGCATTGAAAGGGGGCACAATGAAATAGAAAACAACACAGCCATGGGGAGCAGAATGTGCCAAATCAGATAAGGAATGTGAGTGAAGCCAAACAGCAAGAATTTAAATGTTTGTACATCCATGTGAGGAGCCTGGGTAACAAAATGGAGGAACTAAAGCTACTGGTAAAGGAAGTGAAACCAGGGATAGCAGAAATAGGATGGACTAGTAGTGACGGTTGGTGTACAAGTATTGAGGGCTATGTGCTGCTTAGGAAAGACAGATATAAAGGCAAAAGTGGTGGAGCAGCATTGTATATCAATGATGAGGTAAACTGTAAAGAAATTATAAGTTATGGAACTGGCAAGACAAAGTCTGTCTGGGTAAAAATTACGTTGGTGAAGAAAATTACTAGAGTTTCTCCTGGGATAGTTCTTGGGTTGTGCTGCAGACCACCAGGATATGATTTGGATGTGGATAGAGACCTCTTTAAGGCCTTTAATGAAGAAATAACTGCTGGGAAGTCTGTGATTATGGGAGACTTTAACTTCCCAGATATAGATTGGAGGACATCTACTCATAGTAATAGTAGGGCCCAGATTTTCCTGGATGTGATAGCTGATGAATTCCTTCACCAAACAGTTACTGAACCAACAAGAGGGGCTGCCATCTTAGATTTGGGGTTTGGTGGGAAGTGAGGACCTCATAAAAGAAATGAGTGTAGGGGACAACCTTGGTTCGAATGACCATGAGCTAATTCAGTTCAAACTAAACGGAAGGACAAACCAAAATAAATCTGTGACTAGTACATTTGACCTCAAAAGGGCTAAATTAAAAAGTTAAGGGAATTAGTTGGACTGAAGAACTCTTGTCAGAAAAGGTGGAGGAGGTGTGGAATCACTGTAAGTCAAAGTTGCAGGATCAATATAAAGTTTGCATCCCAAAGGGGAAAAAAATCACAGGAAGGAGTAGTAGACCAAGTTGGATGAGTATGTATCTCAGACATGTGATTAAGAGAAAGCAGAATACCCACAAGAAATAGAAGATGAGCAGGGTTAGCAAGGAAAGCTACGTGTTGGAGGTCAGAACATGAAGAGATAAAGTAAGAAAGGCCAAAAGGCAAGCAGAGTTGGACCTTGCAAAGGGAACAAAAAAACAAACGTAAAAGTTTCTATAGCCATATAAATAGGAAGAAAAAAAGGAAAATGAAGTGACGCTGCTGAACCCTGAGGACAGGATAGAGGTTAAGGGTAATCTGGGCAAGGCTGAATATCTAAACAAATACTTTGTCTCCATTTTTAATAAGGCTAATGATGAGCCTGGGGATAGTAGTAGGATGTCTAATGGGAATGAGGATATGGGGGTAGAAATTACTATATCCAACATAGAAGCCAAACTCAAACTGTTTAATGGGTCTAAATTGGGGCCTGGATAATCTCCATCTAAGAATATTAAAGGAACGGGCTCATGAAATTGCAAGCCCATTAGCAAAGATTTTTAATGAATATGTAAACTCAGAGGTTGAACTGTGTGACTGGAGAATTGCTAAGATAATTCATATTTTCAAGAAAGGGGAAAAAGGTGATCCAGCTAACTACAGGCCTGTTAGTTTGACCTCAATAGTATGCAAGGTCTTGGAAAAAGAAAATGGAAGAGGAAGTAGTTAAAGATATTGAGGTTAATGGTAACTGGGATAAAATATAATATGGCTTTACAAAAGGTACATTGTGCCAGATCAACTTGATCTTTTTTAAGACGATAACAGATTTTTTTGGACAATGGGAATGCAGTGGATCTAATTTACCTAGGTTTCAGTGGGACCTTTGATACATTTTCACATAGGGAATTATTAGTTAGATTAGAAAAGATGGGGATTAATATGAAAATAGAAAGGTGGATAAGAAATTGGTTAAAGGGGAAACTACAACAAGACATACTGAAAGGTGAACTGTCAGGCTGGAGGGAGGTTACAAAGTGGAGTTCCTCAGGGATCGATCTTGGGACCAATCTCATTTAACCTTCTTATTATTGACCTTGGCACAAAAAGTGGGAATGCACTAATAAAGTTTGCAGATGAGAGGAAGTTGGGAGGTGTTGCCAATACAGAGAAGAATCAGGATATCATGCAGGAAGATCTCCATGATCTTTTAAACTGGAGTAATAGGAATATGATGAAATTTAATAGTGGAACATGCAAGGTCATGTATTTAGGGATTAATAACAAGAATTTTTCCTATAAGCTAGGAAGGTACCAGTAAAAAGTGATGGAGAAGAAAAAGGACCTGGGCGCGCTGGTTGATCACAGGATGTCTATGAGCCACCAATGTAATGTGGCCATGAAAAAAGCCAATGTGATCCTAGGACGAATCAAATGAGGTATTTCCAGTAGAGATATGGAGGTGCTGGTACCATTATACATGGTGTTCATGACCTCCTCTGGAAAATTGTGTGCCATTTTGGTCCCCCATGTTTAAGGAAGATCAATTCAAACTGGAAGAGGTACAGAGAAGGGCTACAAGGCTGATCCTTGGAATGGAAAACCTGCTTTATGAAAGGAGACTTAAAGAGCTTGACTTGTTTAATCTAATGAAAAAGGATATGGGAAGATATGATTGCTCACTATAAACATATCAGAAGAATAAATACCAGGGAGGGAAAGAAATTATTTAAGTTCAGTGCCAAGGTGGACATAAGAGCAAATGGATAAAAAGTGGCCATCCAGAAGTTTAGACTTGAAATTAGATGCAGGTTTCTAACCATCAGAGAAGTGAAGTTCTGGAATAGTCTTCCAAGGGGAGCTGTGGGGGCAAAAAACCTAACTAGCTTCAAAACTGAGCTTGATAAATTTATGGAGAGGATGGTATGATGTGACGGCCTAGTCTAGCAATTGACTGATTTTTGACTATTGGTGGTATGCCAATGGCCTGAGATGGGACGTTAGGTGGGGTGGGTTCTGAGTTATTACAGATAATTCTTTCTTGGGTATCTGGCTGGTGAATCTTCCCCACATGCTCAAAGTTTCACTAATCACCATATTTGGGGTCAGGAAGGAATCTTCCCCCAGGGCAGATTGGCAAAGACTCTGTGGGTTTTTCATCTTTCTCTGTAGCATGGGGCTAGCTCACTAGCTGGTGGATTATTTGTACTTTAAAGTCTTTAAATCATGATTTGAGGACTTCAGTAACTCAGTCATACATTAGAAGTTTATTACAGAAGTAGGTGGTTTCTGTGGCCTGCATTGTGTAGGAGATCAGACTGTATTATCATAGTGGTCTCTTCTGACTTTAGAGTCTATAAGTCTACACTATAAGGCATATTTTCTAATCCTTTAATCATTCTCAAGACTCTTTTATGAATCCTTTTCAATGAGAACTCAACACAGTACTCCAGCAGCAGTCACACCAGTGCCAACTATAAAACTAAAAGGACCTCTCTACTCCTACTTGAATTTCCCATTTATGCATCCCAAGATCACAAGCTTTTTTGGCCACAAAGTCACTGCTTCCCACAATAGAGTCCCTCAACTTATAAGTGTGGATTACATTCTTTGTTCTGGACTGTGTACACTTACACTTAGTTGTATAAAAACACATAGTTTGCTTGTCTCCAATTGACCAAGAAATCCAGATTGCTCTAAAACAGTGACCTGTTCCCTTCACTACTTACCACTCCGCCAATTTTTGTGTTCTCTGCAAACTTTATCAGTGATGATTTTATGTTTACTTCCATAATGTTAAGTAGTGTCAGGCCAAAAACCCCAGTGGAACACACTTACTTGATGACAATTCACTGTTTGCAGTTACATTTTGAGACCAATTAGTTGGCCTATTATTAATCTATTTACGTGTGCCATGTTAATTTTATATTGTTCTAATTTTTAAACCAAATACCTTGAGGTACCAAGTCAAATGCCTTAGCAAAGTCAAATACATTAATTTGCTGATCTCAGGTTTCAGAAAGTAAAAGACTAGAGCAGTCATTCACAACATGCCTTTGCTTTTCCCTAGTGCTTTTTTTCTTAAAAAAAAAAAAAAAAAGGGCCGGTACACTGACAGGAGTGGATGAGCGGGTGGGGGTCAGGACCCTCCACCACCGCCAGCCCCCAGTGGCATTCCCAAGCCCCGCCTTTCCCCCTGCCGCTCCCTGGGCCTGTTCCCCGCTCCTCTGCCCCCCCCATCCCTTTCCTGCTGCTCTCAGCCCCACCTCCACCCCTTTCCTACTCTTCTCGGCCCCCCTGCCACACTTCCCCACCTACCTGCCAATTCCCTGCTCCTCTCACCCCCCGGACTCCTTCCCCACTCCTCTCACCCACCTACCCCCTTCCCCACCCCACGCCGGGCCCCCACTCCTCTCGCCCCCCTGGACTTCCATTCCTCTTGCCTCCCCGGGCCCCTTCCCTGCTCCTCTCGGCCCCCCTATCCCTTCCCTACCCACCTGCCTGCTGGTTCCCTGCTCCTCTTTCCCCCCTGGGCCCCTTCTCCACTCCTCTCAGCCCACCCCCACTCCTTCCCCACCTCCATTCCTCTCACCCCTCGGGTCCCTTCCCCACAGTAGCAGTGCGTACCAGCAGAAAAAAAGCCCTGCTTTCCCTTTTATCTACCTGTACAAATGCATTAATCCACAAGTAGACATATATCTATATACATTTTATATGGAAAGACATAATATATTGGACTAATATTTGTTAAAAATAATATTAGTAGAAGATTATCTCAGTTTTCTAGTAAATACACTGTATTTTCCAGGAATTCCATGAAAAATGGAGGACAATACTTCAAACAGATGTATATCTGCAGACATCTGCAAAAAGAAACCCTATTGACTGCTACCATCTGTCAGTTATGTAATATATTTCACAATAATTTACCAGCTCAAAATATCATATAAGAATTTCAGAAGAGCAACTTGCATTTTGCAATTTTCATGAACAAAACCATCTATCATAAAATAGTACTTCATGAAGACAAGTTCTTTGTGACTATTAAATTATTACACAGTTTATATAAACAGAATTCTCAGTGAGTCTGATTTCAGAAGTATATAACACTGATGCCAAAATGTAAATGTTTGTACCTGTTCTAAAGAAGCTTTTGCTTTTGTAACCTTTTCCTACAACAATTGTTTAACTGTAACTAGAATGACATGGCTTAATTGTTACCATATCTGTAGGTTATGAATTATTAATAATTATTATATACATGAATTTGTACATAGTAATTACTCAGGCTATATCCTTATGCCTAGAGTTGGTCAACAAAAATTTGGCCAAAAAAGTGAACAATGCACAATAACCTAGGAATTCCCTGGGGTACATGAGACTTTGATTCAAATTCCTACTCCTTCACGCAGAGCAAAGACTTGAATCTGGGTCTATTCTGGTATGAGTTGCTCTTTCTTTCAAAAAATATTTGAACGGTCTTGATTTTGTTTGACATTGGAACACAAATAACTTTCAAAACCTCAAAATATTTCATGAAATAAATTTATTTTCTGATCAGCCCAATTTATGTGAGAAAAATCAACCTCAACTCCAAAAGTCATTAATTCTGGAAATGACTGTGTTTCTCAACCTTTACTGGACTGGGGAACACCTAAAAGTATTAATTACTTTACGCAGAACATCTGATGAAAACTTTCTTGAAAAAGCCAGTATATACCGGCTGTAATGTTCATAATACCTGCATACTACCCATTCCAGCAAAAACAATTCAGGAAACCAAATTAAATACAATTTTATGAATATAACATGTATTCATTTCTAAAAGGTAGATACATAATGATTATCCACACAACTTAAAACAGAAAATATTACTCAAGTTTTAATGAGAATTTTGGGCCTACATGTTTGAACAAAGTTCATCTATTCTTGGAGTAAGGTTTGTCAAAAAAATTCTTACTATGGAAGCTATGTCCAAGCAATTTCAATACTGGTGGTAACAGTGACAGGAAATTTAAAATACCCCATCGGCAGCAAAGGAGCAAGGCAGCCACAAATGCTAATGCTAGAAGCATTGCTATGGTTGGGGCATTTTAAATCTCTCAGGCACACTTTGGCTCACTGTGTTGCTCCTTCACCCCACCCCACTCAGCTCCCCCCCCTCAAGGGGAGGGGTCAGTCACAGAACACCTTTACTATGTCCGTGAAGCACCAGTGTTCCATGGAATACCAGTTGAGAAACACTGCTCTACATTCCCCACCAATCTCATTTTCTAACTCTGACCATCATCCCAAGAAATATTACCTTCTGTATCAAAATACATGTTAGAATCTGTGATGGGGTATAAAGCTCCAAATGGTCAACAAGGGGTTAAGGAGCAGCTCTAGACTCAGCCAGCCCTGCTCAAGCACACCTATTGGGAATGAAAAGGCAGGAGCAAGAGGTAAAAGGGAAGCAGAACAGCTCACTTGTGGACACATTCGGAACGAGAACAGAGCTTGAACTCAGGACTAATCTACACTATGCGGTTAGGTTGATGTAATCTTCCTTGTATTGAGCTAAGCATGGAAGTCTCTTCACTTAAATTTGACTCCCATTGATGTATGTGCCTCTTTAAGCCAATTTAATAACACTGCCTTCAGCATAGAGTCACAATCAATGTAATTATGTTGATACAATGTCAACATACACACTGTGTTACTGACATTGACTGTCACTGGCTTTCAGGAGCCATCCTACAATGCCCTACAAAATTGATACAGGAGCTCCTGGTGAAAACACACACCACTGACACAACGAGCCAAGCGTGCAAGCACACACAGGCAAGCGATTGAATAACTGCAATACTATGTGCCAACGTACATTAAGTTGACATTATTTTGTAGTGTAGACATGATCTCAGCTCCTAAGGAGGGGCAGGCCCTTCCCTGACAACAACTGCCTGAAGGATCCTTTCTGAGGGAAAGGAAGGCCTCAACCTAGTCCACCCTGAGTAGAGGTACTCTCTCACTCTTACTAATTCAGATTGTATTAATTACCCTTGCTTTTTGTTTATAGACTATTCCAGAGGAGGAAGAACTTGGAAGGGTCCTGAATAGACAAACAAGGCACAGGAAACGGTAGCCCAGTACAGAAATGAAGCAGCCAGTGTCAGCAGATGACAGTGGAGAGAAAGCTGCCATACCATGCCTGGTCATGTGGGGAAGCCAGTAGTGAGTTAACCCATTCATAAAGGCAATCAAATCATGAATGAGATGGAGATTATCAAAATTTCACTGCAAATAATTTTTCAAAGTTCTTTTGAACCAGACTGCTTTTCTTCTATAAAAGAAAATGAATTTGCCAAATAAAGTCTCATACAAAATACACTGAAGTCAATGGAAAGATTACCAATGAATTGAGGGAAGTTACTTTATTTGCTAATTAATGCACATAACTATTACCGCTGAAGTTAATAGGACTACTTACCTGCTTAAAGTAAGCACATATTTAAGAGCATTGCTGGATCAGGGCCTGAGTGTAGAGCCCTGCGCAGATACAAAAAGGTGGATCCGCAACCAATCCATATCCGAGACATGTAAGCACATATCCGATCTGCAATCCGCATCTCCATGTTTTGTGGGTACCCACCACCGCCCTGCCCACGCCTTGCAGCAGCTCCGCTCCACTCTGCTCGGCTCCTCAACATTACACTGTGCTTCTGTTTTGTGTTCCTGCCTGTGTGTGTTCTGTAATGTAACAACTTAAAAGCAGGAGCTTAGTAAATGTGCACACACTGTTTTTATTTTAAACAACATTATAGAGAGTCCTAAGGATCCTGGTGCAACCTCTGCATTTTCTTCTGGGGCAGCTGCCTGTCAGTTCCTGGATTGTTAGAGAGCAGCAGCTGCCTCACACAGAGCCTGAGGAAGGGGGCAGGGACGGCGGCTCTCACTACTGTTTGTTCAGAGCCTCTCCTGGCCCTGATCATCTGGTTATTCCACCTCTAGAGCGAAGATCAGGTCACTCAACTGTTCAGCATAGGCAAGGTAATTCATTCAGCTGAGTGATCAGATTGGGAGGCTGGCAGCCAGAGAAGGGCTCACTGATGTGCGTGGGCTCTGGCAAGCTAGGTTCAGGGAGTCCAAGAAACAGCTGAGAGGGGAGAGATTTGCCAACAGCTCCCAGTGTTTTTCAGAGCCTTTGCTGGCTCCGATCTGAGCAACTGTTATTCTACCTGAGCTGGGAAGTCTGAGCTGCTGCAGTTTCTCAGCTGATCAGTGGAGGTGGGGACTGGCCACTGAAACTGAACACCAGCTCTGACGGGTTGGGCTCTGGCTCTCACAGTCTGGAGTAAAAGACTGAAGGACAGCTGGGGGAGGGACCCAGGATTCGGATGAGCCAGTAAAAGCCCGATGCTGCTCAGAGCCCCGGCTAGCCCAGATCTGAGCAACTCTTATTCTGCCAGGGCTGGCCATGTGAAATGGGGGCTCCTGAGATCACTCAGTTGTTTGGTGCTGGGGGGAGTGGCCGGCAGTGGGGGAAGTGGGAAGGAGAGCAACTGTTATTCTGCCAGGACTGGCCCCTGGATTCAGTCAGGGCTGCAGCTGTAACCAATCAGATGTTCTGGGCGGATCAATGGTGCTCTCTGCATGTACAGCCATGACCAGATAAAAGTAGTATCCATACCCGAGCCACAATCCGAAGAAACAGGTCTGCGGATATCCACATTTGCACCCGCGGATGTGGATATCCGCGGATAAGAAGCGGATATCCGCGGATCTGCAGGGCTCTACCTGAATGCTCAGCCTTTTGTGTACCAAACACTAAATCCTATGACTTACCTTAAATAGTACCACTCCACTCCCTTTTTGGTGTTTACAACTTTCAAATAGCCATTGTTTGCTCAGGCTATATATACATTTAGGTCACAGTCTTGGAAACACGTATGTCCATAAACAATCTTGTATCCGAATGGACATGATAGAACGACTTCCGTGAGAAAAAAACTAAGTGTGTGCTTCAGTGTTTTGTAGGATCAGGCCCCTTGCTGTTGTCCACAGTAGGTAAAGGATGGGAGAAGGAAGGCTCCTGGAAACTTAAAGTGGTGGCCAAAAATAATAAACTTTATTAGTCTCCCTCTTTGGGATGCAAAGGGTTAATAGCTGTGCTGCTAGCTGAACTAAACTCAGAAGTCAGCTTCACAGATAACAAGATAGCCCCAGGGGATTACTTAACAGTTTAACATACAATGATTTACACAGGAGTAAAGCTTTCAGAATAAACCCTCCTCTTGGACTCTCTTGATAGTTCAGAGACAAAGTATAACGAGACAGAATCCAATACATAAAACAATAAGCATAACAATAATCCCCAAACCTACACCAATTGTAATACCTTGGGTTAAAACTGAGGTAGAAGAGTTATTCACATTCAACTATATACATTTAAAGGGAAGGGAAACAATCATGAGAAGTAAACGTGGGGGGTAATTCGGGTTCACATACGTACCATGACTATCAGGCAGGTAATTAGCAACAGCATGACGTCTTAAGGTGGAGGTTGAAATCGACTCGGGCCGGCACTCTCGGGGGAACTCCTACTGCAGGGTGATCAGGCCTAGCAGTTAACTCGAGGAGACTCCTACTTTGCTCCATGTGGCATGGTAGCTTTTATGGCCTAGGCCACTGCTTCCTGCCGAGGGCTGTGATTGGCCAGATTTCGCTACAGCAGGAATTTGGGGGCGAGGGGCTGCCCGGTTCCTCCTGTCCTTATTTGGGCAAAGGAATTTTCACCAGCTCTCTAGGTTCCGGGTCAGAGCCTTCTACACCCCTGGGGGGGGGGCAGAGCAGCCATGATTGACTTGCCCTCCAGATGCCCTGACATGGGCGAGGGGGATGACCCACCCCTTTGGGAGCTGGCTGAGAGCGAATCAGGGTCCGAATAAAGCATGTTGATGGTCACAAGCCTAGCAGCCATGAGTTCTTTACATGAACTGGGGACAGTATCTGGTAAACAATCTCTATGTGACCTGGGGGAAGTATCTGGTAAACAGTTTCTGTACGTGACCTGGGGACAGTATCTGGTAAACAGCATCTTATGACTTTATATCATAAGGGAGGTGGCGGCCACTTTATGGGGTGCTCATAACAGCACCTTAACAACTGTTTTCATTTAAGTTTACCCTTCCAACCCACTAATCACTTTGTATGCTTTTCTCTGAATTCTTTGCCATTTTAAATATAATTTTCTAGTATTGGTCTAACTATGTGCATTGTTCTAGTATAGGCTTTTGTCTACCAAAGCTTTTCAGAGAAGATCTTTTTGATGTCACATTTTACTGCCCAGCCATATCTAATTTGCTGTTTATTATTACCCTTTCAACACTGCTGCATTCCAGATAACTCCTTCTATTGAATAGCTGTATTTCAGATTAGTGTTCCCTGGTTGCCTTACAGGTTCTTACTTCTTTCTGTGCTGAGTCTCGTTTTATTATTTTTTTGCCCAGATTTCTAACCTCTTGAGATCCCTGCATATTAAGTCTTAGTTTTTTCCTGGGGTTCACACCATTTCCCAATTTAGTATCATCTGTGAATTTAATTAACATGCTGTTTATGTCGTTTCCAGATAATTAACAGAGTTGTATTATAATTAAGATTTTATTATAATTAAATCTGAGAGAAAATACTTCAGGTTTGCCAAAGGATATAAATGCTTTAAGCACCTAGAAATGTCTCTTATAAGTTACCAGTGCATAATTGATATATATAAAACCATGTTTCTACTTTTTTTTTTTAAGTGAAGTATCTAGTCTTCTAATCCTTATTAATGTAAATAATCGCTATCCAGATGAGGAAAGTTTTAAAGGACAACTCCTAAATTGTATGGTGGAGGGACCCTGGCTTTCACTCTAGCCATTATGTTTCTGAACATCTCACTTTTGTAAACCCCAGGAAGCTCAGAAGATGCCAGATTTGTAGGTGTTAATGAAGTCATTTGCACATTTTGCATTGCCTCAATTGCCTCTGTATATTATAAAAACCTACATTATCAATACAAACAGTTCTGAAAATGTTGGCTAACTGAAATGACCTGAATAATGAGAGTCAATACTGTAAATGGAATAATTGCTCAGTTTAGTGTGTATTTCTGCTTAGTCTCCTCAATCAAAGAAATTATATTGATCAATAATAAATAATTTAACAAACAAATTGCTGCCTCTGAGATAATAAAAATGTCAGTAAGGTACTATATGGACCCCCTAGAGTGTCTTTCCTGGGAGTATCTGGAAATCTACTTTATGTGTGCTCTATCTCCAAGTACAAAGCTGTTTGAGCCTTTTAGATCTTCATAGTCAGTTATATGAGCAAACTAGCAACAAGAAAAAAAAATAACACATTTTAGGATGATATTATTCTGAAAAGAATGCTTTACACTCTCACTAGTTTTGTATTCCTGCCCTCTTGGGACCTTTGACAGAAAATATTATGATGGACAGAAGAACTACAACATATAATGGATGGGGGACTGGAGTGGCACTTACTTGGCAAATCTAATTTATAAAGCCCATGTACAAATAGAAAGCAAATTACTTACAAAAGCCTTTCATGTAACCTCCTCAAGCAAGAATAATTAAGGACAGAAAAGCATATGAAACATAAAACTCATTGTCAGTGACAAAAATTCTGTCACTAAAAAAAGATGGATGGTGTAGAGTACCTCTATATTTTGTTATGTAACTCAAAATTTAGGTATGTTTATTTTTCTAAATAAATTGTAGTCTAAAATAATGTCATTATTGTCTCTGAACTCAAAGAAGGAAATCCTTAGCCATTAAGAGACAGAATCTATTAGCCTTATTCTCAGTAAATAGAACCTTACTTCATTGGTAATGCCCCTATAATTAATGAGAATATTTGTAGAGTATGGTGCTTGTCATCATGAGTAAGGACATCAGAATTTGGCCTAAAGAGCTTATAAACTATCACAGAAGTGTCTCTTGGAAAAAGCTATTTTTGTGTGCTTAGGTAATTTAACAATCCATCCAAGGGTGATGCATAGTTTTGCTGCCTGTCATACTGTGCGGTGCCTAAATAGCACAACTGAGCCCCCAAACAGAACTTTATTATAGTTAATTAACAGTCAGTTCTTTGAACTCATCACCTTAGAATATGAACACTCATATGACATATGGTAAAATTCCAAGAGCTTCACCCTCTGAAAGGCGAAAGGTGTGAATCTGTCAGTGCTCATCAATTCCTCAAGACATGTATTAAGAGCTAGACTGTGAATGTACCATGATGATATTCATAATGTTTCTTTACACAAATGAGTTAAGGTGAAATCAACAGGCTGGTTTGTTTCATATGTATACAATGTTATATGGCAACACTTATTAAACTAACATAATGCCCGTATATGGCAACTTATTAATTAATATTAAAGTATTTATTTTTGTATAGCAATATAAATTTTCTTTTCCTAACTGGAAGGCCTGATGCTACCTGAGATGCAAAAGGAACGCTCCTTCCACCCCCCTTTCTCCCCAAATGATCTTCTACAGGCTTCAAATAATTGTCATAGAGACAAAATATGTACAAAGTTATCCAATGTTAACCAGTACGATGGCAATAGACGAGAGAATCTTCACCCTTTCTAGAAAATATAAATCACAGCAAAATAATGGACACAGTAGCCAAACTGTATTTTTTTAAATTCTTAAATTCCAAGATTTCCCAGCCATCTAACTAGCCTCTGGGCAATCTTTCTTTTTTCTTTTTAAATAGCAACATCAAGCGGCCCCAAAATACCTAGTAATGGAACCCTAGACTTGACCTTGCTAATTAGCTTGGGTTGTTTATCACAGGCCTGAGCATGGGTGATATTTGAAGCTTCACCTGGGGAAGGCAAGCTTCCTGGACCCTGTTCCTCCATCCCCCCAGACCCTGCCCCCAGGTCCCACCCCAGGCCTCTTCCCCTACCCCTCACCACAGTCACTGCATGGGTCTCTGGCTGACTTCCTCCTCTCCTCTCCTTCCTCCATCCCTACCTATCCTCCCCATTCCCTCCCAGCATGAGAGGCAGCTGCCTATGTACCCCTCCAAAGACAGGAACTGGGTCAGCATGAGATGGGGTCTGGTTGCTGTAGGATTACTCACTCAATCAGCCTGTTCCTCCCTCCCTCCCTGGCTTTTGTCTTCCCAGCACGGAGGGCAGATGGTAGGGAAAGAGATGGGGCCACCATAGCCCATCAGGAAAAGTCTTGGCTCCTGTGCCTTCAATAAACTCCACCCATGGGCCTGATGCAAAAGAAAGTGAAGTCTGGATAGCAAAATCAGATTCCACCCAATCCACTTCCATCTTCATTATACGGAGCATGCTGGGTAAAGGAGTAGATATGTTAGGGGGGGGAAAGGAGTGATTTGTGGCATGGTAAAGCTCTGCTCTGCTATGTCGTTCTTTCCCTGGTTTAAAGTCTAGTACATAACTTGCGTCAGTTATGTAAACTATAGTAGTCTCTAGGGGTATGTCTAAACTGGCAATTTAGGTCGACTTAAGTAGCCTTAAGTCGACCTAAATTACTCCCCGTCCACACTGGGCTTTCATTAAGTCGACTTAAGAAATTCCTCAAGTCGACTTAATGAAAGCTTAAGTAAACTTAGTAAGGCTCCTTAGGTCGACTTAAGCACAGTGTGGGCATGGATTAACCATTAAGTCAACTTTATTAAGTTGACTTAAGGGCACTTAGGTCGACTTACTAAGTCCACATTCATAGTAACCACTTTGTTAAGTTGACTTAATATGGTCGAGTTTAAGTCGACTTAAAGTCATCCTAACTTTTTCTAGTGTAAACATAGCCCCGTTTTCCCATTGAGCTGAGTATAGCTCAAAACCAAAGAGGATCCCAGGCCATATGATGTATTCATATTTTTATTTAAAACCTGATTTCTTCATGAAGTATTTTTTATAAAAAAGCAGGCCAGAAAAATGAGGCAGTTAGTGTCAGTCTCCTATGGGACACCTTTAAGAGATTATACCCATTTTCTTTCCTACAGCTACTCCCCTGAAGAAATGTCATTGCTGCAAATATCACTTTCCCTTGTCTGTTGCTTGATGTGAAAAATATTTTGAAAGGCATATTAATTATGTTCTGCAGGACTCAGCAAAGTAGCTTGGAATTCATCCTTCTCCAAAGCAATGTGTCAGTGTAATGGCCTGCTGCTATTACAAGGAATGAGAAGGAGATACCCTTGGGAGCACTTTCATAATTTGGTATGATGTTCAAAACGGCCCAATATGTCTTTTGGAATACTAATAGAACTGTAACTGAGAACTGATTTCTGAATCCTCCACTGCAGTAGTTTCAGAGTGGATGTTTACAGTGTATGTAGCACTGTAATTTATATCATCCGATGTGACAAAAGAATCAGAAGTTGGAGATGAATTAATGATAGGGAAACTTGTGTTAGTATATATGGTTTCTTGGTGTTGATTAAAGGACTTTTAACTAAGGTTTCAAAGAAGTTGAGAGAAGAATGCAGGAATGTTTTGGGAATGGTTGATATTTGAATATGTAGTCACATAAAAAAAGGTCATTCCAGGGTACAAACCTATACACTAATTTATATCTCATAAATTGTTATTCTATAGAAACAGAAAAAAGGATAAACCAGGAAATTATAGACCAGTCAGTTTAACCTCTGTGCCAGGAAAAATAATGGAACAAATAATGAAGGATCCAATTAGCAAACATCTAGTAGAGAATAAGATGTTAAGGGATAGCATGGATTTGTCAAGAACAAATCATGTCAAACCAACCTGATAGCTTTCTATAATGTGATAACAAGCCTTGTGGACAGAGGGAAAGTAATAGATGTGCTATATCTAGACTTTAATAAGGCTTCTGATACAGTCTTGCATCATCTTCTCATTAATAAACTAAGAAAGTAGAACCTGGATTGAGCAACTATAAGATCGGTGCAAAACTAGTTGTATAACCGCTCCCAGAGAGTAGTTATCAATGGTTCAGTCATGCTGGAAGGGCACAATGAGCAGGGTACTACAGGGATCGGTTCTGGATCCAGTTCTGTTCAATATTTTTATCAATGATTTAGATGGTGGCATAGAAAGTATACTTATAAAGTTTGCAGAAGATACCAAGCTGGGAGGGGTTGCAAGTGCTTTGGAGGATAGGATCACAATTCAAAATGATTTGGACAAACTGGTGAAATGGTCTGAGGTAAATCAAATGAAATTCAATTAAGACAAGTGCAAAGTACTCCACTTAGGAAAGAACAAAACACTGCACACATACAAAATGGAAGTATTGTAAGTAAGACATAGAAGTAATTCTTCCCCTTTACTCCACCCAGATTAGGCCTCAAATGGAGTATTTTGTTCAGGTCTGGACACCTCATTTCAGGAAAGATGTGGACAAATTGGAGAAAGTCCAAAAAAGAGCAACAAGAATGATTAAAGTCTGGAACACCTGACTTATGAGGGAAGATTGAAAGAGCTGGGTTTATTTAGTCTGGAAAAGAGGACACTGAGAGGGGACATGATGACAGTTTTCAAGGATATAGAAGGTTGTTATGAGGAGGGGGGAGAAAAATTGTTCTCCTTAAGCGCCAATGATAGGACAAAAAGCAATGGTCTTAAATTATGGCAAGGGAGTTTTAGGTTGGACATTAGGAAAAAAATTCCTAACAGTCAGGGTGATTAACCACTGGAATAAAGTACCTAGGCAGGTTATGGAATCTCCCTCATTGGAAGTTTTTAAGAGCAGGTTAGACAAACACCCGTCAGGGATGATTTAAGAGGGTACTTGGTCCTGCCATGAGTGAACGGGACTGGACTCGATGATCTCTCATGGTCCCTTCCAGTTTCTATGATTCTATGATTATTCTCCTATTTTTAAAAAGTTTCCTTTCCAATGGGAGGTCAGAATACATATTCATGTGTTAGGTGATCAATCACACTTATAATTAAGCAGAAGAAAATGCAAATTGCCAAAGTGAAGTGCTCAGAAACAGCTCTCAGGGTGTGTCTACACTTACAATTTAGGTCGACTAACTTACTCTGCGTCCACACTCCCTGTCCACACTTAAGGAAAGCTTAAGTCGACTTAATTGACTTGCTAAGCTGACTTAAGCCAGTGTGGACAACCTAAGTCGACTTATTTCATAAGTCAATTTAGGGGAGGGGGACAAGGGAACCCCGCATGGCTCCCTTGTCCCCAGGGAAGCTCCTGCTCCCTTCTCCCCAGACCCATGGCTTCCCAGCAAAAGGAGCCTCAGCTCCTTTTTGGCCAGGAAGCCCCAGTCCCGGGGAGAAGGGCTCCCCAGCTGGGGCTCCAGTGGGAGGGAATACACCGCTGGGGCTGGGGCCCTAGCAAGGGATTCCCTCCCCGCTGGAGCCCTGGCTGGATACCCCCAGCGGCTCCCTTTTCCCGGGAAGCCGCTCAGGGCTTGACCCAAGGAGAGACAGCTGTGTGGGGCTGGCTTTTCCCCAAGACAGGCAAGCCGTGAGTGGCTTCCCAGTCTCGGGGAGAGCCAGCACCACTCAGCTAGTTCTCCCCAGGATGAGCCGCGAGCGGCTTCCCTGTCTCCGGGAGAGCCAGCCCTGTGCGGCTGGCTCTCCCTGGGAGAAGCCGCAGCTCCCCTAGTCTGGGGAGCCGAGACTCCTTCGGAGCCTCAGCTCTCCATCGACCTATCCAGTCGACTTAGAGAGTCTAGTGTAGACTCTCTAAGTCGACTTAATAAGGTTGACTTAAAGTCTACTTAAGAAAGTCGACCTAACTTTCTAAGTGTAGACATAGCCTTAAATATTAAACAAAATACTTCTGAATTGTGTTAATAAGAGCTAGGAGCAGTTTTTGAACAATGTTCAGGGGGGAAAAAAGAAAAGGCAATGATTATTGCAGACAACTCTCTCTGTATATACACCCCCTCTGTTATATTGTATCAGCTGCAGTCATTGGAGACACTTAAACTAGCCCTCCATTGTTATAAATGAGAGGGGGCAGAAGGTTCTTCAGGAGAGATTCTAGACTCTGGAATCTGCTTCATTCCAGTGTCCTACCAAATGCAAATTTCTTAATTTTACTATTTTCTCCCTTCCTTGCCAGGCGGGGGATTACTTGAGGGAATTTGCTCTTAGCTTGCTATTTCCCCAATAACTACAGGTCAGTTAAGTTTATGATTGTGTAAATATTTGGTTGCCAATAGTAAATTGTTTTTGGAAAGTAATATTGAAACATTATTTATGTTTTTTCTGAATGCCCAGGCTCAAGCCACATCCTTTGACATTCATCCCATCAGTGAGTTGACTTTTGAAATCCTGAGTAAAGATATTATCTGTAGATAAACCTTGTCAAAATCTGTGTAATACCATAAAGCCATCTAAATATTAATTAATTTTACTAACAATAGTAGGAGTAATATCAGCACCTTATTCAAAACCATTTTGAAATGTTTGTGGTACAAAATCAAAAAGAGAAAAGTGTTTAGGTCTTTCTTTGGCAGTATTTCAGTCACTTTTTATCCTATAGGCTCATAGACTTTAAGGTCAGAAGGGACCAGTACGATCATCTAGTCTGACCTCCTGCAAAATACAGGCCTCAAGACTTCACCCACCCACTCCTGCAATAGGCCACCAACCTATGACTGAGTTATTTACCTCCTTAAATCATGATTTAAGGACTTAAGATACAGAGAATTCACTGGTAGGTGAACCATGCCCTGTGCTACAGAGGAAGGAAGATGTTGAAATCAAAATATTATGAAAGCTCTGGGATTCGGGATTTTTAAAAGCATGTACAGCGTTATAGCATACAAATATAAGTCTTGATTTCCTGTGTTTCTGTTCACTTTGGATAGGCACATAATCTGAAAGCAATTTCAAAATAAGTGACAGTGAATCTAATTTTTTCCTATGTACAGTCCAGGATGGTAGACATCTGGAAATTAGGAAGAGAATACCAATGGGTTAGCTTAAGTCGACTTAAAGCCAGTGTGAATGGAGAAGAGCGCTAATTCGACCTTATTAAGTAGATTTAAAGCCAGCATGGACCACTATGTCTACTGTAAAATCGACTTAACAAGGTCAACTTAAGTCAA
Source organism: Pelusios castaneus (assembly GCA_007922175.1). NCBI lineage: Eukaryota > Metazoa > Chordata > Testudines > Pelomedusidae > Pelusios > Pelusios castaneus. The sequence goes on from ML685787.1 coordinate 1,626,032, forward strand.
CTTAAAGTGTAGCCACTCCATTAAGTCGACTTAAAGTCAACTTTAGGTCAACTTAACAGAGTCGACTTAACTTTACAAGTGTAGACATAGCCATTGTTAGTATTCAATTAACAATTCTTTTTATGCTATTGTGTTATTATTTATGCTATTGTGCTATGGGTGCACAAGGTACTTTATAGGCAAATAACAATAACAGAACATAGCTAAATCAGTAACACAGTTTACAGCAAGGAACAATCCTTTTTGTGGTGTCACAGGAATAAACTATTTTTAAAAATGTGTTAAGTGTCTCCAGTAAAGGAGTTAAAGATTGATGTATTTTTCTGTCATATTTGCCAAGAGTGCTTGGTGCAAAGAAAGTCAATGAGGGCCAGTCTGTTGGACTAGTTTTTTGTCAGCTGGGAGTAATTGACAATGAAGTGGGAAAACATATAGAAACAATTAAAACAATACATTCACATTGCTCATTGGGGTTTTCTTTTTTCCAGTAACTAATTTATAAAATTAAACACACAGGAGTTCTGTCTGGAAGGAAGGTTGGGGTAGAGTAAATAACAGAAGATTGAGTAAAAGTAGCTAATAAGTATCTTGAAGTGGCACCTGTATATCTGAAAGAAAACAAACACAAGGTCAGTTTCTGCTGGTCTGCTCTTGAGTAGAACTTACTTACATATACAAAGTAATTTCACTGTCTTGCAGAGTCTGGTCCAGAATGACTAGGCTTTTTATCTTGAAAAGCATCAGTAAAGATACTATTTCTGGAAAAAGCCTGCGTGCATGCTAGGCATGTTGTAGGTGCTATAGTTTGCATTACTGGATGTCTAGCTGCTGTGTATATCCTCTTTTCAGATTTCCTGTCAGCTTTCCGAAATATTAGACTTGTCTAACACTTATTGCATACCTGTTTTGGTGTGAAACCCGAAAAAGAACTGCTAATCTATTTCTGTACCCACAGTGGGATATTGACTTCTGAGCCCCTTAATACATTACTTCTGTTATCATTCCAGTGCTTGGAAGTCCCAACCAAGATCAGGGCTTCAATTTACTAGCTATTTTACATATACTTTGTAACAGGCACTATAGTATACTAATAAATAGAGTGCAGTATATTGTATCAAAATAGTAAAAGCTTAGTAATAATATGAGACTTCAGTAGATGACTCAACTCTTAAATCCTTGCTGAGAGATAGGGAGAGATGCTGTTTCTTAGTTTATCAAAACAAATTATTTTCTTATTTCTTTGCTTATTATTGATTTTGATTAAATAAAAGAAGGGATTTTATCATTTACTTTAATTACTTCCTAACTCATTAAGGGGGTGGAGGGTTATTGCTCTGTGTGATGTCATGGGAGCAAACTATTTTTATAAATGTGTTAAGTGCCTCCAGTAAAGGAGAAAGATATTGATATATTGTTCTGTCATATTTGCCAAGAGTGCTTGGTTCAGAGAAAGTCAATGAAGGCCAATCTGGTGGACCAATTCAGTTTCTTGTCAGCTGGGAGTAATTGTCAATGAAGTGGGAAAAAAATATAGAAACAATTAAAAGAACTATCACATCCAGCCTTTGCCACTTCTCCCTTTTTGCAGCTCTCTGTATATTTCTTTCTGAATTCATGTTGAGAGAATCAATTCCAGAAGAAAGTCCTCTAGCAGTACTTTGGGAAACAGAAAGGTCTCAAGTTTATAAAGGGGCCAATTCTAGTAAAGCTGAAACTGCTTGCAGCTGTGGTATATCAAAGACCTCCTGGTTAGAGATCCAAGATTCAGTGCTCAGGCCACATCAGATCACTACCACCAACACTGATCTCCTTGAGAATTCCAGTCCCATGGGCTAGGGAAGAAAAGTACTCAGGGCTTCTGTGTGTGTTTCAGTGAAGGATCAAAGAAATAGTGGATAAGAAGGTCATCATAAATCAAAAGAAAATGGGGTTCTATAATGGTCAAGATATTGATATATTTGGTTTTCAGGTATGAGGTAGGGAAAGAAGTTCAAACTATTATCTCTGCAGAACTCTCAACAAGTACAAAGCTGTTCATAATCCACAATTCATCAAACTGGACATATACAGTGAACACCTGCTGTATGTCTGTCTGAGTTCATTGTAGAACCATGGTCTCTAAGGGTGCGTCTACACTTGTAAATCAAGCGTAAGTAGCCTTAATTTACTCTGCGTCTACACTACACTTTCCTTAAGTCGACTTAAGCAAGCTGCTTAAATCGACTTAAGAAAAATTAAGTCAACTTTGTTAAACCTCGCTTAAAGTTGACTTTAGGGTTAAGTCAACTTAAGCCAGTGTAGACATGGAGTAGCCCTAAGTCAACTTAGAGTTGACTTAGGGCTCTCCAGGACTCCCCCACTGCTCTCCCTGCCAGGGAGGTGGAACAGGGAGAGCCTGGCATGCCCCCCCCAAAACCTGCCCCTATGCCCTGCAAGGGTCCCTGTCCTCCTTTGCCCCATTGTACCCAGGTACAATGGGGCAAAGGCTGAGCCCCCTGGCACTTGGCAAGGGCTGCCCCTCCTGCCACCGTGGACCTGTCCAAGGTCCCCCTAGCCCCTAGAAGTCAACCTAGGAGTCCAGTGTGGATGATCTAGGTCAACTTTGTAGGGTCCCCCCAAAGTTGCCTTAAAATTTCAATGTGAACATGCTAAGTTTAATTAACAAAGTCGACTTAAAGTCGACTTTGTTAAGTCAACTTAGCTAAAGTTGACCTAAATTTACAAGTGTAGACATAGCCTAATTTTGTGCAGACTTTAGCCTAGTTTCACTCAAAAAAATCATAAAGCTAGGTAAAGCTTTCAGAGAACCTGAGCAAATGCATGCATCTTTGAGAGAACCCAAAGTCTTTTGTGTTTTAGATTGAAAATGTTTCATACGCCTAGAGGATAAACAGGTCAGAATAGTGAAATATAGCTAGAAGAAGACAAAGAGCTCATTCACCAGAGCTCATCATCCCTCAGTGCAGAGTCACAGCTCCCAACTTCAGAGCTTCTCTCCCATTTTACTTTTATGCAGTCAGACAAACTTTATCCTTGATGGGGCATCTGTCAGAAAGCCAGCATCCCCATTCTTTCAAACCTTGTGTTACCCAGTTGGCCTTGTGTATTTTCTGTTAGATTTGGCCCTTAGAGGCTGAGGCCTTGCTCTGCCTGACCTGGAGATAATACATTCCTTATCTGAGTTTCCAGTGGAAGCTTTTCTCAATGCCAAGAACAAATCAAGGGCTTAATTCACAGGCCAGAGCTTTCATAGCATGAAAATGCATGGACATTTCCACAAAAAGCCAGCTGTTTTCTCCCACAGACAAATGATCACTCTTTCTCTTGATTTGTATGCAACTGAAATCTAGTCTGAACCCTTCAGGTTATGACCATGACAGTGGGATACTTTTGATTTTCTTCTTAATTGAAAATCACATGGTAACAGTAGCTAAACTCTGTGTACCATAATCTCATCATCTCTCAGGAACAATCAATGATTTCAAAGCAGCCCGACACTAATAGAACTTTAATACCACAATTCAAACAGCTCTCAGTGTATTTTCTTTGCTTTGCTGCCTTTTTCAATATAAAGAATACAAGGTTTTCTATTTCAGTAGCCAGTAAGGACAGCACTAATAATATACTTCATGACTTCTTTTAGAACATTACTTTTGTTTTTGTTTTTTCCCCTAACAGATACAAGTTCGAGTATATATCTGTGGATGTCTATAGCTCTTGTCTAAACATTGGCCCTGGCTAATGTCAGTTTCCTAATCTTCCTGTTCATCTCCTTGTCTCAGTATTTACTGAGTATTTAGTTGGTGGAATGTCAAACAAATCAGCAAAGCAATTTTAATTGGAGGGTTGAACATCAAGTATGAAAGTCTTTCTGTAAACATCTAATGATAACATATGTTTAAAAAAATTAGTAAGAACAGAGACTGAAATCCTTGGTGAAAAAAATCCTTGGTGAAACTATACATTATCAAATCTGTTATGTGCACTATATAACAGGAACAAGGATTATATGGCTATACTCTGATTTTGGATGCAGCTATATCTGAAGCTAGAATCTGACCCATATTCTTTAATCAGAAAACTATTGTTGAACTGTATTTGCCAGTTACCACTATTTATGTAATCTCTGAATTTGGTTGGTCAGATTTGCCTTGGTCTTTCTTATACTCCCCTTTCTGGATATTCAAAAAGTCAGTCCTGAAGGCTTTAAGACCAGCATGTCATGGAGTTGGATTTCTGCCTTGTTCAATCTGGGGTGAGGGAGAAGATAGCTGCATTATGAGTTTGATGGTTCAGATAACAGGGTAAAATATGAGTTCTTCTGTATAATCCTTTGGTTCAGTTAAACACTCTTTTTATAATTACTGGCAGTACCTTAAAGTAGTGAGAATGACATGGTACATTCCCAGAGTTGATGAAAAACTCAGACTCTCACCAAAGAAAGAAGCTGATCTGAGTAATAAAACTATATGATTTTTTTTCCCTTTGAGTATTTAACTGCTTCTTAAATGAGCATTCCATAAATATCTCCAATCTGAGAGTACATAGAATGCAGCTACATTTTAGTGTCTGTATTTAAATTTAATAGAGCGGAGTTTTATAATTATTCTGCACTGGAACTGGGGATAATTATAGTGCCATTTGGTGAATTTCCTTCTTAGATGACATCACCTTGAACATGCAAGCTTCAAGGGTATTCTCATACAAAGGATGTAGTTTCAAGTTGCTTTGACAGCTAATCTTAGAATTTTTATTAACACTGACTAGATTTAGATATAAACTTTAGAATATCAGAGAGCTCTAGAAATGACTTGCCACATGCTTGAAACAGCATTTTAGTAATAATTAAAACAATTTCACAAAAGACTCTAGTGCAACGTGAAGAGGTGACTTTATTATAACAGCTCCCTTAGCGACATTAAAGTTAAACTGTGTCTTTACAGAATTTTGGGGAGTGGAGGAAGTGTGTCTGTATGCAGAAGATACACATCGCCAAAGGTCAGTTCTCCCTGTTGGGAACCAACAATACGCAGAAATAATCAAAGACATAGGAAAAGGGGAAGTACCAGCTCTGTAGTGCACATAGCTGCAACAGTAAAGCTTCTGAATACTTTGTTGATAGGTACATTAGAAATGCCATCCCTAAATTAGGTAGGGAGGGGAATGGATAGATGCTGTCCTCATCCCTGGGAGTTTGTGAAAGCCAGTCTGCTAAAGCTCAATTAGATCAGTCCTGCTGTTATGGTCTGTTAACAGCTGTGTCTCTCTGAGCCAACTGATTGTATGGAAATTAAAACAATAGTCCTCCGTGAAAACTGGGGATTTAGGTTAGGTAGCTGGCACAAAGTCAGAAATCATCTATCCACAAAGTGCTATCTGTTAAGCCCATGGGTTTTCAATCAGAAAGCTACATGGGACTCCATGCTATGCCGAGTGGTATTAACTCACCCATGGCTGCACCTGTGGTATTATGGCTCCTGCCTGAGAGAGGTGTGGCCCCACAGGAACTGTGGACCTTCAGGACATCCCAGCATTGATTTGGAATTCAGAACAGCTTCCGATTTAGGAACTGAATCCCCTGTGCATTCCATAGTTAATGAGGAAAGGGAAGAGCAATGTTCATACCCCCAACAGATTGAGGATGAGGAAATTTTATGAGCTGGACTCGTGGATTTTTCTTCCCTCCTTCTCCAAAACTAATGCATGTATTTCCCCAGGGGGCACACAATCCCAAGTCTGAGAGCTAACTCATTTGCAACATATTGTCTATAACAATAAACTAAGCTAGTAAAAAGGAAAAAAAAGAAATTTTGCGTTTTTGATTAGGGGGAGAGGTAAAGGATGAATTATTCATATTTTTTTGCAAAATTCATCCTATTCTATGACCAACTCTTCAGAGGTGTAAAGGGACCAACTTTGTGTGACATCTTTTTCTTTAAAAAGTCCCCTTTTTTCATCCAGCTGTAACAGCAAACTTATCCCATAATCTTTCATTGATGTAACCCTCATCCATTCTTCTCTTTTCAATGTAATTCCTTGTTGGTTTGTGCCTTATTCAGACTTAATTTTCAAGTGTAGACGCACCCATAAAGTCAACTTAAGCTTGCTTAAGTCGACTTAATTTACCCCACATCTACACAACAGTTTCCTTAAGTTGCCTTAAGCAGCTGCTTAAGTCGACTTAAGGAAATTCAAAGTCAACTTTATAACACCTCGTATAAAGTCAACTTTCAGGCTTAAGTCAACTATTTAAGTTGACTTCAGCCAGTGTAGACGTGGGGTAGCCCTAAGTCGACTTAGTGGACTTAGGGCACGGGTCCCTTCTCACCGGGACCACTCAGGTCCCGGCAAGAAAGGACCGCGGGGCTTGCTTCCTTCTCCCCAGGACCTGCACTCCAACTGCTGGACCCTGGGGAGAAGGAAGCCCCATGCTCCCCATGCTCCGTCCTGGCCGGGACCCTGCGGTCCTGATGAGGAGGGAGAGCTGGAGACCCGCACTCCAGCTGCTCAGCAGCAGGCAGCTGGAGCGGGGATCCCAGCAAGAAGGGACCTCGGGGCCCTCTTCTTGCCGGGATCACTCAGGTCAATGTAGACTCTCTAAGTCAAGTTAGTAAGGCCCCCTTTAAGTCAACTTAGGAGTCCAGTGTGGACTTTTTAAGTCGACTTAATAAGTCGACCTAAATTCCCCAGTGTAGACATAGCCTATGATCCTTGGGACAGAAAACTGTCAATTGAATTTGTCTATAAAGCACCTATTGTTTTCCAGTGATGCTGTGAAGATAGTAAATAACAATGAATAAAGAAGCTATTTAAGAAATCAGGGGGCTTGAAAGCCGGATAGTAAATTGAGAAAGAAAGAAAGAAAGAAAGAAAGAAAGAAAGAAAGAAAGAAAGAAA
>ML685787.1:1632938-1682933 GCA_007922175.1 Pelusios castaneus
AAAGAAAGAAAGAAAGAAAGAAAGAAAGAAAGAAAGAAAGAAAGAAAAAATTTCTTCTTTAAACCCAAATTAGGTCTTTTCTTGCCATCAGAAGCATGTTCTCTGTTTTTAAGCATTCTGGTAACAAGAGTGTTTGAGAAAGCATTCCTTTGGCAAAGTGCTGATTCCTAAAACATAGTTCCTGGATGTGCCACCTAAACTGACACTAAGCCTTATAAATACACTGCAAAGCCCAAGGAGGTTAGCAAGAACATTTTATCCCTTTAAAAAGGTCTCACAATAGAATAGTTACATTTAAATTGCAGGAGTACAAAAATATAGAACTAGTAATACAAACCCTCCAAATCTTTTACTGCCTTTCACTGAGAAAAAATGTTTATGGAGTTAATATAATGCACATTTTAAACACTCCTCAAATACATATACAACAAATCTGTGTACAACTACAAACAATGTTTAGTTAACATGAAAATTTCTATCTAGAATGCCCTAGACACACTTTGGAGCCACCATGACTGCACACAAACTCAGAACTGGTTGGATAGCAAAACTGAACTATCAGAGGGAAGAGTCCTACTTTGTGGCAAGGATTCTGCTCAGGAGCCTGATATGCTATTATTTTGCTCCAGATAGTATCCTGCATTATTGAAGGCAATTTCTGGTGGAAAATAATGAATAGTACTGGCCCAGGTAGCACTACTCAAGGGACTGAAGACATAGAACTTCAACTGAGGTACCTACTGAACCAAACTGTGAGAGGCGTATATGAGGAAGAAATATTTTGTCTATTCGCTTTTCATGGGAGGGAAGTGAGGAACCAAATTAATGGACAAACACCAAAGTTAGCATACAGAAATGTTTCTCTCATCATTTACATAGAAAGACTTTTGCTGGCTTATCCAAAGTTGATGCTGTGTTCCCTTTTCCCGCCATAATGACGTTTTCTTCGTTTCGTATACAGACTCAGTACTTGAGACTGGAGAAGTATTGTCTATTAACGGCACCAAGGAAAGTATTTAGTGATTTCAAAAATTCTGGATGAGGCCAGTGTAGTTATTTGTCAAGATAGAATCTAGATATATTGAACACAGCTCTTGTTGATGATGAGAACACCTGCCAGCAGATTGACAAATTAGGTATTTAATCACATTTCCTGTCAATAAAAGAAATAAAACCACATTTGAGTATTCACTAACTGTGAATACTAGCAGCAAAGTTACTTTAATACTGTTGATTGTAATCAGACATTTTCACATGCACAGAGTTTTCTTATATATTCTCCTTTCTGACTGAAATTTTCATTGCTGGGTTTTGACCTAAAGGTGACTTAAAAGTTATTTTCTTTTGGGTAAATGCAAGGATAAAAATGCTATTCAAAGACACAGACTTCTTTGGCATGAAAAAAAAGCAACTTTAAAAGCTGAAACCTACCAGGTGAATATTGAGGATTATGCAAAAATGGAATATCTACAAAATAAGTATTAAAAGCCATTAATAAATTGTTTCTTTGGTTGTTACTTATCTGATGATTTTTGCAGGAAATGGTTAATTCATTTTCAATTTGCCAATTAGTTTAGTTATCATTGATTTTTATCAGTGTATAGAATCGTGTGAATACATAACACTGGTCTGGTTTAGTTATGTGGGTGCAGTTTAATATCTATATTTCATCAAAGGATGCTATACTTTTCTAAGATTACTGCTATGCTATATAACAACAAACTTACTCCATAATCTTTCATTTTTGTAACCCTCATCCATTCTTCTCTTTTCCCATCTTTCATTGTAATTCCTTGTGGTTTGCTTTTTCAGAAGCAAACCATGATTTCAGCAGATGATAGTATTTTACCCCACACCCCTACTCCCCCCAAAAAAAGAAAATTGAGATTGCCAAAATATTGCATACTGCAGACAACTACATTGTGGCTCCCAAGTACAGGGCTGCCCAGGAGCAATGTGGAACTACATCATCCCAGAAGGAGCACAAGGAGGCACTGTTCATTAGAAAAGCACAATGCCTTCTCTGTTTATCGTAGGCACTTATAAACCCCCATTGCTGTAGTATTTATGCACCTCCCAATCATTAATGTATTAGTCCTCACAAGCAGGCAAAGAAGTGCTATTATTCCCATTTTAAAGATGGGAAAATGAAGCACATAAGCTACATCTACACTTGAAAAGTTAGGTCGACTTTATGATGTCGACTTCATAAGGTCAACTTTAAGTCGACTTAAAGTGGACCTTATTAAGTTGACTTAACAAAAGTCGACAACTTTTCAAGGGTAGATGTGAGCCCTTTTCGGCCTTATTAAGTTGACTTAACGTTTTAAAAAGGTTCAACTAGGCACTACTCTACGTCTCCACTGGCTTAAGCTGGCTCAAGGGTGTGAATAAGCCACCCCCCCAAGTGATGTAAATTACCCTGACCTAAGTGCTAATACTACTAAGTTCATTACTAGCTACTGCGTCTCATGGAGGCAGGAGTTAAGGTGACAGGAGAGTTCTCTTCCATCGGCTTAGAGTGTCTTCACCATTCAATGCATTGCAACTGCATCATCATAAAGGATGCAGTATAGACATAGCTTGAGTGCATAGAGTTTACAATGGCCTAGTCAGAAGCCACAATAAAATAGAGAGAGGTGGCTAAATTGCTAGTAACTAGCAGGTAAGAAAAGGAAATAGGCTTTAGGATCAGAGAAGGTACCTTAGAAGGTAAAATGCACATGTGTCAATAGCATACAACAAGTTTTAAATCCTGAAAAATTACTTCACCATTTTCTCCAAAATTGTCCCACCTTATCTGTTAATTCATTCTTGAATGCCTTCATTTCATTTACATAACACAGGCATTGTCACAGTATGAAGTTACTTGAAATAGTTATTATGTCTTTGGGCAAAATATAGGCAAACAGCAGCAGAAAGAAAAAGCCTGTGCATGCTTTGATCCCCTGTAGAGACAGAGATTACATGTCTGATTTTCTAAATACCAAAAGGGAGACTGGATTAAAGCAATGTTGTTGTGAGACTCCCAAATTCTCCCTCGTGTTTTCTACATTCCCTTGAGTGGTATCTATACTGAATTTCCCTCTTAATGGGCTAAATTGCTCTAACACTGTTGGTAGGACCATAGTTTAGATGTTCGAACAGGGCTTGGCAGCCAGAGCTCTTGAGTTCTCTTTCTAGCTGTGCCGTTGACTGTGTGTAACCTTGGAATATCACTTAGTAATACATTTTTAGAAAGTGCCTCAATTTTGGGATGCCAAGTTAGGCATCTGAAGATGAGCATTCAAAAATGGAAGCAACTAGAATTAATAATGATTTGGGGGAATATTCACTTTAGCCACTCTGACCCTTAATATATGCACAGTTGTAAAGAGAGTACAATAATTCTCGCCTTTCTCGCCATGGTATTGAGAGAATTAATTAACATTTCTAAAGCACTTTGAGATCCTTGTATTATTAAGTGTACTGCTCATCCACTTCCCTCAGTGACGCAGCATCACCCAAAGCAGTACCTCCTTGTGAATTATCAACCAGCAAGCAGCCGAAAGAATGACAGGAGTGGAATCTGCACTAAAAGAACTGAAAAATAAAAACATGTACAAGTAAATAGTACAGAGAAAAAGAAAGAAAATGAGGATCAAAGAGAAGAAAGAAAGAAATTGACCTCTTCTGTCCTCTTTCCCAGCCACATGCACATTGTCAAGATCACATCCCAAAATCTCATTTTAGTATTTTAAACTCTTAGGACCAGATTTCCTTGAGATGTTCAATCTAGCTCTTGAAGAATAAAACACCCCGCTGAAATGTTATATTACTGGTGCTGATGCTATGCCCCACTCCATAAGTATGGATACAAACAGTAAATAAGTGTTTGTTTTGGCCAATCCATCATTTTCTGGATTCCTAAAAGTAGAGTCTCCAGTCATTCAGAATTTAAGTTCTCCTGATCAGACCCACAGCACCCAGCACAGCAGAGCCCCAGTGTTAATGTGGACCTCTGGGCTCTATTGCAATAGAAATATTGTAACATACCCCTCTCATAAGTAAAAAACACAGCATCACCTTCTAAAAGCAGTACTTTCTAGGATTTACCAATTGCTGAAAGCATTGGCTGACTGGAAGCAGACTGGAAAGGATCCAGGCACACTGCAGTGGTCACAGCTGTACTGGCTGCCCCGTGGTTTAGAGCTGGGCAGAGTAGGAAGAACCAAGAAGGTGGTCTTGGCGCCATATTCCTTAAATGTTTTAAACACTACCTGTAGGGTGCCTCTACAGACTTCAAAAAGCAGAGTATCATACTTCAGAAGCAGCTTCCTCCTGCCCCACCTGCCAAGCGGCACTGCTGTTCTGTAATGATCTGCTTCCATCAGAGAGCACAATTTCTCATTCTGACTGACTCCGCTGATCATTCTTGTAATTAAGTCTCTTTTGATTCTCTTTGGCAGAGCACCATCTGCACAAGAAGGCACACCTGGAAACTGGCTTTCCCTGGGTTTTGCTGTCCTTGATTAAACACTGTTTAAATCTGAGAACCTTAATCAAAAGAATTGCTTGACTGGAGGGAGCTGTATCTGCCTTTCTGTCTCAGAAATTCCCTCCAAAATGCTGCAGGATTCTGACTGCCATTTCCAAAAAGGCCCACTGCAGGAGGGATAATGTTTTCAGAGAATTTCACCCTTAAAGAGAAATCTGATGGAATGAAATAAGGACTAAAATAGGATCCTATAATGTTTACTCTACAATCCTATCAAATATAGTAGAGAATGATTTGTCTTTTTTTGGTTTTTGTTTGACTTTTTTAACCATTGCGCAGAATTTTATAGCAGGGATTTCATTCTCTAAGAAGTTCAGTAAGATGGTTAGAAAATCTGCAGAAAGAGTAATTTTCTGTTACATTCTAAAAGACTTTTCTCTAAGGGCAAGATTAAAGTGATAGTCCACAAGCAAATTGAGAAACAGGAGTAGGTTTTGCACTGAACCTCTGGAGAGCCCAGAAGCTGCAGCCCAGGGAAGAAGAGAGCTGTTATTTTGTGCCATCTGGATTCTGGACTGCTCTAAGGGCTGATATAATTACATGAGCTTAAATTACAATATTATGTGGGCTGCTCTTAATTACAGCCTCTTCCCCTGACTACCTATGGACTGCACTATAGCCCAGAATTCCAATAGCATGAAGCAATATCACAGGCTCCCTCCTGCTCCTAGAATTATCCCGCTCCCCCCATAAGGGCAAGGGACACTTACACAGACCATAGGGTGCTGCTACAGTGGGAGAATTTTCCTTTGAAAGTTTGCAGCTCTTTCAGTGTCCGTGATGCCATTACAACAGCATAGAAGGGCAAAATTTTAGAAAAATAAAAACCAAACAGCAAAAATGCACAATTGTTGAAATGATATTGCATAGACATGGGGCTTTCTCTAAAGTTTGGAAAGGGTCAGTGCCAGTCAGGTGTGAGCCAGCTGATAGCACTGGTACTGCTTAAAAACAAAAAAACCCAAGCACTTAGTTTACCGAGTGCTACTTGGTTATCCTCCAGGAAAGATTGTTTTCAATTAGATAGATATCAAGATAGGCCACCTAATAATGTTAATTGAAGCCCTGTTGGTGTAATGCTTGGTTCATGGGGTGTAAAGTTGTGATACACTAAAGAGAAACATCAAAATGCCAATATGAAGTTTTGAAGTGTGAAATTTTTCATGAAATTCATGCTAAAAATGCTTGGAATACTGATGGCTTGGATGTGGTAGGAATATGGGGGATGCAACTGCGAGCATGGTACATGATAAGCTGCTAGCATTCTCAGATTGAGGCTGTGGTTACACTAAAGAGTTTACAGTGGTGCAATCGAACTGATGCAGCCATGCCACGGTAAGCTCCCTGTGTAACCAATCTAAATGCAGGTCTACACTGCCTGCCATTTTTGGTGGCAGTCAAATTAAGATATGCAAGTTACTTAAAATAACTTGCATACCTTAATTCGAATCCATAATTCCCAGCTTGTCCACTGTGCTGAGTCGAAGGGAGGGGGCCAACTCCTTTCAACTCAGCACTACCCAGTTGTCAGGGTGGTGTTCTGGGATCAAACTTCCTTATCGGCTGAACAGGTCTACATAGACCCAAGCAGTCGATCAGGAAGTTTAAACTGATGGCAGCAAATTTGCTGCTGTCAGTGAAGACCTGCCCTAAGCCAACAGGAGAGAGTTCTCCAATTGACATAGCCCTATCCCCACTGGTGCTTAAATCAGCATAAGTAATTTGCTCAGAGAATAGCTAATTCACACCCCTGAGTAGTGTGAGGCTGTAGAGTGTAGCTGTAGCTTGAGAGATGTTATCCTATTTGTGATTCAAATGTATAGCAGTGGCTGCTATGCGGTTCCTTCCTTCTTTCTTCACCTTCTGCTCCTTCTCTGCTTCTTCAGTATATACATTTCAAATAAGACTCCTTAGGACAGCTTGAGATTTTCTAATTATGAAAAGCAATTTAAGACCATTTTCTATCTGTACCTTCCCCCGCCCCCTGCCTCCCTCCTCTTCCCCCTTCCCCACCCCAAGTGTCTTCCTTGGTATAATCTCAGTAGCTGGCATTTTCTATTCCTTGTGATACTCATTCACAAAAAATGACCTATTCAGTAATAATTGTTCTGAGTCTTCCTTTGTAAGAGAAAGAAATTAAATTTGGACCCATTTCTACTGCAGTACTGATGCCTTACACTATTCTTGTTCCATAGGACCGATCCACATTAAACTACATTGGAAACTCTCAGTTTTGCACTCACGTCAATGCAGCTTCCCTGAATGCTTATTTATTTAAACCACCATGTCATCTAGATCTGCTATGAAGCAGAGGCAAGTGTCCTGTCCACATTAGCACTGCTGTACCAGTGATACATCTCCCTCCTGTGAGTGGGAATTTTCTATAATATTTTGTCTGACTGTGTGCCTCCGTTTCCCCTTTATGCTGCATTGTTAAGTAAATGGTGAGAAAGGACTGTTAACTGTTGGGCAGGCTACCACACAAGAGTGACTGCCACCTCACTCTTTGAGGGCTGGCCCCCCATCTTCACTGACTCTCCAGTGACAATGGCAAATCCAATTACTGGGACATTTGGTACCTAGCTATTAATGACTCTGGGGGGCCCATACTTCTTGGAAGCCACATTTGAACATCTAAACATCAAAGAACCGAAGAGGGGACAAGTGGAATAGGCCTAAGAATTTGAATACATGGGAACAGAGCAGGAGCCAGGAGTGGACACCACCTGGGTAGGAGTCCTGGGTAACCAGAGTAGACTATGCTGTAACCTTGTTTTCTCTGTACTAACCAAGAACTTTCCACGTGGTGCTCCAGACATTTAATAGGCCTCTTACAATGCTGATAGAGTCACTAAAGATCCTAAAGGTGCTGATACATTGCTCCCTTGGGTGTATAAGTTTCTCCCAACTGTCTAACTTAGATGGACTCATTGAAGGAAGCTTACAGCATGAACCAGAGGTGATAAAAGTTCCAAAATTTGGGCCAAGCAGGCCATAAAGCCACATGGTTTACCTTCATGAAAAAGCAAGACCTTCAAAGAGGGCTGGCCTACTGGTAGGGTTCTCCCACAGACTGTCTAGCGCATCAGACATGACATGACAACATCCATGACACCATAATTGCACTCCTTGGCTATGTCTACACTTGTAAATTTAGGTTGACTTTACCTAAGTCGACTTAACTAAGTCAACTTTAAGTCAACTTAGTTAAGTCGACTTAGCATGTCTACACCTAAATTTAAAGTCAACTTTGGGGGGAACTTACGAAGTTGACCTAGAGCGTCCACGCTAGACGCCTAGGTTGACTTCTAAGGGTTAGGGGGACCTAGGGCAGGTCCACGGGGACAGGGGAGGCACCCCTTACCCAGTGCCAGGGGGCTCAGTCTTTGCCCCATTGTACATGGGTACAATGGGGAAAAGGGGGACAGGGACCCTGGCAGGGCATAGGGGCAGGGTGGGCAGGGCTCTGCCCTGCCCTGTGGGGGGGGCATGCCATGCTCCCTCTGTGCCCCCCCCCCCCCACCAGCAGGAAGGGCAGTGGTGGAGTCCTGGGGTAGCCTTAAGTCAACTTAGGGCTACTCCAGTCTACACTGGCCTAAGTTGACTTTAAAAGTCGAGTTTAGGCTTAAGTCAAATTAAAATGAGGTTTAATAAAGTTAACTTAATTTTCATTAAGTCGGCTTTATTTTCCTTAAGTCGATTTAAGCAACTTGCTTAAGTCGACTTAAGGAAACTGTAGTGTAGATGCAGGGAAAATTAAGTCAACTTAAGCAAGCTTGTCGACTTAATTTACAAGTGTAGATGCACCCTTTATGACTAAAGCATGTCAGCTCCAGTTATTAATCACAAAGAAGGGAAAGTGTTTTGTGTCCATGTGGCTACTACAAGATGTTAATAATGATCTAAACCCTCCAAAGGAGCTTTTATAAAAGACTCTTATTTAGCTTTTTATACTATCTCACTAATGCCCAGGGCTGGCTGGTGGGATGTTCTTTGTTTTGTGTAGCTACATAGCTAACAACCCACATTAAACTACCTAATAACATTAAAGTTAGTTAAATACATTAAAAACATGGAAATCAAAGATAAAGCCTCATATTTTCTGAGAATCTAAATCTCTACCCTTTAGGATGGCCAGAATTCTACAGTCAGGCCTCAGGCAGCAAAAGCTCCTGCATAGGTATCAGGAACCAAGATATGGAGGATCAGAACTAGCAGTCAAAGCAGTGGCAGCTAGGCAAGGAACAGTAGCCAAAAGGTCAGAGTCAAAATGAGGAAGGTCAGAGTCAGAATAAGGACACAAGGTTTGGGGCAAAAAACAAGTGGGGCTGAAGCAAGACTGGTAACACAGCTAAAGTTAAACACAGAACACAGTTAAAATAGGGCTGGAGCAGGCTAAAATCTGTGGAGACTGTCATCACTATTAGGTAAAGAAAAGGTCAAAGCTGTGAAGTGATGCTGGGCAGAGATACTATTTCTTATAGGAGGCTTACATACTTGCTCAGAAGTCACCAGACCAGTTCCTGGCTTGTGGATTGGTTAGAATATAGCACAGGAATGATTCATCAATGCATGTGACTTAATCAGAATGTAGTTCAGGGATGATTTATCATCTCAGAGGAGGGTCTTCTCAGAAGCTAGGTCAGTTCACCTCTACTATCTACTACCTTCTTGAGGTGGCTTATTTTCCTTTTGAGCTCTTCCTCTCTAAGCAATGTATTGCTTTTCAGAAATGATATGGTGGGGCTATTTGGGCTAAAGTGGTTGTTTAATGCTTTCTTCAGGAGTGTAGGGTTTCTGTATTGCATCATAGCTTCCCTCATTCTGCCCTGATGTTCTGATTCTGCATCACAGAAGTTAATGGGAATTTGCCATTGACTTCAATAGCTGCAAGAATGGGCACTCAGTCATCCCTACACTTGAAACTTATTTTGATATCACCCGTCTCTGAGGAGATCAGAAAGGAAATATTTCTTGTAGCTGATAAGGAATGATGTTTCTACTGTGTCCACTCATCAGTGACACATTGAAAATGAAACAGTGATTCCTCCCTGCATGGAAGCATATTAGACTAGATGCTAGTGGACCAGATTGTTAAATACTAATGCTGATGTTTGGCTTGGTCAGATTCCCTCAGACATTCTGTGCATGTGGGATTGAGAAAGCAATTCTGTTCCTGTTTGTCTGTGGTGTGGAGAGGAAGGAGGGTAGTCTTGCAATCTAGCTGCTACATGGCAAATCTGGGTTTGGATCCATTATGTAGTCTTTCATTTCCAAACTGTCAGTGTCCAAGAACACTAAACAAAGGATATCTCTGGTCAAATTTTGCTCTCAATTGCACTGATGTATATGCAGAGTAACTATTTTGATTCAGATTTACTGCAGGATAACCGAGAATGAGATTTGGCTCTCAGTGCCTGGTGGGAGCAGCATCTCATATCACTCTTTTCAATCAAAGTAAAAGTGAAAAGGATTCAGAGGAAAGGTCAGCCATTTGAGGCCCCAGGAATAAAAACAAAGATTCATGAAGGACTGCCCTTAAAGTATGAGTGGTAAGAGAACTGTACCAGACTGAGTAGTTTTATTGCTAAAGTTTTGCCTTTAACTTTCATTGGACATCACTTCTCTATTTCACTGCTTCTCATTTCATAACATATTAATTTTCAGCTTGACATTTGCTTTGTGAACATTTGATTCTCAGAGTTAAGAAAGCAGCTTAACTAGGAGAAGAGAAATGCAAAATTAAAGGTTATTTATATAATCACTAGCAAATTGACTGCAATGCTTAAGAGTGTTGAAACTGTTTTGAACCTTACAACTTTTTATGTAACATTGAAAAGTAGTTTGTGAATTGTGGGATGCATGTGTCTAAAATGGATTAGAGTTGGAATCTTCAATCTAGAAATAAAGGTATAATATGATCCAATGGGTGGAAGCTGAAGCTAGGCAAATTCTGAATGCAAAGCTGGTGTAAACTTTTAACAGACCCACTAATTATTCATTGGAACAATTTCCAGGGGTCATGGTGGATTTTCCATCACTATTAATTTTTAAAACAAGATTGTATGGGTTTTTTTAAAAGGTATGCACAATAAATTATTTTGGGGAAGTTCTATAGCCTGTATTATACAAGAGGTCAAACTAAATGATCACAATGGTCCCTTCTGGTCTTGGAATCAGTGACTCTCTGATAGACTATGTAAGGACTGAAAATGCTCACTTAACCCTCAAGAAGCAAGTTGCCTTGAGGGTTTTCTCTTTTCTCCAGGGAATTAATCCTGAGCCTCTTGAAGTTAACTGAGCAGGACCAGACACCAATTGAGGACAGTGGGATTAATAATTTTGACACTCAAAAACTGACATGAGTGCTTTTGAAATATATCAGACACCTTTGCTTAATCTAGTCTATCTGAGAACTACCACTGTGATGTATTTGAGGGGTGAGGGCATTTTCCTCAGTGAAAAATTTCATTGGAAAACAAAGAAAGAAAACCAATACCATTTCTTCCTCAAAATTTTTGGAGGTGGTGATGAAAAATCCAAAATGATTCTTTTCATCATCCAAAAAGTGAAAACTTTTGGTTGCTGAGGGGAGGGAGAGAGAGAAAGATTTTGGTTTTGCAATACAAACCCAATATTTTCAACAAACTGAGTTTGTTTGTTTTGGTAAAAGATTCTGTTTTGTCAAAAAAAAAATCACTAGAAAAATGTTTCAATGAAATATGTTCAGTGAGGTCAAATTAAAACCAACCTACATTGTCAGACAAATAGTTGGCATGTTTTCCTGCTCCTGTGTTGTGCACACCCCTTCTTCAGGTCCAGCCAGTCTCACTGCTTTTGCAATTAGAAAAACCATTATTGTAGTTCTACCATAGAGCTCCATGGTATTGCGAAACATAAGAGTGCACAAATTTCCTTCCTTCCTGCTCATGAAAACTGCTAATTTTCTAAGAATGATGACAGGGCTCCCCTGGCTCTAGGATTCACAATACTGAGGAGCACCTTCTGCGACATAGTCCAACAGAGGGACTAGTAGATTGTACTGCATCAGATCTGATGACCTGGTGAGGGTTCAAACCTAGACTGGAATGAGATGGAGCAAGCCACTCTCTGAAGAAGAACTATGTGGAAATGGATATGAAGCTCTCATGCTTTCTTCCCAGAGGAGACAGGAGCAGAGGTATATTAGGGAAAGAGGCTGTTTGTATGGTGAGGGAAGGTCCTGAGGCTTGGTTTAGGGAATCTGAAGTTCAGAAAAGTAGTCACAGTTCTGGGATACTAATCCAGACAGTTGAACCTTTGGAAGTTTGGCCACCATTGATGCACATACAAAGCAATCATCAGATGCTTCGCTGAAAGCCATTCCCAAGTGGCAGAATAGTTCCATTAAAGATTTACAGGAGGGGCAAAATGGTAGCTAACAAAGTGTCAAGAACTTTTGTAACCTGAAATGAATGAGTAAATTACCCACAGACTAGAAATGGATATTCCCACCAGCAAGGGACTCTGGCAATGTCCATTCACCAATGCAAGAGAAACTGAGTAGAGAATTAGTGTCAATAAGCAAAAATAGTACTTTTCTAGCTGTGAGACACTGATTGAGTACTGAATCGTTTCTAGACACTATGCTCACACTTTCTAAAAAGGTTAATGCTAATGGCAGTACCCACTTAATTGGCCTTCTTGCCTTGTCTGCACACTGCCCCCATAAAAGAAGACACACAGTAAGTAACCGTTCCCTGCAGTCAAATGGCCAGGGAAGGAATAAAACAATTTCAAGCAAATTGCCATTTACAATGGAAAGAGAAAAGCTAGGGAGACAGACTGACAGCTCAAAGGCTCATCAGAGAATGAACTTTAGCAGAAAGCAGGAAGCTGAAAAAGCTGCAAGCTAAGATAGGAAAGGAGGTGAAGCTGTAGCAAAGTTTAGGACCACTTTATTATCTATTTTTAGAATTCCTACAGTAAATAGAGGTGATTGGATTTTCATGGTGGGATAAGGCAAAGAAAGAGATTCCACTTTCACTGGAAATACAATATAAGTTGCACTATAAATCTAGGGTGATCAGATGTCCCAATTTTATAGGGGCAGTTCTAATATTTGGGGTTTTTTCTTATGTAGCTGCTGATTACCCCACATCCCTTCCAGCTTTTTCACACTTATCTGTCACACTATATAAAGCTGCGATATGAAACAAAACCAAGATGCATTTATGTTTTAAACTTTAAAAAAATCACTAATGGCTTACGTAATCATTGAATTAATGAGCCAAAATCTGCACACATTTTTGTTGTTGCTTATTCTCTTCTTTGATGAGGAATTGTCAGACAAGGAAGATGCATTTCCCAGGTGCAAATCATACAGAATAACTTGGTTGGCTAAATTTACCATGCTGTTTTCTCCACCAGGAAATTTTCAGATGGCTTTCTTTGCACATTTTACTAATACCTACTAGATACCCTTCTAAACAAATAGCTGGAAAGACCATGATAATACAGATACATTAATTACAGTGTAGTTATATAGATAAGTAGGTTAGGTAATACACAAGAGAAAGGGTTCATTTTAAATTATGGTCATTCAGATCTGTTATACTTCTGATTGCAGTATTTTTCATTAAATACCTATATGAAATACTCTAACTTCAGACTAATTACATCATAATTACCATGTAGTTTACGTGGCAGGAGTCTCAAAAACAAAAATTGTTGAGTTTGAGCTAACAGGATAATTGGAAGCAATTCAAACATTTAAGTTAAGATTCAAGTTATATGAATTGATTATTGAAGGAATCAAAAATTATAATATTGTAATTACAGTATAACTGCATCTTAATTAATCTGTTGTTAAGTGTATTCAGTAATGTTATTAGTGGTATCAACAAATTGTTTGGGTTTCAGGTCTAGATTTTGGTTGTTTGCCTTCCAGCTTCAATGCTTTTTTTCCAGCTTCACACATAATATGAGAGAAGGAAGGGTCAAATTATAATTTTTGTTGTTTTTAACTTTTAGGTATTAAAAAGAGAAAGCAATTCAAATGAATGGATTTGTGTGATTCTGATGAATGAGTACAGTATTTTTCTGGAGAAATTCAAGAAGTAACCCAGCAAGTCAGTCACTTAAGGCATCAAAGTTTCCCGCTTTACTGCTGCACTGGTGTTTGGTCAAGCCTCAGAGCTTTCAGCTTTTCATCCGGTTACTGAAATCAACATTGTTGCAGCAGGTTTGATACCTGAGACTACTGAATGGACGGAGTCCATTGACTTGATGTGGTTTATTAGCAGAACTAAAGCAGCACAGTAAATGTTCACTATTTTCAACACAATAGTAAGCCTTTTACATTTACGTAGTAAGGAAGGTATTATTTAAGTATCCCACTTATATGGCTGTTCCATGGTGACTATGAATGCTTTTCTGAGAAATTCTGATTTTTTTAACAGGCATGGAATAGTAGTGGAAGTGAACAAAGGAAATAAACATCAGGTAAGGGGAGAGAGCACTTCTCATTCAGTTTGTGTTCAAATATTTTATTTTGGCTTTTCTTTCCATATGTAACAAAGCGATATGCAAAAGGCCGTGTGGTCTAGTGCAATGTATATGATAGTATTTAATAGAAGGGGTAACCTCTAGAACTTCCTTTTTATTTTGATTTCAAAGGAGCTACACTGATTTACACCAGCATAGGATCTTGTCCAATTATATCTGAATAACTGTCTCAACTATAAACTTGAAGGTATCAATTGTATTGTTTTTCTGAACACTGTTTAACATAGTGGTGGCTGCATTTTAGTCAAGTGTTTACTGTCACTCCAGTGCCCTGAGCATACTGGGTATATTCCTAGAGTATATAAACTAAAGTTTGTTTGGAAATTACATTTTTCCCTCACAAAAAAAATTGTATTAAAACCATTAAAAAAAAACTTCTCAACATTTTCCTTTGAAATTTCAAGTTTTAATACACACAAAATCCAAACACCAAAACTATTTTTTTCCATTTTGCAGCAATTGAAAAAAACCAAAAATAGATGTTTAAAAACATAGTATTGGACAAAGTGTTTCTACAAAAACAGATATTTCTGTAAAAGAAAAATCCATTTAGATAAAAAGCCATTTTCTGGCTGGTTTTCTGGTTGGAAAACATGTTTCAACAGAAAATAATTTGCCAGCTCTAAGAAAGAAAGAAAGAAAGAAAGAAAGAAAGAAAGAAAGAAAGATGTGGATGGGCCATTGTAATAATCTGGATTCTTTTCACAATGTCACAAAGCTATGCAATGTAATAAATTCAAACTAAAGTAGTTTGGTGCCCAAAACACTTTGAATTTCAATAATAGTCAGGTGCCTAACTCCTTTAGGCTGCATTGAAAATCTCACCCTTTGATATTAAAATAGCAATGAGTGTAAAAGTTAGCTTCAGAAATCCAGTCACCTGCCTGCTTTTATCACTATTTTGCAAATGCAATCATTGATTTTATTGGTAAGGTCCTTTGGTCTGGAAGACCATTAATATTACTTGTGTGAATCAAAATGTAAAATGCATTAGAGCTCACAGATGGGTTCTGACCTTCACCTGCACCAAAACTCTACTTAGAGCATCTGAACCAGAGAAGAAAGGGGCAAAGATGACTTCAAGCCAACATTGTTCTTGTCCCATTTCTCTGGACAGCTGAGAACCAGTCCAGTCTGAAATGTAAATGAAAGCAGCCTCAGTGAATCTCCAACTGGTTCTTCATGGCTGCTTTCTGACAGGAAAAAAGGGCTGAAGACCCTACCCCAAATCTCTAGATCATTTTCATCACAGGGAAATATATAGCTATGGCAGTGTTGGCACAGACAGTGTCTTACAATATGCAAAATTACCACCTTTCTGCTCCACCCTCAGGCTTCAGTGAGTTGGCAATGGGAGGAGTAGCACATTCTGTTAGGCTGGAAATGGAAATGTATTTTATTAATATTTATTAAGTGGAATGATGTTTGCACAAGACAGAAAATGAGATCATCTCTGCCCTCAAGACCATTCAGTGACAGATACAAAGAAGACAAGGCACCAACACAGAAGAGGAACTACATTTTTAGAGACAGACTAGGACTAGGAAGAGAAGAAGAGGAAAGAACACAAAGGACAACAAGGGAGAAAGTGATGATTACTGCATAGCACTTAAATAAAAACTTCATGGACCAAATTTTTAAAAATACCATTTCAATAGCAAACATACGGAACCCACACTTGGACCCCCAATAGCACACCCCAATTTGGTCCTACATTAGTTTACCTACAATTACCTGAGTTGCATATGCAGATACCTCTGATTCATACAGCTCTAGGTGTGCACATTTACATATGCTTTGCTAGTACAATTTCTAATTTTAAAACTTTGGCTTTAAAAGGCCATTCTCAAGTAGACAGGACTGAACTTTCACTACAACGCATGTTCTAAGCCTTTCCTTACGATTAGAAAAAAAAACCCAGTCCATGATATTGGAATTGAGAGTATTTTGTAGTTATGCCCTTGATTCATAGAATAATAGGGTTGGAAGGGACCTCATGAGGTCATCTAGTCCAACCCCCTGCTAAAAAGCAGGACCACTCCCACTAAATCACCCCAGCCAGGGTTTTGTCTAACTGGGCCTTAAAAATCTCCAAAGATTGAGATTCTACCTGGAGATTCTGGGAGTCATTTCTCATTACATGTTTAGGAATTTATTTGCTGCTAGTTGTGACTGTTCTTAATTACTGAAAGTACCAAGCCAAAGCAATCGTTAGCTCATATAAATTGGTACAGCACTGTTGACTTCAGTGGAGCTACACAATTCATCCCAGATACTATTTAATTGCAGAGCGCCCCATGACTACCTGTGAAGGAGACTATACTGGCATGCTGGGTAAAGCACACAAACCATATTTTTGTTGTTGTTGATGGGGCCCTTTCCCAGGTTTCCTCTTAAACAGGTCACTGCTTTTTCTTATCTTATTTACGCAACATTTAAATTTTAGGGTATCTGAAATGTTTAAACAGTTAGCTACACTTGACTTGAGTAAAGAGACAGACGAGTGGCTTGCTACACCCAGTTCCAAAGGAGGTTTACATTTTCACCAAGTGGTCTGATTCTGACTTAAGTGAAACCCGGAGCAAATTAGCTGTAACTCCAGGAAAGTCAATGGATTTGCTACTCTGTTTTTAAAATTTGTAAACAAAAGGAGGTCCAAATGGAGAGTTCAGATTTATTCTCTGCATAACTACCTTTCTCATGTAAAGATTCAGATGAACTAGTTTAAGTGCAGATAACGTTATCTAAAAAAAGAGATCTTGAATTACTGTGCAGAATTTGTTATATTTATGATACTACGTAGGAGGTAAATCCTGACATCTGAAAAAAAGGGCTTTGCATAAGTTATTCTCCATCCTGCCTACCTGCTGCTTTGGTGTAGTCATTCCTCTGCCACTTCTACACTCCCTGGGGCTCTAAGGAAACCTACTCATAATGGTTGGGCCAGTGATCATTCCTTCATGCCTTCTGATCCATTCCCACAAACCTTGGCACTACCAAACTGCTGCAGAGAAAGCCACGAGAGGCTGGGGGAAGAGCCACCCTGGTCAGCCTTTTGGCAGGGTCTTTCCTGTTATAAGGTAGAATCATGGCAGTTCTGTTGCAGTGAGGGTTTGCTACACCCTCATTGGTATCTTAGGGGGGCAGGGCTTGTCCACAAGCAAGTATGCAGTATGAATGCCACAATAAATCTAAACTAGCCAAACCCTCACTGAAAAATGAGCTTCCATTCTACAGCATTTGTAGGATTTGAACAATAAACTTCCCATTTTTTCTACATTACAGCATGGGAAGGGTTAAACAGCAAGGTATATTCTTATCTCATTTCATGAGTAAATCGCTGCACTTCAAAGTGAAGCATCATGTGCCCCACACAAGCTTGATCTTCTGCAAACTAACCTAGAAGGGCATCATTCCCTTCCTACTACCTTCCAACCCTAAAAGAAGACCTGAGTCTGTTATTTCCCTTGGGTTTCACACACAGAATATCAATGAGCTGTAGCCAGCAGCTGCACCACTGTCTGATCCTGAAACAAACAGACATACACAATGTGCAGAAATCCTGAAGTCAGCTTCCCACTACTGATTAATTATAGTCTCTTTTCTTTAATCTTAGTGTCTTCTCAGTGGTTTCTAGCTCTGTGGGTTTGATTTTTAAAAGTTGTATTTATTCCAGATCTTTTTCAGTGTGTTCAGCTCAGCGTCATTTCCCCAGCCCATTGAAGCTTTGTGCTGTGTTGTTACTCCCTCACCTGCTTTTTCAGTTCATTGCAGGTTCCTCATTTCTGCTGTCGCCTAACTAAGTCATGGTCTAGCAGGGACATGGCTAATGCCTTTCCTTTGCTACATCCACGAGCTGCAGGCAAAACCATGTGCAAATCCCACATACTCATTTTATTCTGGGCTTTCGCAAGAGGAAAGGTTCATAAGTAGAGCTGGTTGAAAATTTTCCATCAAAGCATTGCTTTCCCCTATGGAAAGTAGTTTTTTTCAACTAAATGAAAATGTTCACCAAAAATGTTTGTTTTAATTAAAACTTTTCAGGTTTTCATCATATATATACACACACATCAAAAATATAATAAAAAATTAAATGATGGTGCATTTTGTTTTTAATGTTTTCAAAAAGTTTTCCACAGAAAATGAAATTCTTTGTCAATCAGCTCCACTCATAAATCACCAGATAACTTCTGATGAATGTTTTTCTTGGTTATCTGTAATTTTTATATTATCTTAGAATCATAGAAACTGGAAGGAACCATGAGAGAGGTCATCGAGTCCAGTCCATTGCACTCATGGCAGAACCAAATATCCTCTTAAATCATCCCTGACATGTGCTTGTCTAACCTGCTCTTAAAAACTTCCAATGATAAAAATTCCACAACCTGCTTAGGCAACTAATTCCAGTGGTTAATCACCCTGACAGTTAGGAATTTTTTCCTAATGTCCAATCTAAGTCTCCCTTGCCATAATTTAAGCCCCTTGCTTCTTGTCTTATCTTTGCTGGTTAAGGAGAACAATTTTTTACCCTCCTCTTCATAATAATCTTTTAGGTACTTGGAGACTGTTATCATGTCTCCTCTCAATCTCCTCTTCTCCAGACTAAACAAACCCAGATCTTACAATCTTCCCTCATAAGTCAAGTGTTCCAGACCTTTAATCATTCTTGTTGCTCTTTTCTGGACTTTCTCCAATTTGTCTACATCTTTCCTGAAATGAGGTGCCCAGAACTGGACACAATACTCCAGTGGGGACCTAATCAGGGTGGAGTAAAGCAGAAGAATTACTTCTCATGTCTTACTTTATTTATTAGTAAAACCTTATTCTTCCTTTGGAAAGCTTCAAACAACCAGGAATGTAAAGAAAAAGCAAAGTTTAACCACAATGTGACAATCAAATGAAATCACATCTAGAATCAGCTGACAACAAATCTGGTTTAGAGACATACTAAAACTCTAAGGCATTCATTTTCCAGTTACATTTAACACAAATGGAGTCAGATCACATTTATTTAGAAAATAATTGACTGAAAACAAGCAATAAATGAAAAATTGCAAAACACTTCTTTGTCAACAAGAAGTTAAGTTTCTCTCTGCTGAAACATGGTTGGGAGTTTGTATAGCATGCATTCTCTGAGTAAAATCAATGGTTTGCTCCTAATATGGTATTCAAGGAGGATGACAAAATTACAGTCCTAGCATTGAGCCTGCTGCAGAAATCTATTTCTTCGGCCTATGTTGTCATAAATGTGTTTGCTTTAAAAAGAAGTATCTGTATTTGCAATTAATCAAGTGAGTTGTCTCTTTAAGATAGTAGCCTGGCAACTTCAGAGGAAAGGAGAAGTCCCTGGTGATGCGGCCAACTGATGTGATTGTTACTACATCATCTGATCTAAATTCTGCAAGAGTTTCTAAGTGTCCTGATTAACGGGAAAAAGTTTTGACAGTTTTTAAAAAAAACTCTAGATTAAGCATAATTTTATTTAAGGCTGGATTTTTCAAAGGTATTTAGGTTATGTCTACACTATAATTGGGAGCTGCAGTTCCCAGTGTAGACAGACAGAGCTAATGTGCTAAAAATAGCTGTGTGGAAATTGCTGCTCAGGCTAACCACCCGAGTCCAAACAAAGGAGGCTAACCCGAGCCACAGCTTGTACCAGAATGTCCAGACTTCTGTTCTGAGTGTGCTATCTCAAGCTAATCAAGTTTAAGTCTGTCTGCCTGTATTGGGAGTCATGCTGCTCAGCTGCTGTGCAGGCATATCCTTAGGGAATAGGATTCCTACTCACTGCTAGTGTGTCTCCTTGGCTATGTTTACACCGGAGGCTCTGTTAAATTGATTTACCAAGGTTGACTTTAAGTTGACTTAAAGTTGACCTTGTTAAGTCGACTTAGAGAGTCCTCACTGAACACTCCTGTTGACTGCCTATGTCCACACTGGCAGATGCTAGATCGACTGAGGAGTAGTGCATTGTGGGTAGCTCTCCCACATTGCACTGGGCCCTGGAGGCCAATTAATTTGACTTAAGGGCACTCCCCAGCTAACCTGGCTTAAGTCAACTTAATACGGTCAATTTAAGTGTTAAGTCGACCTTCAGAGGTGGTGTTAAGTCGACTTAAGGAAGCATTTAAGTCAACTTAATAAGCGCCCAATGTGGACACGGTGGTCTATAGGTCGACTTAACTGTCCATAAGTTGACCTAAGGCTCCAGTATGGACATACCCCTTGTGCCTAATCTAGGGAAGTAGATCCCACTGTATTGGAGGCTCCCCTCTGCTTTGTTTGCTCTGTTAAAGTCTCTCTTCTGGTAACATGGACCTCCAGCCAAATCACCATTTATTCTGTACCTTCTGGAGTTACAAAGTCCAACAGCATTCAACTCTGGCTCTGGCACTACGTGAGTGGCTACAGAGGAACCAGGTCCCCCTGCTATTCCAGGTTCTACCAATGATTATTTTGCCTGTTCCAAGCCTCCTTTCAGCCTCCAGGGCAAAATCACAGGGTATACTCTTCCCTCGGATTTCATCCCTGTCCCTGTCAATCTCTCTCCTCCCAGAGAGTGACTTCACGTTACTTCCCCTGCATACCCCCCTCCTGTTCTCGGTTTCCTGGTGTTATAGTGATGCACCAGCCTTTTCCCAGCTGAGCTTGGCTCTCAACTAACCCTGGTCTTCCTTCGCTCATGTGATGCGAGATTATGTGACTGGCCTCTCAGGCCCTCATTAACCCTATGAGGGTTAATGCACACTCCAGCACACCTTGTATGTCTGGAGATGCAGATAGGTGCCTATTGGAATTTTCTAAAGTACCTTAGATACCATGGAAAATCCCAATAGGAAAATGTCTGCATCATTAGGTGCCTAAATACTTTTAAAAAAACTGACCCTTGGTGCATGATTTTAGAGATGCTAGAAAATTTAACTGGATGATGAGGTGACAAAAGGAGTACAAAGTATATTTTCCTGGACCTGTTTTTCTTTGATCCAAATATTATCAGCCCAATTGGTAGTTTATTGAGTGTTGGTAAAACTGTAATCAGGTCAGCGTTGGCTATGCAGTTAGCTACCAATCAGTCTCTTCAATATCTTGACCCCAGGACCCTCTGCCGTCATGGAGAGGCTCCCAGGTTTGAAGCTGAAACTTTGCTGCAGAAATGTTGTATCAGTGCTTTCTTGATCTGGTCAACAAATTTTTGCCAAAAAAATCCTTCTTTTGTATTTTTAAAAAAAAAGAAAGACCATTTGTCAACATTTAAATTGTCGACAATTCCGGGTTAGTTCTGACAAATCTCCTGACTCAAAAAAATCTTGAAGAAAAGTTGTGAAATTGTCAAAATATTTTGTGTTGGTCATTTTCAAATGAAAAAGTCCAGTTTTCCAATGTGAAATGATTTTTCATTTTGAACGTTAAACTAGATTTTTTTAAAGGTAAAATAAACTAAACTAAAACTAAAATATTTCAGCATTTTGTAAATGGAACATTATGATTGATCACAACCTAAAAAAGTCAGTATGCAGTTTGTGAAAAATTTTAACTTTTTAATTTTTCATCTCAATTCCAGAGAGATGGAGGAGAATTCAAACTCTTGAAAATATTCAAGGAGAAACTAAACTGTGTTAGAGCTCACCAGTAGATTACAGCAGCTCCAAGTAGGATTGCAATGAAGGGTATAATCTGGTTCAATCATCAGAGGCTGGCAAATGAAGACTCAGTGTTAAAGGAATACTGACAAATGTTCATAATTGTTTTTTGGTTTATGATATATAGTTTGTTTGCAATATTTTCTTTTAAATTTGAAAATGCTTTCCCCAGATGGTCTCTTTTCCCTCTCTAACAGAAGTTTTACAAAAAGCAATTTACAACGAGTAATTTAACCACATCCTAAATAACAATTAATATGATTCTTATGTTCTGGAGCAACATCAACCTTGGTGCTACTGCTCAACAATATAGTACGCCTCTAGGAGAAGAGTTGGTCAAACAGGCTATGTCTACACTTGGCCAAATAAGTCGACTTCGCTAAGTTGACTTAACAAAGTCAACTTAGCATGTGCACACTATAAAATTCGGTCGACTTAAAGTAGACCTTGTCAGATTGACTCAGAGCATCCACACTGGAAGCCTAAGTCGACTTCTAGGGGAAAGGTGGACCTGGGAGTGGTCCATGGTGGTGGGGAGGCACCCCTTTCAAAGTGACAGGGCGCTCATCATTTGCCCCATTGTACCAAAGTACAATGGGGGCTGAACAGGACAGGGACAGGGGCTGGGTATAGGAGCGGGGTGGGCAGGGCTGTGTCCTGCCCTGTGGGTGGGCACGCCAGGCTCTGGCTGTGCCAGCCATCCTGGCAGGGAGGTCAGTGGGGGAGCCCTGGGGGCCCTTTAAGTCGACAAAGTCGATTTAGGGCTAATCTGTGTCTATACTGGCTAAGTCAACTTAATAAAGTCGACTTAGCCAGTAAAATCGATTTTAAACTAGCTTTTGTAAAGTTGACTTAAAATTTCCTTAAATTGGCTTAAGCAGCAGCTTAAGTCGATTTAAGGGAATTGTAGTGTAGACGCAGATTAAATTAAGTCGACTTAAGCAGGTTTAAGTCAACTTAATTTACAAGTGTAGATGCACCCAAACAGACGGTCCACGAACAGTGTGAAAGAATAGTGCTACAGAATAAATGAATAGATCACTAATCTGGATATTACCTCTACCTGGTACAGATCATAAAAGGAAAACCATCAAATTACATGTCTCTGTGAAAATGCTGTACCTTCTATAGTTGTTGATCTATTGGCTATAACTAATTGGCTATAACTGCAAAAAGTTTACAGACAGTCAAAAGAGTTCTCTTTCCATTTGTTTTCTCTATGCATTTGATAGATGTTTACACAAAATTCTACCTAGGCTACACTGATGCACATCTGAAGTAATTTAGGATTTACACCAATTTACAACAAATTTTCTTTGGGTTTACACGAATGTGACCTAAAACAGAGTTCAGCCTCTTGTTTATACTCATTTTCATTGTTCACCTGGATAATTACCTAAGTGGATGTCACAAAGGCTATGTCTACACTGGCAAGTTAGTTCGAATTAAGGAAGCTTAATTCGAACTAACTAAAGCCATGGCTACACTAGGCTTTAATTAGTTCATATTAAGGGCTTCCTTAATTCGAACTAATAAGTTCAAATAGCCTATTCGAACTAAGGGTTAATTCGAACTAGTTAGCTTGAATTAACCAGTGTGGCCATGTTAGTTCAAACTAATTGCTTAGTTCGAACTAACCGGCCCATTGAAATCAATGTAAATCGCTAATTAGAACTAAGCAAGTGCCATGAATGGCACTTGCTTAGTTCGAACTAATTTTTTCTAGTTCGAATTAAGTTAATTCAAACTAACTAAAATTACTTTGAATTAGTTAGTTTGAATTAACTAATTCAAACTAATTTTAGTAAGTGTAGACATAGCCAAAGATATTTAGGTGCCTAACTCCCATTGACTTCAAAGGAATTTAGGCACCTACATTCCTTGGTGACTTCCACCTCTATATAGTCAGCTTCATCTTTGCTAAATATCTCCTTCTAAACATTAACAAGAGAGAGAAAAATTCTTTAAAAGTTTGTTTTGAAGACTTATTTTAAATTCTGCTTCAAGGTTTCTGTCAGAAATGTGGTTTCTTGGTTTTTTTGTTTTTGTTTTTTAAATAAAGTTTTATCAAAGGCAAGTTGCCTAACAGTCATGGGAATCCCAAATTTTAAAAAATCTCATTTTCAGTCCTCACAGGAACAAAAACACATTTGGAAAGTTTTAATAATTTGGGGAAAGAGAATTGTTATTTTCCAGCCAGCCCTAAATGCAAAATCTCTCACCGTTCATTGAACCATCAGGGACAACAGATAGTAGTCCTTACTGTAGCTGGAGCATGGTGAAGGTGTAAAAAGTAGTCCCAGTGCAAGGATAACTTGACTACATGATGCTGCAGCCTTGAGCCCTGCTGCTTGGTCTGTTTAATGGTTTCTCTCTGTGTATGACTCATGTTATAAATGTAGTGGGGCTGTTCTGGGACCACCTTCTAGAACAATAACTTCTTTCCAATATTACCTATGACAGAGGGAAAAACGATTTCAGCTTGGATTACTATGTGGGAAATCACTTAACCAGTATTTTCATTGGAACAGGATGGAGTTGCCCCTTGCAACGCAGCATGCAACACTTTGAAGACTAATTTTAATGGCAAATTGGGACTCAAGGGTAAAATCTTAGGATCTGGTTCACTCACTAGGTTAATCTGGCTGTTACCACTAGCACAATTTACACCTTTTATTTGAAAATTTAGCAGAGAGACTAATGTTTGAAAGCGCATGGAGAAGAAATACCTCTCTTACCTTAGAAGTGTTCTTTCCATGTCACATTTATGGAGCAACAGTGGTGAAGCACTGCTTTCCTTGTTCTGCAGATAATTAGATGACTTTCATCTCCAGAGCTGTCATTTCAGCACTTTTTAAGAGTTCTACGTTCCCCAGACATACTTTTTAAAAGGCGAGTTACATGCCAACCTCAATAAATGATGGAAGAACAATTCCCTTAAACTTTTCATTGTGGGAAAGGTTCTCTCCTAAGGCATAGTTGATTGATCAATAAGTTTTAGACACTGTAGAATCATTTTTATTTGGGGGGGAGGGTTAGACTATTAGAGCATTATAATAAAAATAAACATCTCTTTGCCTGCATATGCACAGAGCAGAGAAGGGATAAGGATTGTTTAATGGAGTTGGTAATAGTATTGATCTCTCGTTGCTTAAAATGGAACTTGAAGCTTAATCAGATCTGCAGGTGTCTTTCTCATTATTTACATTGCCAAAGAGGATTAAATATTAGGGAGAAAGTATCAGGGTTTGCTTTGCCAGATAAATAAAAATCAATTTGTTGTTGTTAGTAAATGTGTTAAATGTAGCAAGGCAACAAATCCTGCAAACCTCTAGAGGATGCCTTTTACAAGACGGAGTAGCCTTTGAAAGGCAGTAAAAACATTGCTATGAACAAGAAATTATGTGAGAGGCATGCATGATATTAATCTCTATGGGGTCTGGACAGTTATATACAGTTGTTTTTTTCTTTCTGTTTATGGTTTGGACATTTCTTATGCAAAGTATATGTAGTAGTGACCACATTATAGTCTCCTCCTTATACACATTTTGTGGGGGGAGGCATTCAATGAGGCTATTCACATGAGTACGGATTTGGACCCTGATATGTTTCTGTTATGTTTACAGCCTTCACTAATGTCTTGTCTTATGCCCATAAGAACCAGTCCTGCCTCGTCTCTCTCACACACACACTTCCGTTTACTCCTCTACCTGCCATGAAGCAGCTCTGCTGCCATGCTAGAGTTTGAGGATAATTCTCCCATCCTTCTTCTCCTCCCTCCGCCCCCCACCCCACTCAGTGGCACATCCCAGTTATTTGAGCTTTACATTTGATGCCAGCTTTTTGCTAAATGGTGGGATCTAGTTCCCCATTGACACCAGAGGTGGCTTTTGGGGTAGGCGAAGCAGGCTCATGCCTAGGGCTCCAAGCAGTAAGAGGCCCCATCGCCTGCTTTGCATACCCTAAAAGGCCCATCTGCCTTGGACGGCAGCAGGAGGAGGAACTGGCTCATGGGACAGGGCCACATGGATGAACTGGAGCCAGAGGAGGGGGGTAGGGCAGCGAGCGGGGGCTGGGGGAAGGGGGAACAGGGCCACAGAGGGGGGCCCCGGTCTGCCTATACGGGGCCCCACAATGGGCCTTTGCCTAGGGCCCCTAATAGCCAAAGGCCGCCTCTGATTGACACACACAAGATCCTCAGGCCCAAATCAATAAGAGAGCAAATCCTCATGTCATTTGATTTTCTGGCATTTGATCCACTGACACCTGCTTTGTGTGTTCTGGTTAGTGCTATGTTTGTTTACCTGTGAACACCCTGTATTTCAGTCCATTGGCACTGCTCAGATTAGAAAGGAAGCAAGCAACAAAATGGCATGGGTGACATATAGTTTGCACTTTGATAGTGTACGTATGACTCTATGAACCCCTCTGTGCCCACTAGCAAAGGGCTCACTAATATGTAGCACCAACTCCTCTCAGATCTGACAAACCACTACACCTAATACATTGCAGTCGCGGTATTAATCTGTACAGAATGTCATACTAGGTATCAAATCTGAGTTTATAGCTTCCTGGTTGTCATAGGCATTGTGAGCTTCTGTATGGATGTTAGTCAAGAAGTTGTATTATGTACTAAAAATATGCTTAAACTATGTAAAGAGGCAGGGTAGATAAACAAGTTTTTCCCAGACAAAAGAATGTTGATTTACCTGTCTGTCTAGGTCTCTAAGGTAAATCAAGCATTTTATAAGTAAACACAAACATGTTAAGTCAACAGGAAAATCAAGCTACTGGAGGATGAGAGACACAATATGGCATCAGCATACTGAAGAACAAACAGTGGGGGAGAGAAACTCTGGCCTTCTCTACACTCGCGGCATTTTTCTGTGGCAGTCGAAGGGAGCTGCAAAGTACATAAAATACCTTGCATATCTCCCTTTGACTTAGTAACTCCCACTTATCTACCTGTCCACGCTGCACTGAGTCGAATGGAAATGCCACCCGTTCGACTTAGCACTACTCTTCTTTGGGGCTGGCGTTGCTGCATCAAACTCCAAATTAATTGAGCACATCTTGGCTTACCGCTCAATTGAACCCGGAAGAGAGAACTGACAGCGGCGAATTTGCTGCCATCAGTGTAGACAAGATCTTTGTCTGGAGGTACACTTCAAAGGTTTGGGGGACTATGAGAAGGAGGAAAGGAAACCTCTTGGTTATCCATCACTGAGGGAGCAAAAAGGACAGCACTTGCTGTGCCCCTCAAAGCTGAATCCTAACTCAGGGCCTAGAGATACCAACAGGGTACTTTAGATGAGAAACTTAACTTAGGCAAAGACTTAGCCTGCTAAAGTTATATTTAGTCTGCTAGAATCATGT
The DNA here is from genome assembly GCA_007922175.1 of Pelusios castaneus. Taxonomy (NCBI): domain Eukaryota; kingdom Metazoa; phylum Chordata; order Testudines; family Pelomedusidae; genus Pelusios; species Pelusios castaneus. The sequence continues at coordinate 1,660,038 of ML685787.1, forward strand.
TAAACTTCTGTTTTATTTCTCCCCATACTCAGTATCACTTGAATCTCTATCTTTGTTAATAAACCTCTCTTTGTTTTATCAGAAGTGAGAATTCTTAGTTGAATCAGATAAGCTGTTTCTTTGGAGGCAGTGAATTTGGTAGTTACTGTGAGTGTCCAGTGACAGGGGCAGAGAATGTTCTTCAAGAGGACTTGAGATCTGGGGTTCACCAAGTCCTGAGACATTTTTCAGGGTGGCTAAAAGATGCGGATGACAGGGAGCTGTCACTCAGATTAGCAGCAGCAAATCTCTCTTTTGATAAAGCAGAGGAGTAACATGATCACTCACTTCTCATCATCCCAAGACAGTGTCACAATATGGGAAAACAAAAAATAAAAAAACCCCAAACAAACAAACAAAAGAACCTTTAATATCTGAACAAACTATCTACAGGAAAAAACAAAGTGCTTGTTCTGCGCTTGAAGAGTTTAATTTATTTCTGAACTGGAAACAGGACAAGTCACTTTTTTAGATGATGAAAAGTCAGCACCAGATGTTGCTCTTCTAGGTCTTGATCCTGGAAGATGTTGACTACTTCTGAGAGATATTGAACAGTCTCAGCTCAACTACTATGGAAGATGAGATGATTTAGCACCTGACAGATCTGAGACCTTAAACAGTATTGATGATTTCACAGAAATATTGAGTGGAAGCTATCATGTTTTAAGAACAACTTCTTTAATCTAAATGGCTTTAAAAAGATCTCATCTCCCCTCTGTGTCATGAACATAGGCAGCCTTTACTCCTAGAGCACAAGAGAGAAGCTGTCCTGAACTGCTGTGTTTTATGGGAAATCTACTTTTCCAACAACTTTCTGCCACTGACATGGAGTTCTTTGGTCCTTTTGTCCTGCCATAGAAAGCTAACTTTCTCTGGGTAGTTCAGTTTGCCACAGAAATCTACAGACATCCAGGGCCTGTGTGGCTGCAAGGTTACATACTTAATTCTAGCTAGAGATGGGCTGGCGCCATCAAATTTGAATCCTGCTTTTGGACACTCTAAGGCTCGGAGATGTTTAAATGCAGGGGCTTGATTCATGTTACATTTCAAATTAATTTACCTACAGTTGTCAATAATATTCTTAATTATTTAAAGGTGGTAATTTATTGCTGACGAAAATTGTCAATGGTTAAGCAACTGGTTATTCACCCTATTAAGAGGTCAATGTGTGACCAGCTGAGACTTCAACATTCCAAAGGTCACACCAGGAGCTGCTCTTAACACACAAGAGTAAGAAGTTTGTCTAGTTCCTAACTCTTGTGTGTTAAAAGAACTCTTAACTGGTCTGTTAAAACACAAGTGAAGAAAAAATCTTCCATAATTGCAGAATGATTTTGCTGGGGGTGTGTGTGTGTGTTTCCTCCAGTGCCTCCCTTATATTTAGTGTAAGACATACAAACTACTTGATGTGTTAAAGCAGTACTGCTTCAGCCTTTTAAGTATTCTCTCATTGAAATCATTTACCCCTCTTCTTGCCTATGTCTACACTGGCAAGTTAGTTCGAATTAAAGAGGCTTAATACAAACTAACTAAAGCCATGGCTACACTAGGCTTTAGTTAGTTCAAATTAAGGGCTTCCTTAATTCGAACTAATAAGTTCAAATAGGGTATTCAAACTAAAGGGTTAATTGGAACTAACTAGTTCAAATTAGCCAATGTGGCCATGTTAATTCAAATTAATTTCTTAGGTCGAACTAACTGGCCATTGAAATGAATGGGGATCACTAATTCGAACTAAGCGAGTGCCATTCTTGGCACTTGCTTAGTTCAAACTAACTTTTTCTAGTTCAAATTAAGCTAATTCGAACTAACTAAAATTAGTTTGAATTAGTTAGTTTGAACTAACTAATTCGAACTAATTTTAGCAAGTGTAGACATAACCCTTGAGTCTAGTATGGCAATTTTACCTGGTTCTTACATAAGTCATGCAAGGAAGCAAGGTCTCTTCCAGCTCCTGGGTACATGTGAAAGAACTAGCCTCAAATCTAGCTCCTAATTAACAAGGGTGAACTCCTTACCCCTGCTTTGTTCCCTTTACATTGGGTAAAAGGCTCACAACAGAGTAAGACCCTAAAAAGTCCCTGTTGTGGTTGGTGGGTTGCTGGAGGATTCCCTTAGCATACACATTACAATAAACAGCTGTATGTCTGCCTTCCATGGACACCTCACAAATGCCAGAGTAGGAGGTTAGCTGAGGGTGGAACTGGGGACAGCCAAGTATTCGCCTGAGACTCAATGGGTATGTCTACACTTGTAAAGCTAAAGTCGACTTAACAAGATCGACTTTAAGTTGACTTAAAGTCGACCTTGTTAAGTCGAATTAACAGAGCATCTACACTTTAAATCATCTTAAGTCGACCTTGTTAAGTCGATTTTAGCTTTACAAGTGTAGACATACCCATTGAGTCTCAGGAGAATACAATTTAACAGAGCCTGTAGTATAGACATAACCGTCCACACTGGCTTTAAGTAGACTCAAGTCAGCTTAATAAGGTTGACTTAAGCCTTAAGTTGACCTAAACAGCTGGAGTTATTAAGTCGATTTAAGTTGGCTTCAGTTGACTTAATAAAAGCCCAGTGTGGACACAGAGTTCTGTAGGTCGACGTAAGCATCCTTAAGTTGACCTAAGTTGCAAGTGTAGACATACCCAGTGTGCCTGGCCTCCGGCAGGAGCCTGCAACACACATCTCTCCTCAGCAGTCAGCCCAGACTGAACCAGGATGCTCCATTTTATTCTGTGGTTATAGTTAGAGCATGCCTAGCAGAGACAAGAGGGCATGAATTCGTCAGCCCATGGTATGGGGTTAACCACTTCCTGTCCAGTGCAGGACAGCTATACCCCATCACAGTGCCTAACTCCTTTGGATCTAAACACCTTTGGCTCTTGTCCATACTCCCTACCTTGAAGAATTAGCAATATAATTCTGTGTGGCAGGATGAAAAACAATAGCACAGAAGGGATGAAACAGGCCTACGTTTACAATAGTGAAGCTCACACAGCAACTTAGTTCTGGACCTCTTGAGGATCCATTCAGTAAGCTGTAATTTTTGAAAACAACTAACTCCTGTCTTGTAAGTGATATGGCAGTATTTTAACATGGGGTGTAAAGCCCTTTTTATTCATCAGAGGTGGCTTCTCCTTGCCACCTGGGAGTTTTGCAGTGATCCTTGATTCATAGGGCATGAAAACTACTCATCATCGCATATTCTCTCCATGTGTATTTATATAGGCATGTTTGATAGGAACCATCCAGCAACACACTTCATCATAGGATAATGTGTCTCAATGGAAATTATTGTAACCAATTAGCTTAAAAGGCTGAGTTCTGTACCAGTCAGAGCTTGGATACCTCAGTATATAAAATTAAACAAATTCTCTCACACTGGTGTAAATCTAGAGTAAATCAGCTGAAATCACTATTTTGAATTCACATCAGCAAAGCTGAGAGCAGAATTTGACTCCTCATTATCGGGTAAAATCCTGGCCCTATTTAAGTCAATGGTGCTAGAATTCCATCCCTTTATTTGTAATGAGTGCATCAGTTTAGGCGTATTTTGTGCTTTTTAATATGTTAATGATTTTCTAATTCCCTGTAATCATTTATTGCTTGAGAGTAAGTTCTGTTACCATGCTGCATCATGAATTCCAGCCAAGCCCTTTCACCAGACTTGGCAGTCTATAGGGTTCCTCTTGAAGGATTTTCCATAGATCCCTATCCCCATCCCAGCTCCTTTTTATATCCAGGACTTAATTAGTGAAACACTCGTGACCAGTGCTTTTTTTTGTTTTTGTTTTTAAAAAAGCCGGTACTCAGCCCGATCCATACCTCCCTCCCCCCCCTCCCGAGCATGCTCCACTGCTTGTTAGCATTGCGAATCAAAAGAAGTCCCCTGCCATTGTGTTAGACCCATCAAAATAATCTTTCTTGGAATAAGTGAAAAATGAATCCCTCATCCTATAGTTTTATTTCTGAAGGGAAGAGAGGAAAATGGTGAATTGAATCACACTGTAGTTTCATTTATTATTGAGAAAAGAGAACGGCTGACTTGGCAAATTTTGTAGAATTTTGGCAAGTTAAAAAAGTTCAATAAAGATTATTCAACTTGATGGGTTATTTTTCCCCCCACCCTGTCCTTTGGCCAATAATATAAGGCTTGCTATAAACAGTAATGCATGCTACAACCCTAGATAAACTCAAATGCTTCTGGGTAGTGCTTCTTTTATTTATTTATTTATTTATTTTTATTTTAATTCACAGCACATTTTCTGTTCTGCCTCTAGTTCAAGGATATGATCAGTGCAGGTATACAGTGACACTCTAACTGTCCTTTAGCTGGGCTGATTTATGAAGCAGCTTTCCCATTTCTTTTCCACTGCTTGTAATGTAATATAAAAAGGAAATATAAAATGGAGTTGTAAAATAATTGATTCACTGGTGTGTACTGTCAAATGAACTCACAGTTCAAAAAGGCAGAGGAGCAAAACAGTTGATTGTCACATCTAACAGTGAAAAATGCCATTTCAGTTTTATGAAATGAAGCAAATTCTAAACTTAGAATCATAGAATAATAGGGTTGGAAGGGACCTCACAAGGTCATCTAGTCCAACCCCCTGCTAAAAAGCAGGACTACTCCAACTAAATCACCCCAGCCAGGGTTTTGTCTAACCGGGCCTTAAAAATCTCCAAAGATGGAGATTCTACCACCTCCCTAGGTAGCCCATTCCAATGCTTCACCACCCTCCTAGTGAGAAAGTTTTTCCTAATATCCAACCTCGACCTCCCCAGCTGTAATTTGAAACCATTGCTCCTTGTTCTGTCCTCTGTTACCATCGAGTACAGCCTAGCTCCCTCCTCTTTGGAGCACCCCTTCAAGTAGTTGAAGGTTGCTATCAAATCTCCCCTCAGTCTTCTCTTCCGTAGACTAAATAAGCCTAGTTCCTTCAGTCTCTCCTCATAAGTCATGTTCCCCAGCCCCTTAATCATTTTTGTTGCCCTCCGCTGGACTCTTTCTAATTTGTTCACATCCTTTCTGTAGTGGGGAGCCCAAAACTGGACACAGTATTCCAGATGCGGCCTGACCAGTGTCGAACAGAGAGGAATTATCACATCCCTCGATCTGCTGGCAATACTCCTACTGATGCAGCCTAATATGCCATTGGCCTTTTTGGCAACAAGAGCACACTGTTGGCTCATATTCATCTTCCCATCCACCATAATCCCCAGGTCCTTTTCTACAGCACTGCTAACTTATTTGTACAGCAGATGAGAAATGTGACAATAACAATGTGTGGTCTCCTGAATTTGTTCATCTATTTTGGACTTTTTTTCTTTCACTTTGTTTTATGGTTATAAATGAAAGTGAATTCTAAAAGTTCTTCGGGGGGTGGAGAGGGGTCCAAATATCAATTATCATCTTTTCTTAAGAGAGAATTGGCACTCCAGATGGCTCTATCATAATATTTTGTGTGCCTGAATCCTTGGATTTAAGTGGATCTAGAGTTTGCATTCCATTGAGGGCAGTAGGCATCATTCAGATGTAGCCCCTATGGATATTTTATAGGACACTGTCTAACATTATTTCCTGAAAGCCGCGAAGACTGCGACAAACTGTGTAGTGAATAACCAATTAATTCAGGGCAAATCCACTTGTGCAGTGTCAAGTAGGATCATCAACAAAATCCACCATGCCTCTCATCAATTGAGCCAAATCCTTGTCCACATGCCAAGGCTGAGTTTGTTTCATTAGTCAAGTGATACCCTGCCTCTGCTACTTCATCTGCCTTGCAAAATTCTTCACTTTGCTGAGCTGTATTGACTGAGGTTCAGGCTGGCTGATGGATCAACACAGTCATGGATCCTCTCGCCACAACCTTGATTCTTTCTTAGCTGTCCTCAAAATAACCTTAATGGTAGTGTAGGTGGAGCTTCCATAGAGCACAGTTACACAACAGATGTGGACTCCAATACCATTCAAAACACCATTGTGTTCAAAGCAATGCACACCAAGAGCTGCAAGACTAGAAAATTAGTTTTCTCCATCTTGCAGGGAAATGTGACATCTGCCCTCTTAGCTGCTATATCAGGAACTGAGCTAGAGATTTCCAGAGCTGATCAAGCTCTATACCAAAAATTGAAAAGTCAGAATCTATATCTGGGGACTGTAACTGTAGTAAAGTAGTCATCAAAGGATTAATTGAGATGTTCAGAGTATTATGCTTATAGTATAAGACTCCAGTCCTACATTACATTACATTACAGTCCTACATAGTATAAGACTCCAGTCCTACATTTCCTATGATTTTGCTAATAGTAGGCACACAACAGTGACCATGCAGAGACCCACTGAACTTTGTAGAGGCTAACTGTGAACACACAGAATTGAGATTTAATTTAAGACAATGTGCTACAACAGTGGTCTTCAACTTTTTTTGGATCAGCGCCCAGTTTTTCAATATTTTCACATTTGCAGTAAGTTTACTGCCCACCTATATAAATTGTTATTTTTTTATAAATTGCTGCTATCTTTAAATTAATTGTTACATTGTCGTACTGTTAATCATTGATTATAATTTTCAATTTATTTAAATTTTAAACTCAGATATTTTAAATAGGATATCAAACAAATTTCATTCAAACAAAACTTATTCATTCATTATTCATACAAACTTTTTATAAATTACAGCTGGATGAGCATGGCCATTATCTCCTTCCTTCATTTTTGTGGCGCCCACCAAAGTTACAAAATGCCCACTAGTGGGTGGTATCGCCCAGGCTGAAGACCACTGTGCTACAAGTTAGTGTAATAGACAGTCACCAGGATGAGAAGGAGGAAGGATCAGGCTGAAAGTAGTATTATAATGTAGCTATATAAGCTTAAAACATGCTTGAATCATTCTGAACCATATATAGTTTTTATTTGTATATTAAAATTTAAAATTTTCCATCAAATTGTCACCAAGTGCAGTCCTTTAACAATCATCAGCCTGGAAAAAAAGTGACCTTGGCTCACTGTGCCTTCTAGTTTATAACCTCATTGGAAACCCTTGTTCAATCTACTAGCTACTCGTTTAGACCCATATCCTGCAAGCCAGGGGCATAGCCTCAGGTGGGCCTGGTGGGCTGGGGCCCACCCACTTGGAGATGAGGCCCACCCACTTGGAGATGAGGCCCAACCACCACAGTGCACGGCAGCAGCACGAACTTTGCTGCTGTGCCTGTGGGGCCGAGCAGCATCTGGCTGGTCTTCAGCATCAGCGCCTCTGCACTGCTCATGGCTGCCAGATGGCCCCACAGTTGTGGTGGCAAAGGCCATGCCTCTGCTGGGATCTGTAGTGTGTAGGCCTCATCACGTCACCTCTCCCTCTCCGCTGGTGCTCTAGGTCCACTTGTTACCTAGCAACTGGAGCATCTCAGGCAGCTTCCTGTCACATGACTGGAAACTGCCTTGACCAGGCACACCTTGCAGATTCAGGGGTCTGGCCAGAAAACGGGGGCTGGCTACACTGCTCCTGCAAGCTGTTGTATGTGAGCACAGGAGGTTGTCTGTGCTGAACAGACTGGAGGAGCAAGGCTTTAGTCTCTTAATTGGTTAACAGATCAACTGCGAACTGATCCTGATTTTCTTTTAGTGTAGTCATCATTGACAAATATTCACCAGAAAAAGTCATTTCACTCAATAACTTTTAGCCCGTGGTTGTTCCATGATCTCTGCTTTGACCAGTTACTAACTGTGCTGTGTGATTGGTCAACTGCGACATGTGATTTTTCCTGCTCTCTGATTGGAAGACTGAAACATTTTAAACAGGAAGATAGTAAACCATGAATAATGCACATCTGGAATGGAATTTAGGTTAATAATCACTCATACTAAAAATTGTGAAATTTTCAAGATTCACATGTTTGGGGATTCACAAATATTTTTATGAGGCTGTCCAAACACTTATGAAGAAGAAATAGCATCACCCCATTAATAATAGTAAACCTAAATTTGCAGTTTATTTACCAGTTGGGGATTTTTCTTTTAGTATTTGACCAGTTCTAGTTGTAAATAGTATGATATTTTGTTTCTCTTAAAAAGTGTGGGGTGTATTTGTATCTCTATAACCTTCATTATCAGTGCACAATGTCCTGAGATTTTTGGCACATACCAGGTTTTTATGTCTCAGAAATTAAACTCTTTGAAGTAATAAAAGGTGTCTCAAAAATTTAAACACATTTAGAGAATTACTACAGACCTCTCTATTAAATCACAATGGAATTGGAATTACATTTTATTTCTTATGAACTCATTCTCTAGTAAAACTCCACTTCGAAGTGTTGCCCTTGAAAATGTCTCTTAATATCTCGGAATTCTAATCTAGTTATATTTTTTTTAAATCACATTCTAGATTTCCTTTAAAAACTAGACTGAGGATAGGATGAATGTTGGACTTTGTTCTGCTACTCTTTTAAGGGGGAAACAGGGGAAGGAGGTATTTGTATGTATAACTTCCAGTCACAGCCTGTTCCTATTGATTTCAGCATTTCACAGAAGTGTTTCCATTGACTTCAGTGGAGAACAGATTGGGCCTTAAATGTTTTGGCATCATTTTTTTCCCTTATCCCACATAATATTTCATCCTGCTCCCAAATTTCTGATCCCTTTGGAGAATATTCTCTAGAGATGATTTCTGCTTTCAGCATAAAATTATTTTATGCCTGTTTAAAACTTTGTTTGGTCCTTAAAATGGAACAAATCAATAGTCGTAGATAAGAACTGGCATCTGGCCAGCATGCACCACAGATAAGATGCAGATCAATCTTCAAGAAATGTCTCTTTGTCCTAATATTAGTCAGCGCCCTCGACATTCAGAAAAAACAAAAGCCCATGTTTCATTTTGGGGTTAGCAAGAGAAAAATGCTTCTAACACGCTATTTTAATTCCTGTATCACGCCATTCTTTTCTCCTTTATGGTATGTTTGGTCTAAGAATCTGACATGAACTTGTGAAGCAACATTGCAAGCTTTCTTAAAACAGTATCCTTCAAACGCAGGCCATCAGTTAGTATGTGGCAGTTCAATCAATATGAGATTGCATCAAAAAACCATTCCTGCCTCCTGCAGGAGCAGGAGGTCTGTTGGAATGTCTGCTCTGAATGGCTAACTAAAAAATCCCTATTTATTTCATTATGTGCAGCAACACACTAAGTATGATTTTATATCTTGACCTGACCATTGAAGTGATGATCAAAGTTTACAATCTCTAACTGCACAAATTCAATGGCATCCCCCTGTTTTATTTTTGTGTTGTTTTTCTTTTTATCAAAGACAAGACAATATAATGTTTTTTAAAGCAGGGTTTCCATCTCCAGGTGATCACCGTTAACTTGTACCCATATTAGTCCACTCAGGATTTAGCTAATGTAATGGGGACCTGAACCAGCTCCCCCACAATCTATAAAAGAACTCTCATTGATTTCCGGGGAATTAGAACAAGCCCCAAATGAGATTTCAAAGGGTAGCTGGCACCCAGCTAATAAATCCCCTTTGTTCCTTTGAAAAATCTCTCCCTAAACTACTTTTCCAGGGGGACTAATAATGTGGATCTGGGGAATGTTTAAGAGCTGCTGCATCTGTAGGCACGTGGACCAATGCTGTTTTCTCCTGTCTTCCCAACCTGAACTGGAATTGCTCTGAAAACAGTTGGGGAATTTTTTACTGTCCCATTTAAATTAAAACTCCTGTTGTATGGTAAAGAGGAAATAATATTAGAGAGAGAGATTTTCAAAACAAAACAAAATAAACACAAAAATCTTGTGTGAAAAAAATATGAGTTAATTTGCCTGCCACCTTTCTCGAAACAAACAAGGAGTCCTGTGGCACTTCTAAACACTAACAAATGTATTTAGTGCCACAGGACTCCTTGTTTGTTTTGCTGAACTAGAATAACACAACTACTCCTTTGGAACCTTCCTCAAAGAGGCTCTATTCAAGCAGAAAGCACCTTCATTTGGCCAAAGATGAATTTGAGTAAATCAGTTAGTCAGGAAAGCACAAAAAGATATTTATACATGTCAGATCAGTACTCTTCCCATTTTCTTGCAGTTACAGCCACCACATATGATTGGTTGGTTGGCTTTTATATATATGTACCTCTGTCCTCTATGGACTATGATACACCTTTTTAAGTACTGAAGAACTGAGTTACAACTGCTGGTATTTTACCTGCTAGTTAGAGGCCTGAGGAATGGAAGGTCACATGCATCCTGTGAGGTGTAAAACTAGATGACTATCATGGGCTGTGTCTACACTTGAAAAGTTAAGTTGACTCTATTAAGTCGACTTAACTTTTCAAGTGTAGACAGGACCTTGGCTCACCACTGAGACTGCGGAGGCAGCCGCCAGCACTCCATGGACAGGGGAACCTTTGAGGTTCCCCTGTCCGCGGAGTGCTGGGAAAGACAGCCACTCCCGGGACAGGCTCCCTTCCTCCAGCCCTAGGTCGACTTAAGTAATTAAGTCAACTTGGGGTGTCCACACCGTGTTAGGTCAACTTAATAAGGTTGACTTAGACCTTAAGTCGACCTAACAGGCGGTAGTTATTAAGTCGACTTAAGGATGCCCTTAAGTCTACTTAATGAAAGCCCAGCGTGGACATGGAATAATTTAGGTCGACTTAAGCATCATAAGTCAACCTAAATTGCTTGTGTAGACATAGCCATAGTTTCTCTAATTATGTGGACTCCTTTGCCATGTCTCAGCCAGATTTGGTTAAATAGGGAAATACATCATCAGAGATTTCATATGTGAACTACAGTATTGACTATTTGCAGAAAATGAACTGCCATGGCCTTTTTCTCTAAGCACTCTGTGAAACCATGGTCCCAGATGTAACCTTTCCATCAGGTGGAGTTGACAGCAACAAGGGCTGGGTTCAACATCTAGGGGTTCAGAACTGGCTCATGTCCCCACTCGGTAACCTGGGAAAATTTAACACCATCCCTAAGTGCCTTCCCACTAGCAAGCACTGAGTCTGTGTGTAACAAAAGGAAACTTATAATAAAAAGGGAAAAGGAACCTGACATTAATTTGGGAAAGCATCATGACCATGATTCGAAAGCCTGTGACCATGAAAAGCCATCCATCCCAAATGTGTTAGGCAGAGTCTTTTTTTGTTCAGTTTCTTACTTTGTGGTGTGAAATGCTCCCTTATCCTGTCATTGCCCTCTCCCTTCCCTGCACCCAACTCACAGTTGCAGTTCTTGGTCCATAAAGGTTCAGAGTTCATGTGACTTCACAGGTCACCAAGGCAAAGGAAGGCATCCAGCGATCACTCCTTCTGACACTGTGGGTCACTACCATTTGCTCTGCTGCTGTCAGCCACCCTACTTCTGCTGCTGCTGCTGTTCACTCTGGTGCCATATTCTGAGGCTCCACCGTTAAACTCAGACTTCAGTGATAGAAGCAAGGAACGGGGAGCCTCACTGCGGGCAGGGAAGTCTCTTTCACTGCAACACTGTCCCACACCAAGACTGAGTCTCAGCAGCTAAACCTATTTATCAATGATATCAGCTCCAGTGATCTCTTAACAAAACTAAGGCATTCCATTGTGTCTAATCAGTTCTGTCTTTAAACAGTGGAGAGTGGGAAGATCAAATGGTGTCTAAAGAAATAATGTCACTGAGCATTGACCCATGCCCAGAATCCATTGGGCAGAGCCCTGAGCCCACAGGAGCAGCCTGCTCTGCTCCCACCCCTTTGGCACCATGCCAATGTCACTCTCTCCCAGGCCATCCCAAGCAGTGGTGCAGGCCATAAGGCAGGGCTGGCCACTGCGGCAGCCACTCCGTCTCCAGCGGTGGGGAGGCAGGGCTGGCGCCCAGGGGCAGACTAGTGTTGTGGGCTGCCACACCACCAGATCAGCCCAACCCAAGCATGAGGTGGACTGGCATTGTGGGCCAGCATAGGCCAGCAGTGCTTTCGGTCGGCGGGGCCCCTCTTAGCTGGGGGTCTGGGATGCAGCCCCTAAAACCTCTGCCTTGCAGCCCAGGGTCCTGAGCTAAGGGGACCAGCCCAGAGCACCCCTAATCTGCACCACAGTGCACAATGCCAGTCTGCCCCATCCTTGGGCTGGGCCACTCTCACGGTGCACCATGCCACAACACTGGCCTGTTCCTGTGCTCCAGTCCCGCCCTCCTTCTGGGAGCAAAGTGGTTGCTGGAATGGCGAGCCCCACCCTGCTCCACCCTTCAGTCCGTCCCACCCACCTCCGGCTGGTGATAGTGCCCAGGATCTTTTATTTACAGAATAACAACCCTGGTCTAAAGTCTGGTTTACACTAAAGATCTATTATCAATCTTGCCCTAAGACTCAAACAACACTAGATACAAACATCAGCTGATACAAGCACCAGATGCAACCTATCAATGATCTTTTTCTCCTTCACTAGGGTTTGGTATATTTACTCCCTGCTTAGTGGGTGAGGTTCAGTTGAGGGTAACCACCTCAGTCAGGCCAAACAGTTCTCCTGCCTTTTACTCAGACAATCAGGATAACAACATTCAATTACCCACACATTCAAATTTTTATAATGTTACTAAAGCAAATCTTAAAGTTATCTAATACACAGATTAAGGAAAGAGTTTGTATACATGTCATTATAATGCATAAATTATCCAAAAAATACAGACTTTGGTTTAAAGGTAATAAAATACATGTATGATCTAACTGGCATTATCCAAAATTATGGATAATAAAATTAACAATACAGTTAAAATTCTAGCATCCAAATATTCAGGTACATCGCTCACAAAAAATATGCTAAGAGTAGTTTGTGGAAAGCAAATATAGCAATGAGTGTAGATTGTTCCTCGGTGACTGCGAATTTTAGGCTAGATTTTCCCTCAGTAAATACAATCCATCAGAAAAGTATTTCAGTCACTTTACTGACTTTCTTTTCAATGGCACTCTGGCTAGGGTGATTTGTAACCTAACACCTGCCAAAATTGATCGTTTTCGCAGAGTAGTTCCTTCTGTTGCATACATGAGCAAAGGAAGTATGTTTATGCAAACTTAGTCCGCCCTGAAGCCTTTTCCACCCAGATCACCACTAGATGTCAGAGAAGAGCTCACTCAGACCCTGCTTACATAGACAAATTTCTCCAGGATTGAAATAATCATTCTATAGCTACATAATATTTGGAAATCACTTATCATATCTGAAAAATGTATCGGGCTGGATAACTTGCATCCAAGAATTCTAAGCGTTGGAGAAGGAGCTACCTTGAATGTCAATACTGATTTTTAATAAATCTTAGAAAACTGGGAAATTTCCAATAAAGTTAAAAGAAGCAAAAGTTGTACCAGTATTTACAAAAGATAAACAAGATGACTCATGTAATTATAGTGATGATAACTGGACATTGGTCCCAGGCAAAATAATGGAATGGCTGATACAAAATTCAGTCAGCAAAGAATTCAAGATTGGAAATTATATAAATGACAATTAGCAGGGTTTCATGGATAATAGGTCTAGACAAATGAATCTAATATCATTCAGCTATTAAAAGCAAAGTTTCACATGCATTTGAGGACTTTGCTGAATAGAGGCTCTGGTTTGTTTTCTTCCTGCTTTGTTGTCTTTGAGTATGAAGAACCTGAATAATTTTAGAAAACAAATCACATGGGGAAATGTGGGAAAAAATGGAAAATAGAGACTAGGCTTGTCCATTTGGTCATTTAGCGCCAGGAGGCCTGTAGATTGACATTCCTGCTTGCCATGCACTGAGTCTCCACACAGGCATACCCATTAAGACACTGTGATGATATAAGAGTTCTGATATGCATTGGGGTTCATCTAGGCCAGCAAGGGGTTCAGTCAGAGACTCCCTGGTAACCCTGGGTGTCTTGTTTGACTCTGGAGCTGAGTTCGAGAGATTTGACTCAAAACCCCTGCCAGCAGTCCACAAGCCTCACCCTGGCTTTGCCAAACCTGGTTACTCCTTGAGTTTGATCTTAGTACCCTTCCAGACCAGAATTCACCCCAAATTCATCCTACTGCAAGGATCAGACCCTCAGAGAGAAAGTGTTAGGTTTGCTGTCTTTTCAGAGACAGTAAAACAAACACTCCAACTTGTTAGCTTGCTAGACGCACACCTTTTACTGAATTTACCTGGCACTGATGATTTGTAATGAAAGCCAAATAAGTTTATGAACAAAAAAGCATAGATTTAGCGATGCTAAATTAAAGATTAACAGTAGAGATGGTTACAGGCAAATAAAAGTGAAAACATGAATCTAAAAGTCTAAAACTTAATCGAGCAAGATAGTCTTTCTTCAAGAGAGCTACACTCATCCATCATCTTCTTTCCAGCTTTTTTACTGACCAGCTGGCCAAGAGCCATCACAGAGATCAAATCACTTGCTTCCTTTGTCTCCTAAGCTAAAGGATAAAGACGGATTCTCTCTCTGTTCCTTATATACACAAAGGGATGTCTTTGGCTTATAAATCAGGAAGGCCTCCTGAGGATTCAGTCTCCTGTGCCTCTCTGGAGTTCAGGAGCCAGGTTAATTCACTATCTCTCAAATTCAGGGTCAGGATAATCCCTGCCAGTTTAGCTTGATGGCTTTATTTACTGCTGATATATAATATGAGGTAAATCTTCATTACTTTGTGTAGATCAGATCTGTTTATTACCTCTATGTAGGTTAGGTAGTCTTATCTTTAGACATGTTTTAGTAACATCCTACAGACTGGAATTCATAACTTCATATATAACATTGACATGTGCATTTTACAATGGTATTAATAACCAGTGTGTTATTAGCTCTCATATGATAACCCACAAGGCATATTTGTAAAAATAATATTGTACAAATGTGTCAAGTGTGACTTTCAATAATACAACTTTAGGTAATTCCATTGAAAGTTAGCCATACCTCTTCACATTTTGTAATATAATTTCCATACACTGTCTTTTTATTCAGTGTTTGTACAGCAGCTAGCTCAATGTGTCCTGGTGTAGGACTAGGACTCCTAGATATTACTGCAATAAAAATGTTTTATTAGTAATAAATAAATAAGTAAATAAATAAATAATGGATTGAATTCTGCCCTCTGAAGTCAGTGAGAATTTTGACTTGAGTAGACCCAGGATTTCATTCATCTCTTAATCAGTTCCAAAAGCGTGTTCAACTTTTTTCTGCAGATGTGAAAAAAGAAACCAAGTGACATAATAATCACTGTATTTGTCTTGGTTACACCAGTAATGAGTAGCTCTCCTGCCCTTTGGAATGAGTCATCTACAGCTGGAAGTTCTATTTCCTTCCACTTTTTTATCTATGTTGTTCTTTGCTACCAAAATAGAGATGGCAACGCAAGCAGATACTGGCCTGTTAGAAGTGGTTTAGAGAAGACTCCCAAGAGATAACATTTTGTAGATAGGTGAGTTTTAGTTATAGATCCACTTCTGGTATTTTATGTATTTATTTATAACTTCAATGTTTGGCCAGTGTTTCTTGTTTCAAATCTAAGTCAGAGACTCCTGTCTTTGCACATTAAGTTGGTTTATTAATTAATTATCATTATTATTTATTGCATTATAGTAATGCCTTGGAGCCATAGGGGCCCAAAGAACTGCACATATATAGTGAGTGGCAGACCCTGACTCCCAGTCCAGTGTTCTAATCATAAAACTATTCTTCCTCCTATTAAAAAGGATATCAGAATATTTGTTGATTTTATATTACATGGAATACATTAATAGATAATATTTACTATAATTTGGCAATTGTCCCTCTTCCACACTGAATGGCAGTAGTTGCCCAAGTCTGAATAAATTCACAACAGAGTGACTGAAACCCTAAGAAAATAATCTGTGTTGTCATAAAAGACCCATGGCCCTGCTGTGCTAGACTGGGACAGCTGACTCAAGTTTGTGGGGCTGGAGCCTGGGCTCTGAGATCCCACGATGGGGGAGAGGTCTCAGTACCCAACCTCCAGCTCGAGCCCAAATATCTACACTATAATTTTGTAGCCTGGCAGCCAGCACCCTATGAGCCCTTGTCAGCTGACCAGACTCAGTGCCACAGTTATGCTATTGCAGCATAAACATATCCTTAGGGGCTAGATGGTGCCTTTAGGCACAGTCATGAGCAGTGGGTGGTGTGTAAATTGTTCCATCTCAGAAATGGTCCTGGAGCAGAAGACATACCTCCCTCTTCTGTCTTCTCTTTCCACTTGCTTTAGGAATGGGAGCAGGCAAGAAGGGGTATAACTTTCCGCTAGCCTATGCTAGTAACAAATGATAACACTATCTGCTTCTGCTCAGCTGCACTAGCTGGTACATTGGTGGAACAGAGTAGAGGTTCCATCCACTCCCTATTTCCCAGGAATTAGAATAAGGGGGAATAAGAGAAAGCACAGCTCTCCTGTCTCTGTTCAAAGAGAAGCCACCCCAGCTTCTGTAAATATCACTCCCTCTCCTGTTTGCCTGGGGTGCTGAAAGCTCCCTTTCTTGTTTCAATCTACTACAACTATTGACCGTCCAGTTTCTGGAGAGGCCTTTAAGTGGGCATGCAGTACTTGCATACTCCTTCACACCTGAACTCAACGTCTGGGTAGCCTGCATAGGGACATAAAGCGCAGTTTACAGTGCCTTACTATCCTGCAGGAGTGTGTAGTACAATTCACAACTTAGTCCATGGACCAGGCTAAGACCACAGGGAAAAATAGCTAGTGACAGTGACTAGTAACTCATGAACCTGAGCATTTTTTACCAATGTAAAAATTATACATTTAATAAAACGACCTCATTTTGCATCACAAATGAAGCCATGGCTGTGAGAGCCCTCCTGTGGGGGAGCTACACAGATAGTGGGTAATATTTTCAAAAGTATATTTCATACCCTACTTGAATGAAAAAGAAAGTGTTGTTTCTGGAGTATGCATGCAACACTAACCTCAATTATCTTTACATCAGCACGGGATGGGTGGGGCGGGGGTGTTATTTACTAGTTTGTTTCTGGGGTTTTGGGTTCATGCCACTGAAATATTTCCGCCAGCAGGTTTTGAATGTTAAAGCACTAAGCATTGTAGAGAAAGACAAGCATGGTGCCTATTTTATTGTTGAACGAATGATACCTGTTGTGGTGGAGCAGTTGCATCCTGACTTGTCTTTATGAGTTAACTTTTACAAGAGCTTTCCAAACCTGCCCAGAAATCAGTGACTTACAATTATACTTCAGTGTGTGTAAAGGGTCACTGCATTTGTGCCTCCACTGCATCAATTATAACTTCTGTTTCACCAACAGTCAGATTAGTATTTGCCTGAATTCAATGCCTAATGAATAAACAAAAGAGTTCTACTGTTTTGGAGGTCTGGGGTAGAGAAAGGGTCCAATCACAATCAAAAATATGTAGATACATATAGATAACTGATTTCTTTCTACCTTCAAATTATTCAACCTATATATGTTAAGTTGGTCTTTCTGGAAGGATAGTAATGTAAATAATATTCTAGTATTGTAAATGCTGACCGGCTAGTATAGAGTTTAATTTCTGGAAATGCCATGATCTCCATCAAAAGGGCTGCTCTTCCACCAAAGATGAGTCAGTGTGGAAAACTGCATGCCAATTCTCTCCTCAGCTTTGAAGTTGTCCCTAGGTTGGCAACCATGCTCACAACAATGGGCTAAAACTCATCCATCCTATAACACCACCAAATTCAATAGCATTAAACAAGAGCCATATTTGGCGCACAGTCTCTGATCACCTTCATGCTATGCAGTAGCAGTTTTCCAATAAATGTATCTTTCAACACATTCTATAGACTTCAGCTCTGAGCACTTTTTTCTTTTCCACTTCAGAGGTTTATATAATTATCAGCTTAAGCTTTAATTGGATTTAACTAATTGTAAACAGGGTTTTTGTTCATTAGTTTTATACATGTATCAATTATTCATTTAAGATTTAATTTGAATTAAATGTAAGAAACTGGTTTGCTGGTACTCTCTTTCCCCATCATTCAGTGAAAAACCTTGACAAGTATTAGCAATCTATTGCTATAGATTATTAAGCAATCAAAGATTTTTTTATATATATAAGAGCACCCAATGGTGTTTGGTATTTGAGCTGATCAGCATAAAATGAAATCCAAGAGCTTTTCAGTTTAATGTTAATTAAGTCTCTCATGTAGTCCACACACATCAAAAGAAAAGGAACACATCGGCTCAAAAAAAGTAGTGTTTACACAAGCCATGCTGAATAGATAAGAGACTAATAACCATATTGATGGCTTTTAACCATACACTAGCCATGCAGTTTTATAGAACCTCATGGGGAGTCTTTAGAATACAATGTAGAATTAGAAGGAGAATTATGACTATGAATAAACTGACATTCAAAAACCATCAGTTAAATTCCTATAAAAAGAGTCATTGTCATTAGAGCTGTGGGATATTGAACCCTGAATTGAGATCATGAATTTCTATAACATCATGAGATAATGCAAGATTCCTTAGGGACTAATATAAGAGATTTCCGAGGATTAGTTTAATTTTATTTATAAGCAGTGACAATGAAAACTAAAAGGCACTGTGAAATCACAAACTGCACAGATTTTTCTCTATCCCAAGATTTTCTAATTTTTTTAACAAGAAGAAGGAGAAATCCAGCTGTAGAAACACACATGATTGACTGGCTGGTCCTTCTGGCTATGTAACACTCATCCACCTTCTAGAATCACTTATTGTTATATTAGACATCACTACTACAACTGGGCCACACATCCAAACCCACTGGGACTCCAAGAGGTAGCAACAATGTCTCAGTAAATCTGACTGTTCACTAAATGTGATAAGAAAAGGCACTATTTCCAGAATGTTTTCTCAAAGCAGAAAGAACACAGAGAATCTTTATGAGAATGGCAATAGAAATCTCACCTCATCAATAAGAACTTCATTAATCAGTGGAGTCATTCTTACATACATTAAAGGTGTTATGGCCCTACAATTAATTCTTCCCTTTACTCACGGATCCAACTATTCAATCTGCTTCAGAAAAGACTGAGCAGTTGAAAAGTAAAGCTGAGGGGAAAGATTTGGCAAATAATAAATGGCAGAAAAATGCATTTTTCAGGGCACCAAACCTATTTGGGAATTCAGTCATATTTGGTAAATAGTTTTGGCTGAAAAAAACCTGAAAACAAAAATTTCAGGAATGTCAACATTTTTTATTTAAAAAAATCATTTGGAATCAACTTCTGACAAATTTTATTTGACTCAAAGGATTTTTTTTCTTTCTGGTTCTTTCATTTCAGTGAGAAATATTGAAAAAAAATCATTTTCATTTCAAAACATTTTTTCTGCTTCAGCTACTGAACCAAAAAATCTACTATTTGCTCAATTCTATTCAAAAGTCTAATTAAAGAGAAATACTATTTGAATGTGTTAATAACATCAGCCAAGTAAAATTAAAACAAAGTCTGTTGATTAGCTCAATATATTTTATATAATACTCAACAAATAGTTCCATCCATTTACAAGTGTATTTGTATTTGCAATCCTGCCATTCTGTTCTTATCATTACCCATATTTAAAAAAAAATTATTAATGCACTTGTCCTAGTAAAAGTTATGTGTCTGAGGCTACTCCCACTGACATTAATATCATGTATGTCACATATCTTAGTAAATGTTACTTAAAATTGTGATAACACTCTATGTATGGCTTCTGAGCAGATATATATATATTTTACATGCTTATATATATATTTTTACATCATTAAACTATGGTTAAATTCATAAATCAACTGTCTGCATTTTCTTCCTTTTTATCTCCATTCAACAAAAAAGTATGGAGAAGAGCAGATTGAATACTAATATTTATTTGATTATTTTTAATGCATTTACTTTGACTGATTTTGTATCCTGTTTGTCTTTGTTCTCCACCAATATTATATTGAATGTGTTTACTGGTAGGATATTTTGCTGAAGCAGTGTTGTTGAAGCAGATATTTCAGAATACTCAAAGAATTTGTAATCAGGAGTATTTGCCCCAGAAATCAGATGCTACCTCATTCAGTCAGAGAACAAAACTACACTATGCTACTTATAATTAGAATCAAAACAATTTGAATTCTATGTCTCAGAACTTACAGTATCACAGTGAACTACTAGTGAATGAGATACAGATCAAAAATTATTCACAGGGATTCTTTATGGAACAACTTTGAACAATGAATAAATCTGAGAAAAACACAATCTGTTTCCCAACTGTTTGTTAACAAAAAGAATTAAAATTTATTAAACAGGTACATTATTATCAGTATTTTTTTTAGTCTTAATCTACAATCTAAATGTAGAAAGTGACCTTCCAAATTTTCACTAACAGTTAGCACACCCACAAGAATAACAAAAGTTTTTTTATTTATTTCCAAAGATCTCAGTAGCACTAAGAAATTCTTACCATTTTGGTGCCAAAATTTCTGCAATGTTCTTACTAGTGGCAACATATTTTCAGGTGCATATCAAAGATACTAGACCTGATTCTGCTTCCACTGAAATAAATGGAAAATATATTATTGATTTCTGTGGAAGCTGAGTAGGCCCTTGTTCAACTAGCTATTGTATAATACAGAAAACCAAAGGAGCTCAAAATTCAGGATTTTAACAGGTTCGCTTTTACTTAAATATTTTTATTTATTTTCATACTGTACAAATCTGTCAAAAAAGAGTAGTACTTTACAGTGCAAGTAATCCCATTTTAATCAACATACATCAAGATACACCCACATGCTCTCTTAAATTATTAATCTTTCTTACCTGTCTTGGTCTATGAATGAATCAGTATGCCCATATTACAGACCCCAGATAAGCAGGACTTTAACATAAATTAACCAGTGTAAAAAAGTGTGCTACTGTAATTCAGACAAATATGTTAATTGATTCCAGCAAGGGCAATTTAGCCAGAACTGTTCTTTTGCACTGATAAAGAATCCTGTAGCATAAGTGTGATATGTGAGGCACCTTAGCATAATCAATTTTCTGAGGTCGAGAGTGTGGGGTGAAGACAGGCACTCATGACCTCAATCCCTTCCGAGTTCCTTTTTTATGTTCCTATAGCTAGTCTTTTGGCTAATTGTTTCTAATCCTAACGTACACAGCAATTAATTCCTATTGTTTTCTGGTGGGCTTTCTGGTTAAAGACAAATTAATTCCTGTTAAATTATTATGAATATTTTGATTTCTATCCATCAGGCTTTCACCAGCTAGGTCTCTGATCTGTTCAGACCCAGCCACATTCAGATCTACTCAGCTTCTGAAGAAAGATTTCAGATTGCATATGACATAAATGTCTGTCCAACTTCCCTTGTTTTCATATTCAAACCTTCTGTGTAGTGCAGCACTGGTGACAATTTCAATTACTAGGATATTTTAGTACTGGCATGACAAGAAAAAAATATTTGACAGCATGCAATTTTGCCACTTTTAGAAATTACAAATAAAAACATTGAAAGCTCATGTATAAATAGCTCTCTTTTGTATCTACACACTCGCTGATAGGCATTTCATTGCTCTGATATGTCAGTTAGAAGAGGTTTAGAATTACAATTTAAATATAAGGGCAGCATTCTGCTCAGTGGTTACATTACTGTCAATCCTGAGCAATGCCACTGAAGTCTATGGAGTTACTCAGGATTTAATCCAGTGTAACAGAGAGCAAAGTCCTACTGCTATTATTCAATTGTTGGGAGATTTACTGTGTGGGGTATGCCCTAGACACATAATACAGTATGTCATACTTGCTGATGTACTTACAGGCAGAGTAAGAGCTTTCTGTCATAGCTGAAAACTCCTGAGTGAAAATGGATTGTAGAAAATTCCTAGCTGAGTTCTAATATCAATTTTCAGGAAGCAAAAATATTGGGTTAACATTTGCAAACAAGCTAGACTAACTGAAATGGATGAAATTTAGTACTCAATAGTAAACTATGTCTGTAACACTCCTAAATGAAAAACCAGAAAATACATAAAGGTTTGAGATTTAACCTAAAAAACTGCTTTGCTAAGTGGAAGAACAACAAGAAAATTCCAAACTATTATAGATAACATATAATAGCAAAGAAAATGTAATTTTTCATCAGGATGTCTAAAAATTCTCACTGATATCCACAAGCATTTTATACCATGAATGTCTTGCCTAGCAACTGGATGGAAATCGGGAAAATATTTTTTATACATTCTATTACAAATATGTTATGAAAATTGTCAAATAATTTATTTGAAAAATACATGACCAAATTATTTGGCGAGCTCTATAATGGGACAAATATTCAAAGAATAATGTATTCAAAATTAGAGCAAGAGTCACCAATTCTTATTGGTACACATTGTGTAGACCATCACAAACAAATTAAAAACAATCAGTTAGAATTACAAAGAAAAGGTAATAAAAAGAACAGATTTTGTGAGGGATGCTGTTAAAGATTCCATCTACACAGGAGCTCATACTGTGGTTAGCAATATCGTAAATGCGGAATTTATTTTTTATCCTTTTTTACTTAACTGTTTCTTCCTAAATGACAAAAAAAAATGCTTTGATCAGCAAGGAAGAGAAATTGAATTTAAAAAGCCTAAAAATACAGTAGTTATATGTGTAAACACAACACACAGAAATAAGGCAGTATTCGGAGACAAACAGGAAATATGCCTGATGTTATGACAGGAGAAGAGCACACATACGTCATAATAATACAAAGAAATAGTACTGTTCTGCTTTCTAGCCTACAATTTGTAAGTATGGTTGGATGAAAAGCAGAAAGAGAAAGAAAGAAAGAAAGAAAGAAAGAAAGAAAGAAAGAAAGAAAGAAAGAAAGAA